>JAWNNH010000026.1:0-191909 GCA_035043045.1 Hirtodrosophila alboralis
AATTCTTTAGGGTTCTCTGAGTGCATACAAAATTGCCATAAAGTACCAGGCAAGCAGGAGTTCTTAGAAGGTCACCAAATAGTAAAATAGTTTACTTAATAAGAGAACAGTCTCTGGATAAAAATATAGGGGAAAATTCTTTAGGAAACTCTGAGAGCATACAAAATTGCCATAAAGTACCAGGCAAGCAGGAGTTCTTAGAAGGTCACCACATGGTAAAATAGTTTACTTAATAAGAGAACAGTCTCTGGATAAAAATATAGAGGAAAATTCTTTAGGGAACTCTGAGTGCATACAAAATTGCCATAAAGTACCAGGCAAGCAGGAGTTCTTAGAAGGTCACCAAATAGTAAAATAGTTTACTTAATAAGAGAACAGTCTCTGGATAAAAATATAGGGGAAAATTCTTTAGGGAACTCTGAGTGCATACAAAATTGGCATAAAGTACCAGGCAAGCAGGAGTTCTTAGAAGGTCACCACATGGTAAAATAGTTTACTTAATAAGAGAACAGTCTCTGGATAAAAATATAGTGGAAAATTCTTTAGGGTTCTCTGAGTGCATACAAAATTGCCATAAAGTACCAGGCAAGCAGGAGTTCTTAGAAGGTCACCAAATAGTAAAATAGTTTACTTAATAAGAGAACAGTCTCTGGATAAAAATATAGGGGAAAATTCTTTAGGGATCTCTGAGTGCATACAAAATTGCCATAAAGTACCAGGCAAGCAGGAGTTCTTAGAAGGTCACCAAATAGTAAAATAGTTTACTTAATAAGAGAACAGTCTCTGGATAAAAATATAGGGGAAAATTCTTTAGGGTTCTCTGAGTGCATACAAAATTGCCATAAAGTACCAGGCAAGCAGGAGTTCTTAGAAGGTCACCAAATAGTAAAATAGTTTACTTAATAAGAGAACAGTCTCTGGATAAAAATATAGGGGAAAATTCTTTAGGGTTCTCTGAGTGCATACAAAATTGCCATAAAGTACCAGGCAAGCAGGAGTTCTTAGAAGGTCACCAAATAGTAAAATAGTTTACTTAATAAGAGAACAGTCTCTGGATAAAAATATAGGGGAAAATTCTTTAGGGTTCTCTGAGTGCATACAAAATTGCCATAAAGTACCAGGCAAGCAGGAGTTCTTAGAAGGTCACCAAATAGTAAAATAGTTTACTTAATAAGAGAACAGTCTCTGGATAAAAATATAGGGGAAAATTCTTTAGGGTTCTCTGAGTGCATACAAAATTGCCATAAAGTACCAGGCAAGCAGGAGTTCTTAGAAGGTCACCAAATAGTAAAATAGTTTACTTAATAAGAGAACAGTCTCTGGATAAAAATATAGGGGAAAATTCTTTAGGGTTCTCTGAGTGCATACAAAATTGCCATAAAGTACCAGGCAAGCAGGAGTTCTTAGAAGGTCACCAAATAGTAAAATAGTTTACTTAATAAGAGAACAGTCTCTGGATAAAAATATAGGGGAAAATTCTTTAGGGTTCTCTGAGTGCATACAAAATTGCCATAAAGTACCAGGCAAGCAGGAGTTCTTAGAAGGTCACCAAATAGTAAAATAGTTTACTTAATAAGAGAACAGTCTCTGGATAAAAATATAGGGCAAAATTCTTTAGGGAACTCTGAGTGCATACAAAATTGCCATAAAGTACCAGGCAAGCAGGAGTTCTTAGAAGGTCACCAAATAGTAAAATAGTTTACTTAATAAGAGAACAGTCTCTGGATAAAAATATAGGGGAAAATTCTTTAGGGTTCTCTGAGTGCATACAAAATTGCCATAAAGTACCAGGCAAGCAGGAGTTCTTAGAAGGTCACCAAATAGTAAAATAGTTTACTTAATAAGAGAACAGTCTCTGGATAAAAATATAGGGGAAAATTCTTTAGGGTTCTCTGAGTGCATACAAAATTGCCATAAAGTACCAGGCAAGCAGGAGTTCTTAGAAGGTCACCAAATAGTAAAATAGTTTACTTAATAAGAGAACAGTCTCTGGATAAAAATATAGGGGAAAATTCTTTAGGGTTCTCTGAGTGCATACAAAATTGCCATAAAGTACCAGGCAAGCAGGAGTTCTTAGAAGGTCACCAAATAGTAAAATAGTTTACTTAATAAGAGAACAGTCTCTGGATAAAAATATAGGGGAAAATTCTTTAGGGTTCTCTGAGTGCATACAAAATTGCCATAAAGTACCAGGCAAGCAGGAGTTCTTAGAAGGTCACCACATGGTAAAATAGTTTACTTAATAAGAGAACAGTCTCTGGATAAAAAGGTAGAGCAAAATTCTTTAGGGAACTCTGAGAGCATACAAAATTGCCATAAAGTACCAGGCAAGCAGGAGTTCTTAGAAGGTCACCACATGGTAAAATAGTTTACTTAATAAGAGAACAGTCTCTGGATAAAAATATAGGGGAAAATTCTTTAGGGTTCTCTGAGTGCATACAAAATTGCCATAAAGTACCAGGCAAGCAGGAGTTCTTAGAAGGTCACCAAATAGTAAAATAGTTTACTTAATAAGAGAACAGTCTCTGGATAAAAATATAGGGGAAAATTCTTTAGGGTTCTCTGAGTGCATACAAAATTGCCATAAAGTACCAGGCAAGCAGGAGTTCTTAGAAGGTCACCAAATAGTAAAATAGTTTACTTAATAAGAGAACAGTCTCTGGATAAAAATATAGGGGAAAATTCTTTAGGGTTCTCTGAGTGCATACAAAATTGCCATAAAGTACCAGGCAAGCAGGAGTTCTTAGAAGGTCACCAAATAGTAAAATAGTTTACTTAATAAGAGAACAGTCTCTGGATAAAAATATAGGGGAAAATTCTTTAGGGTTCTCTGAGTGCATACAAAATTGCCATAAAGTACCAGGCAAGCAGGAGTTCTTAGAAGGTCACCAAATAGTAAAATAGTTTACTTAATAAGAGAACAGTCTCTGGATAAAAATATAGGGGAAAATTCTTTATGGTTCTCTGAGTGCATACAAAATTGCCATAAAGTACCAGGCAAGCAGGAGTTCTTAGAAGGTCACCAAATAGTAAAATAGTTTACTTAATAAGAGAACAGTCTCTGGATAAAAATATAGGGGAAAATTCTTTAGGGTTCTCTGAGTGCATACAAAATTGCCATAAAGTACCAGGCAAGCAGGAGTTCTTAGAAGGTCACCAAATAGTAAAATAGTTTACTTAATAAGAGAACAGTCTCTGGATAAAAATATAGGGGAAAATTCTTTAGGGTTCTCTGAGTGCATACAAAATTGCCATAAAGTACCAGGCAAGCAGGAGTTCTTAGAAGGTCACCAAATAGTAAAATAGTTTACTTAATAAGAGAACAGTCTCTGGATAAAAATATAGGGGAAAATTCTTTAGGGTTCTCTGAGTGCATACAAAATTGCCATAAAGTACCAGGCAAGCAGGAGTTCTTAGAAGGTCACCAAATAGTAAAATAGTTTACTTAATAAGAGAACAGTCTCTGGATAAAAATATAGGGGAAAATTCTTTAGGGTTCTCTGAGTGCATACAAAATTGCCATAAAGTACCAGGCAAGCAGGAGTTCTTAGAAGGTCACCAAATAGTAAAATAGTTTACTTAATAAGAGAACAGTCTCTGGATAAAAATATAGGGGAAAATTCTTTAGGGTTCTCTGAGTGCATACAAAATTGCCATAAAGTACCAGGCAAGCAGGAGTTCTTAGAAGGTCACCACATGGTAAAATAGTTTACTTAATAAGAGAACAGTCTCTGGATAAAAAGGTAGAGCAAAATTCTTTAGGAAACTCTGAGTGCATACAAAATTGCCATAAAGTACCAGGCAAGCAGGAGTTCTTAGAAGGTCACCAAATAGTAAAATAGTTTACTTAATAAGAGAACAGTCTCTGGATAAAAATATAGGGGAAAATTCTTTAGGGTTCTCTGAGTGCATACAAAATTGCCATAAAGTACCAGGCAAGCAGGAGTTCTTAGAAGGTCACCAAATAGTAAAATAGTTTACTTAATAAGAGAACAGTCTCTGGATAAAAATATAGGGGAAAATTCTTTAGGAAACTCTGAGTGCATACAAAATTGCCATAAAGTACCAGGCAAGCAGGAGTTCTTAGAAGGTCACCAAATAGTAAAATAGTTTACTTAATAAGAGAACAGTCTCTGGATAAAAATATAGGGCAAAATTCTTTAGGAAACTCTGAGTGCATACAAAATTGCCATAAAGTACCAGGCAAGCAGGAGTTCTTAGAAGGTCACCAAATAGTAAAATAGTTTACTTAATAAGAGAACAGTCTCTGGATAAAAATATAGGGAAAAATTCTTTAGGGTTCTCTGAGTGCATACAAAATTGCCATAAAGTACCAGGCAAGCAGGAGTTCTTAGAAGGTCACCAAATAGTAAAATAGTTTACTTAATAAGAGAACAGTCTCTGGATAAAAATATAGGGGAAAATTCTTTAGGGTTCTCTGAGTGCATACAAAATTGCCATAAAGTACCAGGCAAGCAGGAGTTCTTAGAAGGTCACCAAATAGTAAAATAGTTTACTTAATAAGAGAACAGTCTCTGGATAAAAATATAGGGGAAAATTCTTTAGGGTTCTCTGAGTGCATACAAAATTGCCATAAAGTACCAGGCAAGCAGGAGTTCTTAGAAGGTCACCAAATAGTAAAATAGTTTACTTAATAAGAGAACAGTCTCTGGATAAAAATATAGGGGAAAATTCTTTAGGGTTCTCTGAGTGCATACAAAATTGCCATAAAGTACCAGGCAAGCAGGAGTTCTTAGAAGGTCACCAAATAGTAAAATAGTTTACTTAATAAGAGAACAGTCTCTGGATAAAAATATAGAGCAAAATTCTTTAGGAAACTCTGAGTGCATACAAAATTGCCATAAAGTACCAGGCAAGCAGGAGTTCTTAGAAGGTCACCAAATAGTAAAATAGTTTACTTAATAAGAGAACAGTCTCTGGATAAAAATATAGGGGAAAATTCTTTAGGGTTCTCTGAGTGCATACAAAATTGCCATAAAGTACCAGGCAAGCAGGAGTTCTTAGAAGGTCACCAAATAGTAAAATAGTTTACTTAATAAGAGAACAGTCTCTGGATAAAAATATAGGGGAAAATTCTTTAGGGTTCTCTGAGTGCATACAAAATTGCCATAAAGTACCAGGCAAGCAGGAGTTCTTAGAAGGTCACCAAATAGTAAAATAGTTTACTTAATAAGAGAACAGTCTCTGGATAAAAATATAGGGGAAAATTCTTTAGGGTTCTCTGAGTGCATACAAAATTGCCATAAAGTACCAGGCAAGCAGGAGTTCTTAGAAGGTCACCAAATAGTAAAATAGTTTACTTAATAAGAGAACAGTCTCTGGATAAAAATATAGGGGAAAATTCTTTAGGGTTCTCTGAGTGCATACAAAATTGCCATAAAGTACCAGGCAAGCAGGAGTTCTTAGAAGGTCACCAAATAGTAAAATAGTTTACTTAATAAGAGAACAGTCTCTGGATAAAAATATAGGGGAAAATTCTTTAGGGTTCTCTGAGTGCATACAAAATTGCCATAAAGTACCAGGCAAGCAAGAGTTCTTAGAAGGTCACCACATGGTAAAATAGTTTACTTAATAAGAGAACAGTCTCTGGATAAAAAGGTAGAGCAAAATTCTTTAGGAAACTCTGAGTGCATACAAAATTGCCATAAAGTACCAGGCAAGCAGGAGTTCTTAGAAGGTCACCAAATAGTAAAATAGTTTACTTAATAAGAGAACAGTCTCTGGATAAAAATATAGGGGAAAATTCTTTAGGGTTCTCTGAGTGCATACAAAATTGCCATAAAGTACCAGGCAAGCAGGAGTTCTTAGAAGGTCACCAAATAGTAAAATAGTTTACTTAATAAGAGAACAGTCTCTGGATAAAAATATAGGGCAAAATTCTTTAGGAAACTCTGAGTGCATACAAAATTGCCAAAAAGTACCAGGCAAGCAGGAGTTCTTAGAAGGTCACCAAATAGTAAAATAGTTTACTTAATAAGAGAACAGTCTCTGGATAAAAATATAGGGGAAAATTCTTTAGGAAACTCTGAGAGCATACAAAATTGCCATAAAGTACCAGGCAAGCAGGAGTTCTTAGAAGGTCACCACATGGTAAAATAGTTTACCTAATAAGAGAACAGTCTCTGGATAAAAATATAGGGCAAAATTCTTTAGGAAACTCTGAGTGCATACAAAATTGCCATAAAGTACCAGGCAAGCAGGAGTTCTTAGAAGGTCACCAAATAGTAAAATAGTTTACTTAATAAGAGAACAGTCTCTGGATAAAAATATAGGGGAAAATTCTTTAGGGTTCTCTGAGTGCATACAAAATTGCCATAAAGTACCAGGCAAGCAGGAGTTCTTAGAAGGTCACCAAATAGTAAAATAGTTTACTTAATAAGAGAACAGTCTCTGGATAAAAATATAGGGGAAAATTCTTTAGGGTTCTCTGAGTGCATACAAAATTGCCATAAAGTACCAGGCAAGCAGGAGTTCTTAGAAGGTCACCAAATAGTAAAATAGTTTACTTAATAAGAGAACAGTCTCTGGATAAAAATATAGGGGAAAATTCTTTAGGGTTCTCTGAGTGCATACAAAATTGCCATAAAGTACCAGGCAAGCAGGAGTTCTTAGAAGGTCACCAAATAGTAAAATAGTTTACTTAATAAGAGAACAGTCTCTGGATAAAAATATAGGGGAAAATTCTTTAGGGTTCTCTGAGTGCATACAAAATTGCCATAAAGTACCAGGCAAGCAGGAGTTCTTAGAAGGTCACCAAATAGTAAAATAGTTTACTTAATAAGAGAACAGTCTCTGGATAAAAATATAGGGGAAAATTCTTTAGGAAACTCTGAGTGCATACAAAATTGCCATAAAGTACCAGGCAAGCAGGAGTTCTTAGAAGGTCACCAAATAGTAAAATAGTTTACTTAATAAGAGAACAGTCTCTGGATAAAAATATAGGGGAAAATTCTTTAGGGTTCTCTGAGTGCATACAAAATTGCCATAAAGTACCAGGCAAGCAGGAGTTCTTAGAAGGTCACCACATGGTAAAATAGTTTACTTAATAAGAGAACAGTCTCTGGATAAAAAGGTAGAGCAAAATTCTTTAGGGAACTCTGAGAGCATACAAAATTGCCATAAAGTACCAGGCAAGCAGGAGTTCTTAGAAGGTCACCACATGGTAAAATAGTTTACTTAATAAGAGAACAGTCTCTGGATAAAAAGGTAGAGCAAAATTCTTTAGGGAACTCTGAGAGCATACAAAATTGCCATAAAGTACCAGGCAAGCAGGAGTTCTTAGAAGGTCACCAAATAGTAAAATAGTTTACTTAATAAGAGAACAGTCTCTGGATAAAAATATAGGGGAAAATTCTTTAGGAAACTCTGAGAGCATACAAAATTGCCAAAAAGTACCAGGCGAACAGGAGTTCTTAGAAGGTCACCAAATAGTAAAATAGTTTACTTAATAAGAGAACAGTCTCTGGATAAAAATGTAGAGAAAACTTCTTTAGGAAACTCTGAGAGCATACAAAATTGCCAAAAAGTACCAGGCGAACAGGAGTTCTTAGAAGGTCACCAAATAGTAAAATAGTTTACTTAATAAGAGATCAGTCTCTGGATAAAAATGTAGAGAAAACTTCTTTAGGAAACTCTGAGAGCATACAAAATTGCCAAAAAGTACCAGGCGAACAGGAGTTCTTAGAAGGTCACCAAATAGTAAAATAGTTTACTTAATAAGAGAACAGTCTCTGGATAAAAATATAGGGGAAAATTCTTTAGGGTTCTCTGAGTGCATACAAAATTGCCACAACAGGTCACAACAGGAGTACTCAGAGCTCACACAATTATTTTGCCAAAAGCTAGAAATAAACTGTCAGCATTCTCGATTATGCATATAAACAGCTAACGACCATCGACGGATACCCTTCGTTTTTATATAAGTGTACCAAGTTGTACTATAGCTAAGGCTCAAATCCATCATAAGGTCCAAAAGTTTTACTATACGATTAAGCCAAAGTGAGGTATTCTTTATTAAACTATAGTACCTAAGAGAACGTTTGTAATTTCACAAACTAAGACTTTAATCAGATTACATTTATATTTGTATTATGTATTTTCCTGTCTTTTTAGAATTGTACCACATTTTTGTATTATGTATTTTGTATATAATTTTGAACATAGTAAACAAAAAGCAACACCGAGTATAAATCATATTTGAGTTAGTGTAAGTTCTATTTCATCGAAAATAGTTCTGATTAATGTGCATCAACAATTGTATGTGTTTTGAAGTTTAAAAATTTATTTGCAGTAAATATAAACAGTTCGTTAAGTATTACAACAAAATACCCAATATACCCAATTCCAATTCATAAATAAGAATATTTTATTGTATTTAGACACAATATAAAATATGTATACGTATGTAATTCTACAATATATAAAGATTATGTTCAATTTGGTTAAAATAATTTATTGATTTCAGAATGTTTCAAAGTCCAACATTTAATTGATTTATTTTAAAAGAATAATAAGAAATGGCTTAACGTAGTATTTAATATGTTTTACTTCCTTTTTATCTTGCCCGGATTTCAAATCGAAAAGTTATTTTCTCAAGGAGTCTGACAGGTTCTGATCTACAGATATATATATATATATATTTTCAATATCCATACTTTGTCCAACCGTTTTCAATATTGACTGATTGCCAGTTGTAAAAGTAAATATATCTCGTTCGGTGACTTTAGAATGAATCTCGGCAAAATGGCACTAAATCCTCAAATTATTGTATCAAAAATCAAAAGAATATATAAAAAAAAACTAGTGACATATAGTATAGTATATGGTATATACGGCGAACTTCAATCAGTTTCAAGTCCGTTGCTCCCGTAACGGTTGCTAATTGTTCGTTCGCGATTTCTGCCTTTTGCCATCGGTGGCTGCAACCGAATTAAGTACAACAATAACTATTTGCTATATCAATAGATAGATCATACATATATGGTAAGTATATATGGGGGGGTTTCTCAGAATTTTCTTAAACTTTTTGCTAATACTTTTCACGCGTTTCCTCATCTCTTGCTTGCTGCCAATGCTGACAAACGGTTAAACTTGACTCGAGTCCTTTTCGAACCGCCTTTATGTATTTGATGAACTTCTGTTCTTTGCAATTTTCACGTGTCCTCATTATGAATTAACTTATAAATTATAAAAACAGCGCAACACACTCGACTTCTGCGCTCCGCACTCAAGTTGAAGTCCCCGGAGCTGCTAACTGTGCGGTACGACGGACTTAGACCTGATTGATGGGCGCATATCGGTGCACCTTTGGTTGTTTTGGTTCCTTGCTAGTGGGCTTTGCGATATCCTCGGTGAGTTTCTGATACACAAAGGAGTTCTTTGTGGCCAATAAAGCCATGCGATAGCGTTCACCGCGCTTGCGCAGAATCAAGGCCGCCATCTTAACCAGGCCCAAAACAATAATCAGCATACAGGTGATCATAATTATGGCTGGGATTATATAGTTATTGCTGTCGTAGTAGATATGACCGCGCTCAATAATGATCTCTTCCTCGTCGCTGTTCGACTCATCACTGCTAAATCCAAGTTTGTCTGTAATAAATTATATAGAATTGAATAGACTGTCTTGAAACCTATTACGGCATGCATACCTTGCAAGAACTTATCCTTGGTTTCCTTGGACATTTCGACTTCCTCAACCTTAAGACCATGATCCTTCAGTTTAGGCTTTAGTTCAGTTTCAATATATTTCTTGAATGCTTTTTCGGACTTTGCCTTTTCTTTCTTTTTATCGATTTGCTCCTCATCGCTTTCTTTGTCGTCGTCGTACTCTTCGCTGTCTTCATCGTATTCATTTTCAAGGTCCTCCCCCTTATCCTCACCACCATTGTTCAAATCCTCCTCAGCACTTTCATCCGAAACTGAATCCTTATTCTTGGATGCATCAGCTGAGCCCTTCATTATCTTCTGCATGCTGCTTAGCTTGCTCTTATCCAGCACACTCTTGTCCAGAACGCTGAGTAATTTCTTTTCATCATCGTTCAGCTTCTTCTCCGTCTCCTCAATGCGCTTCTCCAGCTTGTCTTCATCCTCGCTCATGGTACTATTGTGTTTGCATCTCTCCTGTGCCAGTTGTGCCCAACCGGCCTGAGCCTCAATCTCAATGAGGGTCGCATCCTCCTCCAAGTTGGCCAGCACGGGCATTTTCTTGGGCATCATTTGAGTGTGCAGGGAGACATAGCTAATGAATTCCTGGAAATCATCATTGCACCTCAGTGGATTGTGGGTTATATCCAAGGACCGTAGGTTCTTAAAGTTCTTAATATCTGAGGTGGATATTTCCTTAATCAGATTGCCAGAGGCATTGAAGGTACGCAGCGTCTCAAAGAACTTATAGCCTGTACCAAACTCCTTGTCGACAAACAACGATGTCAGCTCACAATCGTTGACATCCAAAGATCTCAGCTGGTGCAATGGCGTAAAGAGGCGCATTGACAACTGAGTAAGGGGATTTCCGGCCAAATTGAGCTTGGTCAGCTCATTATTTTCCATAAAGACAAGCTGATCCAACTTGGAAATCAAATTGTTGCTCAAATCCAAGTCAATCAGCTTTGTCAGACTGGCAAAAGTGTCCTTTGGCAAATTGTTAATATTATTCCAGGCCAATTTCAGAGTTGTCAGATTCGGCATGGTCGAGAAAGTGCGATGTCCCAGAGCACCAACAGCACAGTTTGATAAATCCAAATAGTAGACTGTAAAGACACCATTATAGCTCACGAAGCCATCAGTGGGCAGCTGGCTCAAGCGGGGATTATCATTCAGCCGGATCACATCCAGCTCGGAGTTCTTGAAGAATAGCATGCTCGAAACCTGGTCCAGTTCGTTCATGGATAAATCAATGTGACGCAGACTCTTCAGGGTTAATAAGCTGTCAGGTTGAATTTTGGTAATGCCATTACCCTTAAGATTCAAATTAGTTAAGCCGGGCATTTTGTCAAACATGCTGTGATGCACATGGACTATGGAATTGAAGCTCAGATCCAATTGTTGCAGCTGCTTGACGCCAAAGTGCATGTCGCCAGTAAAAGTATTATATTTCAGATTCAATATGGACAGAGAGGTGCCATTAAATACGGTAGCCGGCAGATCCTTCAAAGAGTTATAGGACAAATCCAACTCCTCGATAGTTTCGACTTTATTGAATACCTCCTCTGGTATCTTTTGCAGATTATTCTGTGACAGATTAATGTACACAACATTGGTAAGCTTCGAAAATGCACTGGGATTCAATTCCATTAGATTGTTGCGCGAAAGATCCAGTTCCTCAATGCTGGTAGACTAAAAGACAATTTATAGTGAATATAGTATAGCTATATAGTAAGGACAACATACCTTGAGCATGTAATGAAGTGTGGACATAATGCTTAGATCATTTCCAGAGATGGTTAGCATGCGCAGCTTTTTGTTCTGGGCAAAAGTATCTGGAGTAATGATGGCCAAACCCACATCAGTCATATTAACGGCATAAAGCTCATCCAGGCCATGGAAAGCCTCCGGATGCGTATACTCGATAGTGCAGTTGGCAATCTTAATCGAGGCAACAGATTTCAGGCCCATCAGTTGGAAGAACTTGGGTCCCAGCAGAATTGGATATTTGGGACCAACATTAGTAACCACCAAATCTGTTATATCAGAGCCAAACTTCTGTGTGCCCGGATCCAGTCTAACAGCAATCAAATATTATAATTACAATCAGTTTAAATATATAATCAATATGAGTTTACTCACCTGCTGCAAGTTGCCACCAGGTAGCTATTGGTGTTACGTGAGCAGGAGCAGTATCTGGGACATGGCACATTCTCGCTAAAGACAACCTGTTCATCATCGGTTAGCTTGTCTGCCTCGTCTTCGTCATCGGAGCTAGAAATTGAATAAATGTGAGAATTATTTATAGAATTATGAAAGCATAAGAAATTCAAAATTGCAATATAGTTTCTGTTGAAAATTATGTGCAATTAGCAAATAAATAAATATCTTGATAAACAAAACAAAGTTTGTAAAATCAGGAACTATTGCTTAAAAACCTTCAGTAAATCTTAGGCAAACATTGCGAGATTACCAAAAGCACATCACAAAATTAACAATATTATACTCTGATTTCTTTTTAGACCCTGTACACATTAAAAATGGGTTACAAAATTGTTATGTTGTATGTAACATGCAGATGTTGACACCTCTGACCATATAAAGTATATATATTCTAGATCAGGAACAAAAGCCGACTCGTTCTATTAATACACAGATCTCAGTGCCTTTAAGACCTAGAGACATCAAATTTTGTGTGCAGGTTCCTGTATGCAATACGCAGATCAATTTTTTTTTCAATATTTCCGATAGTCCCTCCCTCACTTTCGCAAATTGATAAAAACGAATTATTGGAACAATTTTAAAATTAAGATTTTCATTTATAATTTATAATCCTAATATGTTGTTTAAATTTTATCACTAGCGGATAATAAATACCGAAGTTATTGAAGAAAAAAGGTGTTCATGCATTCGAAGGCAGTCGAAGCAACTTTCCATGAAATGCTTTGCACTGCTTGATTTGAATATGTATGTTATATAAAGGAATACTCATATATGTTTTCGAATCTCGGATTGGGTACAGGGTGTCCCATAGTCCGGTATATTCGACCATAGCATTCTTATTCGTTTTAATCAAACTTTACATAGGTTTAAAACCTTAAAAATCAAACGATCTATGGAATTTAAAGCATTTTGTATGATTTGATCTGAATTGAAAATTAAAACAGGTATGTGTAAATTTTAAGTCTGCAGTTCAAAAATGACTTTTGAGCCAAATGCATTATAATGCAAAGATTAAAATAATATCTTTTCCGACTTACTCGTCATCGTCATCGTCGTCATCATCATCCTCAGCGTAATCATCGTAATTTGAGTCGCTATCAATGCTATTCAGCTTGGTATCACCTACAATGTCCTTGCTGCTCTTGGCCTGTAGTTGAAACTATTGTTTATTTATATATATTTTATTATAGTTAAATTTTATACCTTTGGCTTGACGGAAGTAGTCTCCTCAATAGGACGCAGCTTGGATGTGGTCGTCTTGCTGGTTTCGGTCTTCTTGTTATCCTCATCATCGTCATAGTTGTAATCATCATAAAGTTCCTCCTCATACTCGTAGTTCTCATCGCTGCTGTTCTTGCTGCTTGTGGCATTTGCCATATCTACATGATCGGGCAGCATTTTATTGAAATGCGGATCCTCAGCCAGGGCAACACTATGCTTGGCTGCCTCCAGCAAATCCTTGAGGGTCTCATCACTGACCGGCTGCTTTGTGGTTGAGGTTTCTGATTTCTTGGCGCTACTTGTGGTCGTATCCACTGGCAAATCCTTTAACTTGGGCGTTGAAATCTTAATGCCAGCCTTTTGTACATCGAGCTCCTCCTCCGTTGACAACTCATTGCTTAGCGAGTCCACCGAGGCTTTCTTGACAATCTTGACGTCACTCGAGTGGGTCAGATGCAATACACCCAAGGAGATGACCAGCAGCAACACCAGTCTTGGCTGGCGACCCATTCTTAATGTTTGCAAGCTGCAAGTATACAACAAAATAAATTCAATTAGGATTTCAGTTAAAACTTGAAAGCACAGAAACACCTTCCGTAGATTCACAAAAAAATACTTATGAAACTATGTATTCATTTCAATACTTGGAATACTACGTGTGGACGTATTTCAAAGCTTATCTTATCTCCCTCCACAGAGATAAGAATATAAAAACGTTTATTTAACCAACAATACAGTATAACGAATTTAATATACATAAACAACAGTTGCTCATTCTCAATTTAAACTCAGAGAATTAATGTGCACCGGATTCAAACCTCTGTATATTTTAAAATTTTAATTAATATTAATTTCAGCGCTAATGGATACTGCGATATTTAAAATTGTTGCTATAAAAAATAAAGCTATATTATATACTTGGTATGGTTATATACCCTTACAGCGAGTATTATAATTTTATAATCAAATGTGTAAACATACAATGCTTATTTTATAAAAATCCTATGAGCTTTTGAAAATACAATTAAAACTCACCAAATTACAATTAAATAATGCTGTTAGTCAGGAACACACTTCCTACAGTAATTAAAAGAACAATGCAACTGACAAAATTGAAGTTAAAATCAGAGAATCATATTATAGATTTGTCATTGTGTTCATTTATTTATTTTGACCGTTTGTGCATTAAGAAATATCAGTTATAAGTTTTCTCTTCTTTTTTTTGTTGATATGCACAATTAACGCCTCTCGATGCGAAAGAGCTGACATCATTGGATAAAATTCGATTGTTAATCTCATTTTTCTATTCAATTTCATACTGGGATGCCCCCCATGATAAACTTTGCTCATTAAATCACATATTTATTTGGCAATGTTTGCTTATCAGTTAGGGCAATTGTTGTACTACAGTTTGCGGTTGATAAGCAATAAAATAAAAAAACATATGATTCCCTAGGGTATTTTCAAGTTATTAGTCAGAATTTGGCAAAAGTTAGTTAACTGTACGAATTTTGCAAGCAAATACTTTCATTTTATAGTATTTAAACATTTTAAACTTTCCGTTTTGAGTGACTAATTCAACAATTGCAAATGTCTGTACTTTTAAATAAAAACCAAATTCTTAATGTAAAACACGAGCAATATTTAAAACAGTACAATAACTTTATAATTTACATTTTTGTCGGGAATTTTTAATAAAATGCAAATTACAATTTGGTATTGAAAATTATATGCTTTAATTTGTAAACCACATTTATAAATATAACGTCACAAATAAGGAAAGCATTTTGGAGTATTTTAAGTAAGCACTTTGAAATTCTTAATCTTAAAAACCCAACTAAGTTTATTTTAATCCAATTATTATTTAATCTTTATTTAATTTGCTATCAGTTTTATAAGGACTATAAATTGACTAAATTTTGAAACGGAAGAAAACTTTATCTCTAGGTTGAGGAATAGCCTAGAATATACATATGTACTTCTAAATAGTAGTATTTCCTGTTTACCATTTTCAATCACAATTTAGTGATAAGTGATCCACTTTAAATCAGTTTTCAATGGACAGTTGTTCAACTCTATGGACAAACCAGTTAAAGGTTTGTTTCCAGAATCTCACATTGCAAAATATCGTCAGAGCCATAATAAACATAAATACATAAATATTACTTCATATGATACACAAGAAGTCTAAATTGAGAGATCGTGCTTTGGGCGCTCTTTAAAAGCAATATTATATCGATTCCCAGTGGAACTTGCTGTGCTTTGCATTGGCTATTTGGAACAAAATAAATAAATAAATAAATGCTCAAATCCATTGTAGTAAACAATGAATTTCAAAGTTTAAATTTGTTCAGTAGGGCAAGCCAGAAATTGTGCGCAAATGCAAATGCGCAGTTGAAATATAAATATAAATATACTTGCTTGAACAGAAACAAAAAAATGACATTTATCTATAAATGTATGACCATATCGAGTGTTTATTATATGTATATGCATATATATCTATATATGTGCATACACATTGGCATGTAAGTCGTTTAATTAGACGTACAAATACTCTTACATGTGCGCACACCTAACTTGTAGCAGATACAGATACTTATCGTCTGTATCCATGAAATCGCTTTTAGTCTTGCCCAGGCTTAGCTTTGTCTGCCACATTTTATGTGGGTGTCGAACCCGATGCATGCAACGCCCGGTTGGCTATGACTTTCAGCCAGCCGCAAGCTGACAGCGCACATAAAAATAATAAAAAAAAAAATAAAAAACATCAACAAATACAGTACAGTCACAGATGCAGTTATTAGAGCTGGAAAACAATCGTTTGGCACTATCGATAGTTTTATTCTATTACTATTATTGAGGTATTTTTCTGGTATCGATACTATTGAAAAGCGTTTTAGTGGTGGATAAATAAGCGGCACATCGTTGTGACTTTCATTCTAAATTATGCCTATATATCATTATTTACGCAGGCAATATGAAGGTGTAGAAAGCCATCAATACCAATAAACATCGCAGAAGTAAATATCGGTACAGAAAACAGAGCCAACAATTTTTATAAAAATCATACATTTTTATACTATCGATAGTTTAAACTATAATGATCGCGACTAATCACAATCTTTTTTTTTATTCCAGCTCTAACAGTTTCTGGCCAAACGCATTGAGTTTTCCCTCCCCCCAAATGGAGCTGCACTCATTGGCACTCAGTGGCACCCAGAGGGGGTAAAAGAGTGCTCTTTGGACCGGCATTAAACGTGTTTAGGTTTTTAGGTCTTCGTCGAGCCTATTGCCAGCATTTCGTCGAGTCACGAAGCTAGCTTTGAACTCCATTCGTCGCAGCCGAACGGCGCGCGCGTCTCCATTTGCGTCGCATTGTCGCCAGGTTGAGGCTTTTGACTGGGTTTCAAATGGAGGAGCTGAGCTGAGCTGGAGTTGGCGATCAGAGGCGCCGTAGACTTCAACACGATACCATAATTAATTCCATTTGCTATTGCAATGAATGTTGATGTTGATGTTGATGTTGGTGTGTTCAAGTTTAGAAAATATAAAAATAAAAAATAAAAAATTAAAAAAAAAAAAACCGGTACTCGTACTGGCCATACTTGGTACGTGTATGCAAATCAGTTTCCAGTCGGAAATCATGAGTCAACTAATAGATCATAAGTATCTATGTGTGATTGTAACTCTAATATCTAGTTAGTTGTGATATCTGTCAACCTTTTAGTCAGCTGCTTTACTTAGTTAGTTTAGCTTCGGTCAATGTCTGAAGGCCTTTACCTCCCATTTCAATTAACTGTCTCAGTCAATATTTGTTTACTTTCGAGCTAGATGATATAAATAAGTAGATTCAAGTGGTTTTGTGTGTTTTGCATAACATTAACGCGGCCTGATATAAATTCCTAAAATTCTAGTTAATATTTACAGACAAACATGCCAACAATTTGTTTATAACAATGCGAGAAACCATTAGAAGGTTTAAATCATATATATTTTATACGAACTATATCTGGGAAAATGTTAATTAGATTTATATGTAAAACAATATTTAATCGGATCGTGTGTGGTCAAAGATTGTGCTGCATTAAATATTTGTTATACTATATTTCCGGTTTATCAACAATTTATCAACTTATATGTAAATATTTAATGGCAAATATTTGTTAGTTCTATATAGATTATATATAGAATAGTATTAGATGTAGTATTAGAGAAATTATATAATATATTTAATTATAAGACATGTTTTGTTTTGTAGAAGGCTATTTTAAAACTTGAATCGATTCAAAACTGGTTTACAAACGAATTAAAATGATTTTTAATTAAAAAACAATAAAAATAAGGAAGAACATTAACTAATTCTTCATAACTATAACCATTTAATTTTGACTTTTATATGATTTTCTGAAAAGTAATAATAATAGCTTTATTAATTATTTATAACCTGTATACCATATGATCTAATTATTTTCTGCTTAATTTTGTTGCGACCATCATTTATAACAAAATATGAATAAATATGTCAAAGGCAGACATTTTTATGATTTTTAGAATCCAGCTAAGATAAATTTAACCAAAAAAAAGTATCTTGTATCACAAATCGAATGACAAAACAGCGTTTTGTATGTGGTAGATGAATATTAAATGAAATGTGCATCTCTTGATTCTGAGTTTCAATTTAGTTATTTATTTTATCGAAAGCGATTCTCAGTTTTAGGCGTCAGCTTGGTTTTGTCAACAGACTGCGGTCTGTGTTTGACCGATAAAAACTATTCCCATGTGGGAATACAAAGTTTCATGTTACAAACAGAAAAAAATACCTAAAAAAAAAAAGAAAATAAAAACCAAAAATGTCATCTGGGGAGCAGCAGTTGGTGACTGCCCCCCATGAAAGTTATCAAAATACAATAATATGGGCGCAGTCGATTGACGACTGACAATTTGTTAGGTGTGCCTCCGAAATCAATGTTATGATAATTTCTTATAATATTATATATATGGGTAACAGTTTTTCTCCTGATTGCCAACTTCAAATGAGATCTGTGACCTGTGCATATGCGTCACAAGGTCGCAATTTCAACTCAATATGAAATCAAAGATCATTTTTGCTTAGGATAGAGTTCACAAGACTCAGGTAGTTTTGCCTTGACTCTGGCTTAAGATTTCAAAAGTTTTTTTTATTTTTTTTTTTTGGCATATAAACTATACCAAATAACCTCACACACACACACACACTTTACACCTACATATGTGTGCGTGGGTGTTGTGCGTGTGTTGAGTTTCGATTGAGTTGTCTCGGTAAAAATAGCCGGGTTGTTGTGTTCGTTATTTGAAACAGGAAGTGAAATGAGAATCCAGTCACCTTTTCAACATGTGTTTCAAGTATGAGTCTACATAAGCAGGTAGATAAAACAACAACATTCTTTCAGGCCAATATGCTATTTCTACAGGCACCAAAAACTGCAACGGAAGTAAGAGTCTGCACTTCTGTCCAAAAAACATCAATACATAATATCTCAGACATTTAATATAATATTAGAGTTCTCAGTGTTTCTACGCGTTTAGATTTCAGGTTTGCTCGGCGCACCTTGATCACGACTTAATCTCGTTTATTGACAGTTCATTAGCAGTCACAGACAGCGTGATATATTTAATAATTTGTCATTAAGCCTGAGCTCATTGCCACAAGCTAAACAGTAAGTAGTTAAGTGATAAGTCGAACTTTAAACTAACATTTTAAAAAGTGCATAAACAAATAAATAGGGCAAGGGAAAGGTTAAATAAAGATGAATAAATAAAAATTATATAAGAAAGTTAAAAAAGTTTATTTTACAAAATGTTGGAGACAACTTCGAAGCTATAACGTTAAAATATTCTAGATCTATATCTCTAGGTAACTCCAAATCTAAAAATTTAATAAAATTCCAGAAAATATATATTCTAGATCAATATTTACAGGTAACTCCGAATCTAAAATTTTTATAAAATTCCAGAAACTAAATAGTATATCTAAGTCGATCCAGTTTTTGTCAGTCTAAACGTTTGTGAAGAACTGTCAATACCAGTGATGACAGGTCTAATATATCTAAAAAAAAATTTAGTTTTAACTCGCACATTTCCGAAAAATTTAGAAAAGCGATTGACAACTACAGTTGCGTCTTTATAAAATATAAATTTGAGATATAGCTTTGATTTTTGATACAAACAAATTTTGCTTGTAAATCTAAAGCAGGGTATCCCTGCGCATATGCACTCCTGCCACTTTTGTCCTTGGCATTGTACGAACATTTCGGTGTTATTTCATTTCGTCGACCGTACGACTGCGTCAAGAGATTTTCGTTGTCTCTTTTCGTCGACCGAATCGAATCAAATGCTTGGTTAATGTATTGGCAGACAATTTCACTTGCAATGTTTATATATTAATGTTTGCACTTGCGTTTAAATAATTTGGGCTGCCCCGTATCTAAAGTAAATATTTTTTTTTATATTTCATATTAAGTACATACAAAAATTCAGGAATTCAGAAGATGTTATACAGAGTGTGTAGAGAAAGATCTTTTACTTGACCAACAAAGCATTTCTGCTTACTTTAAAGATCAGTTCGTAATACCATAAAACTAAATATGATTTCTAACTAAAATTAAAACATATTCTAGTCTTTTCAACTGGCTCAAATTCAGTAGTTTAAACAGTTTACCGTAAATCGATACTTGTGTTTCGCAGCGTCATTGTACAGACATATGTACATATGTATTATATATTGCTATACTCTATAGCTATAGCATTTGCTTCAAGGCAATTCGACTACTGCTCATAATTTCTGCAACGTTAAATTTTATATTTTAAGCAAAAAAAAAAAAAAATAATACATTTTATATGAGAGTTGCAGGAGCGTAAACGACAAAATGCTTGTACAATGGAAAAATTGCTCAAGGCGTGCACATAAAAAAAATAATGCCGACATTTGACCACACACACAGATACACACGCACACTCGCACACACACACACTTAAGACACGAAAAAGGGGGATACTGTTGACTGGCAACAACAGCAAAAGCGGCTTAAAGAGATGGCCAAACTGGTTTTTTGGCTGGTAATTGCGACTTGAAGCGGCAAAATGCTGACCGCAGTAGCCGAAGTCAACTCTCGAGCAGCTGCTGCTGCTGTCGAAGCAAAACGTCACAAAAGCTTTAGAGCCAGGCCTAAAGCCAGACGGCCAGACAGCCTGGCCGAGAACCGAAAACAGGCTCGACAGATGATTTTTTACAAGTCTTCGAATTCTTGGTAAAAACAATTTCAATTTACTTTGCCAACAAGTTAAGTGCCAAAAAAGTCACTCGAAAAGTTTAAACCCAAGTATTGTTCATAGTTTTCTATGGAGACATTTCTGTTTTTTATTTGTTGATGATGATGTTGTTGTTGATTAGCAGTCATGTGCTGAATTTTACAAATATCAAGAAAAAAGCGTCATCAAAGTGCTACTTTGAAATGAGTTTTCTTTGGAATAGACTTTATACCGTATTGCCAAGTACGCAATGTGCTAAATACAGCTAATGAAGTAAATGATTTAATAATAATCACACGAGTTTTGTAGATTGTAAATATAAATAATAAACTCTTGTTTGCAACTTTAATGAATTCAAAAGAATAACAAAATTCGTTTTATATATATTAATTATTTTTGTGTAAGTTTGCAGTATATTTAATCAATAAACAGTACAATGAAAAAATATAAATTTTTGAATATGCTAAAACAGATTTCAAATGCACTTAACATTAATTTCTTTGTCCTTTGCAAATTTATAAAAAAAAAAACATTAATTGCAGTTTTAATTGGCATTCAATGAGCAGATTTTGAAAAAAGTTGCAGTCTTTTAATTTTATTTAATTATTTAAAAGTAATCAAATACATACAAATTTTATTCGTAATTAATCAATTAGTTTTGATTTTTATTAATATTAAAATTGGGCTTATGTATTTGTATAGATTTGATTTTGAACAAAGCAAAACAAAAGTTTATTTAATGGATTAATCCACTTAACAATGTTCTTCAAAGAAAATTAAAGAGACTTTTATCAGATTCCGAATCTTTTTCTTAGAAATTATTGATATTGTATACTAAAAATTAAAAAAAATTCTTGAAGCTAATAATTAAACTTATTAACCAAGACATTAATTGTTGACTTGATATTATAATCTACTTAATTTCAGTTTTATTTTGCATTCAATGAGCAGATTTTGAAAAAATTCCAATTTTTTTTTTTTTTTTTTTGCAAATTGTAATATTTTAGTGCAGTCAACATTGCCAAATTTAGGAAAATTGTCAATTTACTTCAAAATAAATTATATTATCAACTGATGAACAAGTTAGTATAAATAAATATTATAATAAATCATAAATATTCCTTTATAAAATATAACACTTCATAAATGTAAAAAAACAAAACCCGAAAACGAACTTTCATCTATTTTTCTTTTATTTAAGCCTTTCAGTTCTGCAGACTTCAAAGTACATACATCCAATATAAATGGGTAAACAATAAAAACAATCTTAAATTTCTGCAATAATGAATTGCCAAATATGTGTACATATATGAGCTATTTGATGAGATGTAAGTCTTTGTCTAAATATGCAAACCAAGTGTATTGTGAATTCCTAGAAGTTTAATTGTGTTTTGCTGACAAATCATAAACGAGTGCATTGTGAAGTACATATGTAGGATTAAAAGTATATAGGAATACTCGTATATATGTAAGTATGTACATCTGTTTATATATGACAGACACTGACAGCTGTCAACAAAGAGTGGAGCTTTGCTTATCGTTGAGTGATCCCAGTCTTTGAAGACTCTGCCCTGACCAGACGATAGATGGTTGTCGGTAGACTGTATATGCGATTAATCGGGCTTAAAAATTCAATTGTTCAGCATTTTGACATATACAATTTTTGCTGATAAAGTGAATTATATTTTATTTTAGTGTTATCTGAGCTGGGAAAGGAGCAAAAGAGCTTTACGTTTCCCTACACCAAACAGGTGGGGTTTTTTTTTTTTATTTTAATATGGTAGTTAACTCTTGTGGAAAAGTTATAATGATTCTCTTTAAGTAATTCCGAACACTTAATGCACAATTTATGTTCGCTTCCGAGCCGAACTTGATCCTGAACCAATATACCCATATATAAAGCACATATATATGATTGTGCTTTGTTTTAATTATAGCCTTACATATATAGTTATATATATAAAGACATATGCATCGATTATTAACAGGAAACAAGGCATAAATTAAGGTACTAAAGGCTTAACTGCATAAAACCGGCTCCAGTTCCTCCAATTGGGTTCATTAGCGTCTGTACTTGAAGATCTTGGCATTCAGTAGACTTTTGCACTTTGTGAACTCACATCCAGATCATACAACACACGATATAGTTATATATTTTAAGGTTTTATTGTTTGCACTGAAATGAAATAATTCCACACCAGAGTGTGACTTTTTGTTTTTGTAGAACTCTGTAGTTCTCTTTGCTAATAATGACACATTTAGTATTTCAACATTGCACCACAGTTCCAGATATCTGTATCTATTTCTACTGTTGCCCGGCGCCTTTGTTTTGGGAGCTTTAAAAAACAAAGCCAATACAAAAGTTGACAGACCTCAAGTGAGGTCTGCCCTGTCAGCACGTAGTTGCCAATTGAGATTGTGGAGGGTTAAGAAAACTGTCAATGTCATTAATAAATATGGGTATCATATAAGAATTATTATTACAATTGACTTGCATTAAAATGTTGCTATCAAATTGTGGGCCATTATCTGTGATTTGTATTCATTTTGAAGGCGTGTCTTTTAGACCCTGCCCTTCTTGCATTTTAGCCATATTAGCATTGGCATGCTGTGAAGTTGAATGCCACACAATTTCGTCAATCTCTGAATTAATTAAAGACGCAGAAAAGGAATTTTAAATGTCATTTTGTAGCTTGTCTGCAGGCCACAAAACTGAACTCAACTGAGCCAGAATCAAAGCCAAATACAGCCGTTGCGTTGGCCACGTCCACATTCCTTGTATACCAGCCAAGTTGCACGTATTTGTTACCAGTTCCAAAACGTACAGATCGACGTAACCACTCCGCATCCGTTTCCCCCAACCCTCTAACCCCGCCCCACTACTCTGACTCATTTTAGGCCCTCTCCAAGCTCAAGCTCTTCGAGTCTTTCTTTGGCTCTGACGCAAATAAAACCCGCTGCATTTCATTAAGTATTAGCCTCCATCGGGCAACCATATGGTAAGACGAATTTGGTCTAGAGCCCGGAAAGTTGGCTTAATACAAAATTTATGACTTCGACTTATATGTGGACATACTAAATAAAATATATTATAGTTCATGCATTTGTCACTTTGTATCTCTGCTGTGAAAGTGTGTGCATATACATATAACAAGTGAGAATGTTAGAGTCGCAAGCAACCCAACAATCAAATACTCTATTATCAAATCTAAAATGATTTTATTTAAGAAAGTTGTTTCTAATTGTTTAATAATCATATATTTTAATGCAGGACAAAACTTGTAATCAATCAATCAATGTTTCTCAAGGAGATCTGTTTTCTCTTTACCAAATTTTGTAACTTTAACTTATAATTTTTTAGATATTTTTTTTACAATATAATTAAATAGATTTTATTTTACAGAAATGACAAGGACCCTCCCAAGATAATAATATACTAAATTTTGTTTCTATTCAATTCCTATTTTCTCATAGTGTCGGAAAAAATTACAGTAGGACAGTTTAAACAGTCAAACATACAGATAGACGGAAAAAACACAATATACTCTATGCTCTTTTAAAATAGAGTATAAAATATGCATATAGCTTAATCATTTGATAAATTGTAACATTTAATTATACCAAATAGTATAAATAACGAGCTAAGCTAATTTAATGCAGCATTTGGATTACAGGGATTTAATATTTGTACTACTTTTTATACATATATGTATTATGTAAATCTATGTTTTTTTTTAAATGAATGCTTAAACCTTATGATTTAGTTATAAAAGTACAAGCTAAAACAGACCAAAACTTTAATTTAAAATGAGTAGGAAATATTGTATATTGTTTTGCATTTAATGTCTTTTAATTATTTTTCGATCCATCTATTCACAATTAAGCCCCTTCTACTGCCTACACCACTGCCTGCTACAATGTATCTCACTTTTGAGCACCTTAAAACAATTCAAATTGATAAGAATGTAGTTCCAGGAATTTGTGCTTGCATTTACTTTTGGAGAAGGGTGTCAATTCTACAGCCAACCAAAAAGTATAAATACACTTATGTACACTACGTAAATAGATATCCAGTGAAAGTTAAACCCCGTTGCAATTATGTTGGCATAGCTACCTATATATGTACATATATGCTACTTAAAGGTATGTTGACTACGTCATTCCTCATGCATGCAATTGTGCATTTGTAAGAGCTGAAACTATACGATGACGTCGCTTTTGGAGTTTGTAGTGTTTCTATAATCAACGAAGTGGAGAATTGGACCAAGTATAGTATAGAGTATTGTTAGCCTCTTCTTCTGTAACTTGAACTATTGCAGAAAGTGATCTCAATGATCTCTGCCGAGCGCTCTCTCTCTCTTCTCACATAGTCAGGCTTGATTGATTCAACTCAGGGTTAAGGTAAATGTCACATATGTATATCGTTAGCCGAAATTTCACGCCCAATTAAACAAACATATAGCTAAATAAATATATATGTATACATAAGCCAAACAATAAAATGCATTTGGCTATAAAAAATTCACTCTAAAACTCTTTATTTCTGGTCCTGTTGTGGCTTGCAGCTGATTCGGCAATCATGACATCACTTGAAAATCACTCAAAAAATACTCAGAGTTAGTTATTTAAAGAATCGCAATTTTGGCATGACAGTCATGCGTCGATTTTCCAACTAGGCAAAAGCAGCACTAAACAAATTGGAACGTTAAGTGCTTGGGCTTGATAGCTGTGAGATACTCTGTAGAATATGTCGTCGCGTTTAAATTAAATATAGAGTACTATGCTATCTGCGTTTCCCAATTTCGGAATATAATTTCATAACATTTGTTCATATTTTGTCAATTTTTTATTTATATATAAATATTAAAGGAATGTAGCCAAATTTATGATCTCTTTCGAAATTATGATATGAAATGATGTTCTTAAATCCGCAAAAAGAGAATTGAACAAACCTAAAGTACTTTCCTCATAAAACCCAATTTCAAATGACTATCAAAATCGATTCAAAAAAATTTTAATTTATATTTCGAAGCAGTAGATTAAAGTCATGTTTCGAATATTTAATGTAAGATTTTTAGGTGCTGAGTTTTTATTATATATGTAGGCGTGATTTGTTTATAAACAAGCTGAGTCTACTTCCCTACCTCTCTCTAAGCTCAGAACACTTTTATAATGCTGCATTGAAATAAGCAGATTTATTACTTTTTAATGGCATTTGCAGATATTTACATTTATCAGCGCTAAGTACATTTACCCAGTACCATTTGGTACAGGGTATAAGCCAGACATTACGCATACGCCGCATGTGCCGACACTTAAAATTCTGTTTTGTGAATGCGAAAATATCTAGTATATTCGTAGTTGATTTTGCCTACACACAAAGTGTGTTTTTCTGTGTAGTTATTGTAATTGGCAGCTCGTTGAACAACATTTAGTTTTTTTTTTGACTTTTTCTTCAAATGTTTGTCTGACACTTTGACGAATTCGTTGAGCAGCTCATAAAGTTTAAACACAAAAAGCTCATAATTTGCCCTCCTCGAAAACTGAGCTGAAACTTAGACCTGAGACTGCAACAATGTTTGTTGTTAACAACCTCTATGAGCTATTGACATATAAGTGTACAGCATACACTGAGAGAAACAAAATGATTTACAATAGCGAATTAATTTATTTACCAGAGTGTACCTCAAACATCTTAGATAAATCATTAAATATTGACTTGCTCATGTTTAAAGTATTTATTTCTTTATGAAACTCAATTCAGAATACAAAGGCTTATAAATGATTTTTTATTTTTAATCCAAGAACATATTTTGAACATTTTATAAACCTTTTTCCCAGTGCATCCATTAAGCATTACTGCTTTAATCGTGGGCCATAAGACCAGACAGAGCAGCTGGAGTTAAAGTCGGATTCCAAGTATATATTTGAAGTCGGAGAACTGAGCGTTATGACCTCATTAACTCTGCACACGAAACGCAGTCGGAGTCTTCAGTAAGTTTAACTTTACCCGCTTTATGTTTGCCCTGTGTCTTTTATCTGTGGGTCGGCTTATGGTAACATGTTCAGATTAGATAATGTCGCCAATAGACCTGGCGACAATAACATATCATGATGGAAAGGTCTTTGTTTGGTTGAAGCACTGAAATTTACCACAAGTTTTCTTTTCTACTTTCAAAGAGTTGCAGCAATATAGAAAATATATTTTTTGATATTGGCCTAAGATTTGTCGCTTTTAGCGAGGACTTACTGCTTTTCAGTTAATTGACTTGTATGCGAATCAATTTGCATACAAAATATGTGTGCTTGTAGTTTTCATGGAATTGCAACACACCTATATTTTGTGTCCAACGTAATCATGTCGCACCTCGAAAGTTTACACGACGCCTCTTTTTCTATATACCTATATACGTACTATACGTACTACTATATGAGTATATGCGTATAGGTTCATAAATTCATATCTCTAAATGTGGTATATTACCAATTTATTTACGAGCATTTCTATGTACATATGTATTGACTTTGGTTATATTTCACTCAGCCATGAAATTGATAATATAAAAAATAAAAACGAAATTCTAGGCGTGAGTATAAATTTAAAGCCTTAAAAATTCTACAAAAACTTGTTTCGAATTATTTTTATTTACTGAATTTCTAATAATTCAAGAAATTATTTTGTAGCTAGAAATACATACATATGTATGTATTAATGAGTATTTCCAAGAATTAAAGAATTTCTTAAAATTATAATTTAGTAATAAATACATTCTTTTTATTATCATTGAAACTTATAAGTGAGATGCTGATAATGCCACAGCTGCAATTTTTGCAGTCCGGTAAATGTCAGCGAAATGCTAAAGTCTATCTTATATCTCAGTATATTGAATTCCAAGTATCGGGTCTTACGATTGTACTCGATATTACAATGCCTCAGTACCTCTCTGGCTGCCTTGTTGTAGCAACGAGTTAAGTTTTATACGAAGGTGACTTCTTTTCGAATGCATTACCGGTTTTTATTTTTTTCTTTCCCTCTTTGCACTCACCCGTACCCCTTTCCACAACTGAGCGAGAGTTTCGTATTTTAAAGGAAAAGAGTATTGAGACACAGACATATACACACACACACAGATTTTCTGAGAGGCAAACACACACACTAGTGCACACACAGGTGTAATCTTATCTACCTTTACATACCCTTACAGCGGGTAATTACAGCTATGACATGAAACAGACAAAAAGCTGATTTAATTTAATTCTTTTAAATTTAAATATTGTTTGTTAAGCACACAAATAACGATGAATTTATCTTAATCATTTCTCTTAAGGTAAATTTATAAAAATGTTGTTTTAATGTTTATTAAATTAGTAATGTCTTGTTGTAAGAATTTCTGAAAAATAAATATAATATCATGTTTATTCCATACAATAAGACAGATATCAGTATGGGTTTAAACTGTTTCCAGTTCTATATTTAAATTTTTTCTACTCTGAATCTAATCGAACGTTGCACGTGTTTTAAAAAAAATTGCATGTGAAAAAATGTGTAATTGGTGCAAAATGACTTTTTGAGACTAATTTTAAATGTTCGGTAACACATTTATTTGAGAATGTGCTTTTGCTAACCTAAAACTAATAATAAAAAAACAACCATAAAAGCAAAATAAGCAACGAAATTGTCAACAACAAACGCTGATAACTACAAAATTTATAGTATGTAAATTTAAAAACATTTGGCGAGCTTTGAAAATTTAATTTGGAACTAAAACTAGACGGTGGAGATTGATTCAAATCCGTGAATTCTGCGCATTGACAACTTTATATGAGTTTTCATTTTGAGTTTGAGTAATATTATATAAATAACTGCAGCTGAATTGTTTCAGTTAAGAAAATAAAGCGTATTTTAACTTCGAAGCTTTGAAGAAAGTATTTCATTTTCCGTAACAGCTCGAACCTTTTGTTGTGGAAAAAAAGCGCGTTTTCTTCATAAGCGATTATAACTGTTTGCTTATCTGTTGTCTGTCTATATTGTCTCTCTTTCTATCTCTCTCTATCTCTCTCTCTCTATCTCTCTGTAGACCCTGAATACTTAACTGATCCAGACTAAGTCGCAGATCGCAAATGAACACAAAAAGCGGCCGCTGTAGTTTTTCTGCTGCATCACTGATCACTGACTGTGTGCACCTTGACGACCTCATGTGTGTTGGTTTTACAGGTAATAGGTGTAAGCGTAAGTAGATGAATGTGTCTGTGAGGTTGCATTTTGTGTGCTGGACTGGTCTGTATGCTGATAAAGCTGTAGAAATTGCAGCAGAGAACTGGGCCAGAGCTGGCGCAGTACTGAAACGGCAAATATTATAAGTGCCGACTTAAGTTGAAAATTTATATGTCACTAAAATGTACATATGAATGTATGTGAGTGTATACACACAGACACATTGCAGCTGCTCTTTGTGTGCGTGCTTTGGTATGTTTTAGATATGGCACAGCAAAGGCAACGAAAACCACACGACAACGTCGGGCGGGGGGTAAGTGAAGCCACAGGTAGGCAGACGACAAACAACTACGCACACAGTCGCAATATCGACACGGGCTTGGCAAGCACGTGCGTTAGAGCGAGTACACTCGACTTGCATGATCTCTGATCGCCTGTCATTACTGTCGCACTCGCTGGCTTTAATGCCGTACACTGACCAAATGACGAAATCTCATCCCTCATTTCCATTTCATTTCCATTCAAATTCAATGTCTCTGGCTTAACTGCACTTGCTACCAATATTGCATTTTTGTTTGGTTAGGGTGCGTCCAAATTTTGATTTACACTTACCGTAGGTTTGTAGGATGCGTAAAATACGTTGCTCTTGATGCGAAGTAATCCAATTGATAAGATCGCTAAAATAAACACAGAACGAAAACAAACACAAACTTAAGCTGAAGGTTTTATCTAGCACTACATGTACGTTTGAATATTATGTACGCGATTTTTGTTCGGAATTTATTTTAAAATTTATATATTTTGTCACGTTTTTAAAATTTTTACATTGGCTTTAATTCTAGTTTGGCTGATATATGTAAGTCAAACGAAGCCTTTACTACTTATGTTACCGATATCTCGTGTGCGGTAAAAGTACCACTTCTCTCAGAACGAATGCGTTAACACCTGTTGAAGTTCAAACTCGACTGATCGTCGTCGTTGAATTTTACACAGATACTGATACAGCACAAATGTTGCGCACAAATGTTGCCAAGACAAATTGAGAGAGAGAGAGAGAGAGGCAACAATGTTGCCTGACTTTTCAATTTGCCGTAACTGTTAGCAACAGATGTTAGCTGATAACGTAAGCATAACCATAACAGGATTCGTTAAACGTTATATATAAAATATAAAATATTATTTGGTTTTTCCAATCGTATATATAAAAATATACAAGAGTTGTTAATTGGAAATTGGTACTATTCATCGTTATTTGAATTTTCGCAATCTTAGCCATTCCAGTTTACCGTTTATTGAACTTAAGCGCCATCTATTGAACAAAAATTAAAAGTTCATGTTTCAAAATACAACTGATTAGATGATAGCATACTTTAAGGGCATTACTATTAATCTATATTAAATTTAAGCACCATCTATTGAAAAAAATTGCAAGTCTAATTAAAAATACAACTAACAATATGAGTAGCATACTTATAGTAGTATTAAAGAGCCATCTATTGAAAAATCATTGAAATATTAAATAGAACTCAATATATATGTAGCATACTTTTAGTTGTATTAAAGAGCCATCTATTGAAAAAGATTGAAAGTAACTGATTTAAAATACAACTAATTTATGTGTAGCATACTCTTAGCTATATTGCTTTAAAGCGCCATCTATCGAAAAGTCTGATTAAAAATACAACTAATTTAAGTGTAGCATACTTTTTTCTTTCTTGTATTTAAAAAAATATATATATATTGAGTCTGATTAAATATATTAAATGTATTAAAATATTAAAAATACAATTTTTAATGTATTAACAATATTTTGTTATCAACATTATGTTGTTTCACGTTTCAGAACACGTCACAGTTACTCTCAAACAGGCAAAAAGCCCTCAAAGTACTAAACATTCTTTGAAACTCCAGGCAAAAATTTCTATAGTTTTACGGTAACTGTAACTTGTAACGTGTTCTGGTGTCTGCTGGGAACATCGGAGCAATTTAAAATGACAACAGACTAATGAATCGATCGTGGAAATTAGACTGAAAGCAAAAAATAAAAATGGCAAAAAGACTGTAAAAAAGTCCGTTAACATCCAAAAACATTCTGTAAGAAAAGTCTGTTAACTAACATAGCAGAAAACATTCTGTTAAAGTAAAAGTAAAAGTCTTTGCTAGGTGTGGTGAATTGAAAAACACTTTTTTGAGTGTTGCAGGTTATATATTTATTTATAATTAATTATTTTTATAGAAATCCCAATAAATAACAATAATTTTACAATAAATCAATAATTGTTTAATAAAATCTCTTTTTTTTCGATTGACACCAAGACACCAACACAAATTTTGCGGCAAATTGAAAAGATCACATTTAAAGTACGGCGAATTGAAAAAAAATAATACCCCTTTGTAAGGGTATAAAAGACACCCAACTTGCAGAGTCTGTGGGTCATGTCTTGGCTGCAGTACGTTCCAATATCACTCAGCTTTTGTCTGGAGACTGAAATTGAAATTAACATATGGCTTTACTTTTTATCGATTATGATAAATTTTACGCTATCGTAAAATAATAACACACTTTCAATCAACATATAAACATTAAGCCCGCTTCTCAATGTGTGATTATGTTCTGACATTCACGACTATCGTTGACAAATATTTTGACATAGCAGGCTGACAGTATGATCGTAAGACATCATGAGAATACAACAAACACATTTAAAGTTTGAAAAGTGTTTTAAAAATCACAACATAAAAAATTGCAGTATTTAAACACACGAGGGTTGCAATAACACCTATTAACAGGGATGCAACACCGATACCGATAAGATTATGACATTTTCGCCTGTCAAAAGTTTCTGTCGTCCGCTCGCCCTGTTATTGTAATTAATAAAATTTTTTGTATATTCTGAGAATGTTTTCGGCCAACACACATGTGGTAAGTAATCTGCAACAATAATCCCGCTTCTCAATCGTTTCCACTCACACAACCCACTCACTTTTGGTTTTCATTCAATGTCAGCCCTACCTTTATCTGGGTAATTTTAGTCGAAAACCGCACTATTATACAGTAAAGCGTACAAAACTGCAGGGCAATGCAAGTGTTCCCCGGTTTTTTGGCGACAAATCGAAGTCCTCCAGCTCCAGCATTAGCAACAGCAACACCAATAAAAACTGTCGCAACACGACGGCGCTTGGTAAACGCCACGACCTCGTGCTGGATTTTAAGAACCTGCTCATCAAATCGGGTGCCAGTCTACAGAGTATGGTTGAGAAGGCCGCGCATCTAAATGGTATACTGGACAAGGAAATTATCAATGAGGCTCTTGTCAAGGTAACCAGCATGCTGCCCGCAATGCGTAAGGTCCATGTCGCACTGGAGGAACCAGCAACACAACTTGGTCGTGGCAAACTACAAAATTACAAGTTTGAACTGTCCCTGAACACTACACAAGCAAATTGTGGATTTGTGTAAGTTGAAAAAACAATACTCACTCGTGTTGTCTGATTATTTACAACGTATTAATTTCAGCAATTTGTATCCAGCTGTCACGAGAGGCCTGCTGACTCCACATTTATCCAATCTTCAGATGTAAGTAGAATGTTGTAGGCTTGAAGCCAAGACGATTATGATCTTGTTTTGTAATTTATGTAGGAAACAGCTGCGTGATTTTAAGACAGATCGTTCCATAGAGGCGGAGCAGAAACGTAATCCTACAATGACGACCAGACTGAAGTCAGCGCTTCAGGGTGCGCCACAGAAACCGGATGAAGAGCTTAACATTCAGGCAGAGAAACTGAAGAAACTATTAGCCACATCCGGTGAGCCGGGCGGTGTGAAAAATGCGGTATGACTTTATTTTTATATTTATTAAGAGAACATTATGCTCTAATTTAATCTTAATTGCAGGAAAATATAAAAATTGCATTTGCCGAAGGTTATTTGGCTGCGTCAAACTCTGAAGATTCGTCGAAATCAGGAAAATCAATGAAATATCTGAAGGTAGGCTTAAAATAAGATCATAACCCTTGTCTCGTACAATTCTAACCAATTGAAGAAAGCATCTACGACAGTACAAATTATTATAGATTTTTAAATAACACAATTAATCAGAATTTTTAAATTAGAAAAACCTTAAAAATACAAGAAATTTTAGAAACTTTTATGTATATTTTGCTATTTGTGTATCTCTTAATTTCGTATCAGAAAAGAATAATATCAGTCAGTAGGCAGTCCTAAAAGATAGGTAAATGTTTCGACAGCATAGCAAATAAAACTATTTGTTAATAAAATTACTTACCATTCTAAATATTAGATGCGGTTTGATTCATCGAAGATAGCTTTACTTCTTGGTTTTGTAGCGTGTTGTCGTCTGTTTGCACCTTAGTGTTGTGAATAATGATCAGTAATTGTCACGCAGATTTTCCAGACACTTATTGTTATCGTCGTCTTCATTGGAATCTTTATAAGCTTCTTCACCTCATCGAACGGTTCGGTATTTCGGTAAGTATTCAAGCCTATTTTCTGAATAAATATTTCTAACGCCTTGTAATTCAGCAGTATACAACTGGGCAATCAGGTAGAAGTGGATCCGGAGGAAATACACGTTACTTTCGATGACGTTAAAGGCTGTGACGAGGCCAAGCAGGAGTTGAAAGAGGTAGTCGAGTTCCTTAAGAATCCCGATAAATTCTCAAACTTGGGTGGCAAATTGCCAAAGGGCGTGCTGTTAGTTGGCCCACCTGGCACTGGCAAAACGCTGCTGGCACGTGCTGTTGCTGGTGAGGCAAATGTTCCGTTCTTCCATGCTGCCGGTCCAGAATTCGACGAAGTGCTCGTTGGCCAGGGCGCCAGGCGTGTCAGAGATTTGTTTAGTAAGTACTGAATCCTAACTAAATGTTGTATCATAAAATAATGCATATTATTTTCAATTCACAGAGGCTGCCAAGGCGCGCGCTCCCTGCGTAATATTTATTGATGAGATTGATTCCGTTGGTGCTAAGCGCACAAATTCTGTACTTCATCCATATGCAAATCAGACCATAAATCAATTACTTTCCGAAATGGATGGATTTCATCAGAATGCTGGTGTCATAGTTCTGGGTGCCACGAATCGTCGTGATGACTTGGATCAAGCCTTGCTGCGACCCGGTCGATTTGATGTCGAGGTTGTGGTCTCCACACCGGATTTCACAGGTCGCAAGGAAATACTGTCATTGTATTTGGAAAAAGTACTGCACGATGACGTGGATCTTGATTTGCTAGCACGTGGCACCTCGGGATTTACTGGCGCAGACCTAGAGAATATGATAAATCAGGCGGCGCTAAGGTGTGTAATAGTTTAATAGCATTCAATTTTAATTAAGTTTTTATCCTATTATAGAGCTGCCATTGACGGAGCTGAAACAGTGAGTATGAAACATTTGGAAACTGCACGCGATAAAGTACTTATGGGCCCAGAGCGTAAGGCGCGTCTGCCCGACGAGGAGGCGAATACAATAACGGCATACCATGAGGGAGGCCATGCGATTGTGGCATACTATACTAAGGAATCGCATCCGCTGCATAAGGTAACAATAATGCCGCGAGGTCCTTCGCTAGGACACACCGCCTACATCCCGGAAAAGGAACGCTACCATGTCACAAAGGCTCAACTATTGGCAATGATGGACACAATGATGGGTGGCCGTGCTGCAGAGGAAATTATCTTTGGCTCCGAGAAGATTACGTCCGGTGCGAGTAGCGACCTGAAACAGGCCACATCTATTGCCACACATATGGTTAAAGATTGGGGCATGTCAGAAAAGGTCGGTCTGCGCACCATTGAGTCTCCCAGGGGCCTGGGGACGGGTGATAACCTGGGACCCTACACTGTGGAAGCTGTCGATGCCGAAATTAAGCGAATTCTTAGCGAAAGCTATGAGCGTGCGAAGGCAATTCTTAAGAAACATACAAAGGAACACAAAGCTCTTGCAGAGGCACTGCTTAAATACGAAACGCTGGATGCTGATGATATCAAGGCAATATTGAACGACAACCAGTAGTATTTGTCAGCAGCGGCTTCAGTTGGACACGTACTGCATATATATATATACATATTTATATATATATCTTATACATACATATATTTTAGTTACAATATTATAAACGTAGACACCGAACCAGAAAAGAAAATCGTAACAGGATCGGGACGCAGTCGGACAGTTAAGAAATAAAATGTTATACATATTATTGTTATGTTTTCCTAATAGTATAGTAATAAGATAAAAATTTATAAATTTTTGGCGCGGGTGGCTAATTTTTCTTCTTCCAAAAATATATTTAATTTTTTTAATAAACGTAAATAATGATAGCTACAAGAGATATTCCGTTAATTTAACAGCTGTTTAACATGGCAAATTGATAACATTACTGCTAAAAATATAGTTGTAATTGCTTAATATTTAGTTATATAGTAGTTTTATGTATAATCAAATGGTAAATCTACTATACCCGTAGTTATTCGTAGAGAGCACGTAGAGCTATGATTTTGGTCTCAAAACATGCGGAAAAATCAGAGATCTGAGAATATATATATAAATTGGATGTAATCTGTTATGCTCTTAACAGAGTAGTGTTGGTATATAAGCAATCGAATAGTGCTGGAAAATGTCGTTATATGTTCGGAACTGCCAACTTATTCCAAATTTGGCGGTCAAATTTAAATTACAAGCAAAATTTACTTAGTCAAATTTATTTAAAAGTCAATATATAATAAATATATTTTTATTTATATTAGCTGCAATCAAATTTGATAAAATACCAAAACAAAACTAATAATTAAAATAAAATTTTCTTTTTGTATCAGCCCCAAAAAGAAATACGTAATTTTGTTAAGTCAACTATAAACAACAAATTCGACAAATTAAAGTAATATAAATATTTATTTATATTATATGCATATTTGTATGTACGTATATAACGACATCAACGCTGCATTTAAGCATATTTAGTCGCGCACTAGGATTTTGCTAAAAAAGAGCTATTTTGGTATAAATAATAAACCATTATAACCTGCAGCTGTTAAAATTTCATTATTTCGGTTGCCATAGTCGCTGAAATACCAGGTCAACAGAAATCGCAGATTAGCAGTAGGTCACTGCTTCGAAATATATAAAAGTGGTGCATACTTTTAGTTGCAACTTAAAGTAGGCAATAGTTTTTGCAACCAATTTTGTAAAAGTATGCAGCAAAATTTGTTTGATTTTAATGCAGCGACCCCTCTGCTGATTTCTGCTTGCCTGGTACTTCAGTGACTTTGGCGACCAAAAAATGAAATTTCCAAACAGCAGGGTAACAGACGAGTAACATAAGGGTGACGACACATTAACAGAATAACAATGATTACAGCGGCTTAACAGCAAATTAACAGCAGCAGGTTATGACCAATACTGATTTGAAAAATAGCTCCCATTTGGCGAAATCCTTGGTGGTTTTTGAAAATTTTAGGTGCGTTAGGATCGCAAGGAGCTTATTTGTAATTGTTCGCATTTAACGACGGAACGAACCTTGTACGATTTGGGTGTGAGTGCTATGACTGGTTGCAGGATTGCCAATGGCGTCTTGCCCTCTGGCAGGACAATATGAAAATAGTGTACTATCCTCACAAGCTAATACGTAAAATGAAATCATTATTAAAATTTTCATTATCAATTGGCAATCAAAGCAGCCAAGTGTTCTATAGAGATTGTGGCAAAACTGTAATTTGTGAACGAGGTTATAATTTCATTGCGAATGATTATTATTTATGATAAATATTATATCCTGGTAATGCAATTATATAAATATTTTAAATTCTAGGCTGAAGAGTAATTAATTATCATGGAATTAGAATGCGTTTAAGATTAATATAATGCTGCTGCAGGTACTGCTGCTCAAGATCCAGCATTGTTGGACAGTTGCCGGGCACCGAGAACTGTGGCCTAAAATTGGCAAAGTTGCCAGCGGGTCCCGTGAATGCCGGCAATGTGGTGTCCTGAAAACCGGCCGGAAACTGTGTCATCAGTTGAGCTGCAATAAAGGAAAGGTCATTTATAATATATATATGTATGTATATTTATTATATATTGACTTTTAAATAAATTTGACTAAATAAGTTTTGCTTATAATTTAAATTTGACCGCCAAAAATTGGAATAAGTTGGCAGTTCCAAACATCTAACATCTACCAACACTACTCTGTTAAGACATAACATAACAGCTGACCGCTTAACAGATTATGTCCAATTTATGTATCGGTTTTCGGATTTCGCTTGTATGGGACGGCTTTCATTTACTATTGTAACAATAAATTCGACAAAAAGTTCAAGGTGCGCCCATATTTCTCAGATCCCTGATTTTTTCCGCGTGTTTTGAGACCAAAATCATAGCTCTACGTGCTCTCTCCGAATAAGTACGGGTATAGTAGATTTACCCAGTATTATTTTTTTGACATTTTAAGTATTTCCATATTCGCCGCATACTGTCACACTGATAGTTAATTGATTGTACTAGTTACAAGTCAGCGTTTCGGAAAAGAAAATTAACCAAATAATCAGTTAAAATGTGTGAATACGAGTTTTCCGATACAGCATACACAAAAATCATATTCCATGCTGCCAAATATCCACACCAGGCTGTGAACGGCTTATTACTAGCCGAAAAGCAGTCCAAAGGTTCTATAGTCAAAATTACGGATGCAATTCCTCTCTTTCATCAATGCCTGCATGTCACTCCCATGGCTGAGGTAGCACTAATGCAAGTGAGTTTTAATTAATAAATCTGTGAGTTGCGCACGCATGGTAATATTTGTTGAATTGCAGATTGATGCTTATGCTGATAGTGTGGGCTTATTAATTGCCGGCTATTATGCCGCTCCAGAAAACTTTTACGACAATCAAATTGAAAAGGCTCCAGCTGCCAAAATAGCGGACAAAATTCAGGAGAACTTTAAGAATGCCTGTTTTGCGATTGTTGATAACAAGTTAATGTCACTCGAGCACAATAAAGCTGCCCTGCAGGTATACGGCTATACCAGCGAATCCACGCGCTGGTCAAAGACCAAATATTTTCTAACACAATCGGCACAGACGCTAGAGGGGGTATCGCTGTTGTTGAAACGTGGTGCCATGCGTGATGTTATTGATTTCGATAATCACTTGGATAATCCGGAGAATGACTGGACAAATCAGTTTCTGAACCAGTCGCTCAAGGATCTGCAGAAGCTATACTAGTTCAGCTAAGCCCGTTAACTAATTATGTTAAAATAAATAGAGAAATTGAGCATTTTGAAAAGAACAAGAAAAATAAGAAAAAGCAGCGCCGGATTTTCAACCTTGCAATTTAATTTATTGTATGTAATTACAATTGGATTTCAGTAATCTTTAGAATAATGCATATAAGTTAAATAACATTCAACTAATTAATAAATAATCAATTCTTTCGTATTTGCTTTGGAGTACAAGTCCCAGCCCTATACGGTCCGTATCGTCTGTCTATATATCCGTTTTGTTGTCTGTTGTCCCGGTATTAAGTTTGTCGTTATGTGTAAGTGCGCGTCATTTAAACCTAAACATGTTTACAATTACCGTTAATAAATACAAATACAAATGAATAATATGTAGAGAATTTGGTTTTTCTGTTTTCTGTCCTATAAATTTAAATATTTTACAACAATATTGTAATATCGCGATTGCTGATTATACATAAGTACATAATACGTATGTGGATACATTATATCGAGATCGAAAGTATCGCAAAAAACTTGTTTTTAAATATTAATTACATATAATATTCATTCAATTTGTCAAATATTATCGAGTTAAACGTCGAACGAACCTTTTATTACATATACATTATAATATAGAACGCGGGGCAAGGAACGGGAACTGGAATTGCATGTTGTCAACGTTTACATCTTATTTGATCTTATGTTTTTTTGTATTTGCTTGTATTTTGTATATAGTAATATCAATATAATTATTGTTGCTTGGTTTGCAAATAGATAAATTTATTGTATTCGTATATTATATATATGTATTTGATGTATGTGTTTTTTTTTTACTTTGGTTTGTATATATATATATATTTCTTGATTTTTTGAACGATATCTTTTGCTGGTATCCTGTATATACGAATGCATTTAGATAAGGTTTTTGGATGTGGAGAGTGTAAAACTTTGGTTCATGGAGTTCTACAGGGGCGCGTTTTTGATTATATCCTAGCTATACAAGTGCACTCATACACAAATATATGTATATACATATATATATATATCGGAGTATGTGCGCACATCTGTACCTGAACACGCAAGCATTTTCAATATAATATGTAAATACGTTTATTCGAAATCTGTTCGCACCATGTGTATATATATATATCGTATATATATATACGAGAAGTAGTAGTTGTTGTTCTTGTTGTGTTCTGTGTGCATTATCATCCATCACATGCTATGTTAGTTGATCTATAAGAATGTAATATATATATATAGAATATGTATTAAAGATAGATGTCTTGTAAAATATAATTAAAACTGTGTGCATTTGAAAAACTTAGAAATGATAACAACAAATTTAGCATGTGTGTGAAACTGTCGCTTTTATCGGGTATATGGATGAGTTTTAGTTGTTGTCGTTTGTAATCAAAGTCTGAATTGTGTATTTTGTATTGTTGTTTTTGTTTTTAAAAGTGCATTACATATATGCTACTAATTGTCAATCTAGAGGTTGTCGGCATCCCTGATATTTACCATTCCCGAGGACAGAGAGTTGATGGCATCTTCCACCGTCGGCTTGTGTCGATCGATTTTAGATGAGTTTATGGGCGAGAAGTTGTCTACGATTGTAAGCGTGAATGAATATACATATACATATACAAAAGTACAAATACAAAAACACAAAAGGCGAGATTGCAAAACAAATATGTTAAGTGCCAATTACCGAGATCACCACTCGAACTGGAGTCCGTAAAACTGGGTGTGCCCTCTGTCCAAGTGGGTGTCGAGCCCTCACCTGATGCCGGTGGCGTCCAGGCCAGGCCACCACGTGACCCATAATGACTGCTGTTTGATGTGTCCACCGCCAGAAACGTGTCCAGATGCACCTCAGAGACGCTGCAAATAAGAAGATCATAAAACTCTTTAGATTTTATGACAAATTACTTTGATTACCAGTTGAAAATACCTAACGATATCCTCCTTGTAGGAGCCTCTATAGGCGGGGCCAATGTTCATTTTACGATCCAAATACTGTGGTTGTTGTTGATAATAAGGTTGCTGCTGCTGTGGTTGCTGCTGCTGATGATGATGATGATGATGATGCGACCTGCGCCCAATAGACGATGTACTGTTCTTGTTCGAACTGTCCTCGGAGATGTCGTCAAAGGCAGGGGGAGGTGTAGAACTGCATGATGGAGTTGTGCCTAGCAATACATGAGAACAAAAGTTGCAATGATTGTAGAGCGACAAGTTAAATTCTTAAATAGCAACATAGTTAGATAAAATGAGCAGCAAGAGATTGGGAAAAATACTATAAAGTAGATCCGAGGAATTTAAAACCTTATTGTTCGTTTTGGTTTCAAGTATCGTTCGTTAAAGTCTATTGCATTAAAAGAAATGGAAAATGTGCAACTGTAGAACCATGATATAAACTCATAATTCTTGCAAAAATAATGGGAAATTTAAAAAATAAAAATCACACATTGTGTGTCCTGTTTCTTCAATTCTCAAAATTTAAGTACATATTTTCCTAAAATAAAAGAAAAGGATAAATATTTAATGTTATACTAATTATAATAATTTGGCCTAAAATTAGCAAATAATTCGTTGACATGATATGAATTGTGAATTTAAACGAACGAGAAAGGTTCGCAAAGGACTGAAACGAACGAACTGATCAAAGGAACTAAAAGAATAAATTCGCGAACTATTTGATCGATTCATTCTGCCCGCCAAATTTAGCTTCTGAACTTATTCGTTCACTTGTAACTACAATGAACAACTCTAAAGTAAATGAGGCAAGCGAAATGTAAGCATGTTGCAGCCCCTACAACTAGAGACAACTGTTGCGTCTTTGATCAAAGGAATCCCTAAGGGACGGCGTATCCGTGCCCTCGGGTATGGTTGAGGGCGCCGCCTTGGGTGCCTTCCTTTTGCCGCGACGCGGACGCTGTGGCACAGTATCAACTGATAAGGCAGTCTCAGGCTGCTCCAGGATCTGCGGCGATGATATTTGCAGCACGGGCAGTGCACGTTTACGTACAAACGTACTTTCCAGCTCACGCTTTACCTCTAGAAAAGCGCTGACCGACTGCAGCAGATTATCCTCTTGGGCATCGCAGGCATCGTCGCCCAGCGCCAGATCAACGCAGTGAAGGTAGCGATGATGTTTCCCATGCCGCTGCTGCTGTTGCTGAGCGCGTCTGGGTGAACGTTCAGTGCTGGCACTAACTGTGGTTTTGGCGGTGCGATAGCTCTCGGGGCGTATAGGCGGAAAACTGCGCACTATGGAACCCACTGAGGAGCGTTCGCTGCGCGCCATAAAGCTATTCTGTCGCTGAAAGATGTCCACATGGTTGAGCAGTCGCGGCGGCTGCTGATGCTGCTGCCGACGATAGGTGCTATCGGAGCGAGCCGTGGAGTACACAGACTGCAATGACTCACGACGCCGCACCGAGCTGCTGCGTTGAAGTGCAACAGGACTATCGCATACATCGAAGAGATCATGTAACTCAAGCCAATCCTGAACATTACTGGGTGAACGACGTTCACCAAAGCGTGGCATTGCCTCGCTGGGCAACTGGAGCAGGTTGGTCGTGCCTGTATTTGTGTTTTTATTGGAAATATTTGCATGTGATGCTGTACCTGGCGTGCTCGAGTGCGCTCGACTATCGGGTCCAGTGTCTTTGCGACGCGGCGAACCTCGTGGCGGCACTGGCGGCGGCACACGCGCCTTTAGGTTACCACCAGCTGCTGTGGACGTTGTGGAGGTGGATGCACGCTGCCGCACAGGCGGTGGAACATTGCTTAGGCCAGCGCTGCTGGAATGACGGCCGCTCTCTCTATCCCTATCCCTATCACGGTCACGATCCCGATCTCGTTCCCTATCTGCAACTGCAGCTGGCGTTGGCTCTGTGCTTGGCGGCTTCGATTGCTGATGGATTTTGCCGCTGCTGTGGGAGTGTGAGGCATGGACAGCTAAGAGTTGAAAGGATTAAGACAATTATATGTTATCCTAGTTAGCTAACATCTATACTCACGTCGTGTCGCCTCGCCTTCACTGTCTATGGAACGTTGTATGGCCTTGGAGAGGCTTTTTCTCTTCGACGGCGAATGCTTAAGCGCTGTAATATTAAGCAAATAAATCCAAGGATCAGTTCGCTGAGAGATTCGTATTTATGAATTGGTTAAAAAAATATAGGCGCAGCATTCAAAGCAAGGCCAGATAATCATTACGGGTTACAAAGTGTGGGTTACAGAGATGAACACTAACGTGAGATTGAGAGGCATGCTTTGCGTCCGGTTTCATCAACCAACCAGGTGCAGAAATTGAAAACGAAAACGGAATTTGAATCAAATCAAGGTGAAACAACTTAATAAATATATATAATATAGTATAGTTAATAATTTACTAAAATATAAACTGAAACTGATTAATTAATCCATTTGTGTTTATTGTCTTTTCTTTACCTATATAACTGGTTACCAAGGTACGAAATTTTCTGTGATTTCCTTTGATCTCAGGGAGATCCACTATGCGTACAAGTGAGTAATGCATTAAAGTAATATTTATAAAAAAGAAAGCAGAGAACAGCAGTTTCGAAATGGTTTCGATATTTTTTATAAATTACAATTTCAATTACGGTTTACAAATTACTCTTTTAGCTGGACTACCAAAAAGATAGCGCACAATGGGCAAAGTGTACTATATTGCATTTTTGCTGCATTAAATAACAATTAAACAAAAGTTAGCAGTTTTACAATGTGTCGGATATAGAGATGGGCGAGTTATGTGTATAAAAATCGAATTTGAGCCGTTCCAAACTAAATTTCGTTTTCAAATCACGAATTGGTGGGTTCTGTCTTTCACTAGACTTTTATTTTCTACAGAAATTATTGGACTTGTTTTTGATTCAGCAAATTACTTAAATACAAATCAATAATTCAAATGAATTAAGATTTATAAATATTTACATTTTCTGAATTAAAAAGTTTTTTTAATCCCAATTTTCATTGATATATTGGATTAAACATTTCACGCCCATCTCTAATAAAGATATACAAATATTCAAATATCGTTAATGTGTTTTTGTCTTTGTGTGTGTATATGTTTATGTGTGTGTACGATGTGTGTGTGTGTGTGTATGTTTCTTTTTTCATTTTGTGTTTCTCAAGCTACTTGAGTGTGGCAGCTAGGCAAAAAACGTTGGCCCAATGTCAACATGGACATCTTGTGTATTTTTGTTAAGGATTGGTTCTCTTTCATTTTACTTGGTACTTTGGCCAATTGTACAAAAATGCCTTATAGTACGTGTACTTAGCCCAACTGCGACAGCCTGCTGACTTACGCGATGGTATTTTGCGGAATACGGTTTTAGCCATAAAGTTTTGAAATCTTTGAGCATAGAACGAGGGCCGACAAACCGAAACGGTTTCCTATTGATTATACAAATACAATATATAATGATGCCAACCAAATGCTGACAAAGTATTTACCCCATCATGTATAATGCTTTTGAATGTGTGCTCCAGTTTTTTCTTTAGCCTATAAGATTGCAATATGTCAATGATGCCAATGTAGAGCAACAAACGTTCCCCCTTCTCGCTGCGTGCTGGTATGCCACCGGGCCTGGGGTCAACAAAAAGGATTAATCAAGAGTCTCAAGTAATTGGGTGGCAACTTACGGCACATCCTCCTCATCATCGATGGGTTCACTTTCCGCCTGAATGCTTTCCATGGCCGTGGAATGTGCCACGAGACGTTGCCGATTCACCGATCTGTATGCCACACTAGATTAGCATTTTTTGAGCAATATATACATAATTTGCATATCTATTATATTGGAATACTCACTTGTTTCTGCTAATGCCCGTGGCCGCATCACGATCCTTGCCATCAGCATCTGCTGCATCATCATCTACATCCGAATCCTCGGCAAGCGGAGCTCGAATGGGTTTTCTATGCTCACTCAGTTTCTCCTTGAGTGCCACATCCAAGTTATGCACGCCCAGCAGCAACGAATAGTCCATAATCTTAAAGGACTCGAGCACAGTACAATCCCTTTGTATAGTCTTAATCAATGCCGAATATGTTTCCGCCTCCAGAAATATGCCATTTGGATGTTGATCCATAAAGTCCAGATCCTTATACGTGGGCGATTTCTTGGCGCGTTCCGCTTTTGATGCCTTTCGTTTGAAAGTGGAACCCTTGAGATCATATTTCAGATGCATTCGCACCGATGATGGCAACAGATTATTCATCACCACCAGGCGAATATTTTTGGCATTGCTCGTTTGCAGGCAGTAGAGACCGAAGAATTTCGGCAATAACGTGCGCGGATTTTGATTTAGATTCATATAATAACTGTAAATGGACGACGATTTTCATTATATTTAGAAAAAAAATCAATTTGTATTAGTAGTAAAATTAGTTAAACTAATGTGGTTGAAATTGAATTTTGAGCTCAATAATTTGTCTGTTTTTATTATATTTCGAATTGCATGATGTAAATTATTATTAAATGTAAAAGAATAATATTTATAAACTATCGATAGTATCGATATTTTGAACAACTGACGCTATATAGATTATATTATCCGTGAATATCTTTAATCGAAAGTATCGATAGGTTGAATAATATAGTTGAAATAAATAGTTGAAAAAAATAAAAATAAAAATAGTTAATTTATTATGCAATATTATTAATTGAAAAATATAGTTGAAATGAATAGATAAAGAAATTAAAAATAAATATTGAAAATAGTCTTACTGCAATGCATTATTTATCAAATTCCAAGCCAAATACAATGGGTTAAATGCATTTAACAATTTTTTTTTACTAATTTTTAAACACTATATGAAATAAATCATAGTAACTATCGTTAATATTTACATTTAAGAAAAATAATATTGAAAGAATATTTAATGAATTAGAAGATATGAATGCGTTGTATATTTATATACTCATGAAAACAAATCAAGATTTGCATTTAAACATATATTCCACTATATTCCTTACCCAGGCAGTAGTTTTTGTAAAAATTCACCCTCTTTGTGTTGCACAGTTTTGATAATGAACTCATCGTCGTCGGTTAAGTAGAATATTGAGCCGGAAGCACCTGGATTCGATAATTCGCGCAATGGCGAAGTACACATAGACATCTATAATATGGAATGATTAAAAATTTAACAAAAAATCTTTTAATATATATAAATCAAATACGAACCATAAAATCATCTGGCTGAATGCCAAACAGATCGCGAAAATAACGAAAAGCTATGGGGGCATAGATCTTATATCTGAATTCACTATAATGGTGGGCAGGTGTAAGGCTAGAACCCTCTGGTGGAAACGTAATACTTTCTATTTCCCAGAAGTCCATCATAAGTAGATCACGTTTGGGCTTTGATGCCAGGCTGCCAACCTGTAATAGATAAATAGATGATATAGTATATATTTTATATATTTATTAGATATAACTTACGGTATGCTGTATGCCCAGCTGTATCGAGCCCATAATTTGCGATGTCTGTATTTTCTTGTAGGTAATCTCACCGCCTTCCCCAACACGTCTGTGTCCAATTTTTCGCTCCTTGTCCGTTTTGTTGCCCGAGCGTAAGGGCCGATTGCCCAACTAAGATTAATATAGAACAGTTCAAGCTCAGTATTGTTATATTTAAACCTACCCATATATAGTATAGATATATATAAATATATTTAATGGTTGTACTTACATCGGGCGATGAGTTACCCACATGGTCGGTGGAGGCTACGAGTTGACAAAATGTATTATTAGTAAGCCAAAGTACTTAACGTAGAGTATTCATTTATAATTTAGAATGTGCTGCGGTACATGAATAGTCAATGACCCAACTGGGAACCACTTTAACTTGAGCTTGAACTTGGGTTAGGTACATACACACCCACATACGCACTCACACTCACACCCACACTCATACGCACACCCATACACACACTCACGCACACTCACACACACCCACACACATTTCCCATTTGGGTATCCATAAATAGTTGACAGGTTGTTGGCCATTTGAAAGTTTCCTTTGTTATCATTTGTTTTGTGTGGCTTCACCAAATATAAATAACAATTTGTAAAAGAGTTCATATAAATAACACAGTTATTCATTCAAACACTCAGACAGTCAGTCAGTCAGCCAGTCAGCCAGTCATTCATTCAGTCAGTCAATGTCTCAAATTGGGGGTGGCCCCTCTCCCTGGCTTCTATTGTGAGACACATGCGCCACGGCCACTTCCAATTGCCATTCATTGATTTTTTTTTTGTCTACGCTCGCAGAAATTTGTGTAGTTTTTTTTGCACATTTGCTTAGAAAAGTTTATAGAAAGCAATTAAAATTGAAATTATTAAACCTCTTTCGATTGCAAATCAATTGATTGTACATTTGGAAGCATGTTTAGTTTGGTTAATGTTTAGTTTAAGTCGTAGGCATTGTGTATTTTTATTTTATGTTTCACTTGGCTGTTTAATTACCATTGCTAGGCTCTGCTAGTTTTGCCTGCGATGTGGACGAGCTATCCATGTCAATGGTGTCGTCGCCGGACGCCATGCTGACGCATTTGCTGCTTCAGCTGCTCCTGCGATTAGTTTGGCAATTGCCCACAGTTCCACCCAACTATTTGGCTAACTAATACTAGGACATGCTGCTTAATTTATAGCGCTTTGTCTTTTTAATGTTTTTTTGTGGCTCGTGTTCAACTGGATTATCCAATCAATGGGCCAAGGGAGCAAAAACCTTGGCTCTTCTCTATATAGTCTGGCCAATGGCGTCAACTTTTTGCTGTCCTAAGTTCACGACTATGTTGATTTCTCTGCTTCTGCTGCTGCTTTTACTTTTGCTGCTGCTGCCACTACTGTCATTTTCACTGCATACTTATAGGCGCAATGGAAGGCTCACTGGATGGCTCACTGGAAGTTTTTTTATGCGCACACTCCAAAGCTCAGAGCTGCATTTTGCTGCGTGTAAGGCCAAAATTAGGAAAATGTTGTGCTTAGGTGCCTTAAAAATACCAATAAAAAATACTTTCAGTATTAACTTTTAAATGCAAATGCTTGAAAATTATTAAACCTTTGAAGACAGTAATAAATATTTATATTGCTTGAAAATTATTAAACCTTTGAAGACAGTAATAAATATTTATATTTATGAATATAAAATTTGGAAATATTTAAGTTTTAGTTAAATGAGGGTAAATAATTTTAATTCTTCATTGCAAACGTTGTTTTTAACAATTTGATTTTTTAATTTTACGGGTTCGTTATATTCCCAATCGAAATTGAGTTTTTTGTGTTTAATCACATAAACAATAAATACTTAGCTTAAAATAAATATTTATATACTTAAATCTTAATCGTTTGAAATAATATTACGAATTTGTTCAATAAAAACATAAATTAGACTCAATCTTTAATTTTCGTATATTTCCACCATAATTTAGCATATTTAAATTCAGTTCTTATGGAAGGGTTTATGTACCTAATTGATTGGATAGATGGAGTTCTTCAATATTAAAAATCTTTAAATTTATTAAGAATTATAAAAAATACAAAAAGACATAGTTGTAGGAAAATGTTTTCAGAAAAAGGAAATTTTGTACGTATAAAAACCGAATTACTATAATTGAAATGTTGAATAATTATTATTCAATGATAAAAAAACAATAGATAAACCATTTATTTAATGCACTTTTAATGTTTTCTTTTTTTATTAGCGTTTCTGTACTCAATTAGACCTATACATCATACATAACTATTTATAAATATATGTATATATATATATTTATTTATGTGGTAAATATATGAATACAATAATTTAGTTTAGTTTTGTTGTTTTTGTTTGCTTGTTTGTTTTCAGAGTTTTAGTGTTTCATGTTTATATTGTGTATATGTGTGTATATGTGTGTGTTATTTATGGGTTTTACTTTTTTTTTATTTTCTTGTGTGTATCATTTCTCTTACATTTACATGCATTTACAAAATAAGCGTTTTTTTAAAAATACCGCAAAAAATTACGTTTATCGTTTTAAAATTCTATTTAAAAATTAAAAATACTTTTTCTTTAAACATTCTATACGAACATAAAAACAAATACATACATAGCCTACAAAAAACACTACGAAACTAACTGCTTAAAGCTAAAGATGCGATCGACATAACTACGGCGACTGTTGTCCATTTGCGTTGTATATTTGTGGCTTTATCTGGAATACCGAATCGAAAAGATAATGCGAAATTAACAAGATTATTCCTTAAATAGGGCCCACCTCTGCCTGTCCGCTTACCTCTCACTTACCATAGAAAATAGTCTCCCTGCGTTTGGTATAGTTTGTGCCCAGCAGAAAAAACGCACATGTTATCGGTGTGGGTGATTCGAGTTGATCTCTAGGAATGCGTGTTCGCACTGTCATGCTATATAGGCCACTCGGATTTTGATCCAGTTGTGTCAGCACCGAGTCCAATATGTGTGTATCAAAGCTGCACATTTACAGAGATCAAAGCAAGTATCAAATATTTGTGTTACCCCCACAACCCCCACCAAAATAATTGCACTCCACTTACATGACAGATAGCACCGGTTGTGGAAATACATTTTGTACCGCACACATAATGTCCACATCGGATTGTTCGCCAGCCATTCGTGCCTCCAGCATAAAATCCGATTCAGGAACTGTTTCGGGAAAGGGGTAGCAAACATAAAAAATAGATATCCGTGAGAATTAATCAAGTGTCAAACTAAACAAGCGAAACAACCAAAACGAAAACAAAAACAAAAATAAAAACAAAAAACTTTCCAAATAAAAATCAAGAACAACAAAACAAACAAATAACAAAAACAACAGGCGGCTGCTGGCTGGGCGCTTGTAACCGCAGCGACTGCCACATGACACGCATGCAAATATGAGTCGCACGTGCCACAAACACACACACTCATACCAACACACCCACAATACACCTGTCCAACACCTATGCAAACAACTTCACGCCATAAACAGGTGAGCAAAGCTTAGCAGGGAATGACAGAAGCATTTTATACTCTAGATATGTATATATATTTCTAGTTTTTCAATTTCAAATAGATTAAACAGGCATGTTTTTTAATTAAGTCTCGATTTGAGTCTATATAAATGTGTAAAACATGAATTAGTATATGTTATAAAATTAAATCAACTTAGAAGCGTGTACTCCTGTAAATATGCTACATATATTTGTGTGGAATTGATTTGTAGGTGAACTTTAAAGCAAGCATTGTAAATTTCACTTTCTCGAATAAATCAAACTTTGTTCAAACTGAACACTATCGAAGTATAATTATAAATACAGAAATTATTAAATTATTGTCAAATTATATGTGTCTTTACTTTTTTATAAAATTATAATAATTAATTAATAATTCAAAAGTTTTTAATTTCAATTTCGAAAATATATTTTTAAAAAATTATGACATAGAAATCCTAAATAGCCTTAACGTTTGTGCTATTTTTTTTAAATCAATTAAAATATATTTAAAAGATACTTTAATTCATTTTAATAAATAAATAAAGTAATATTTGGGAATGTTTAATGATGTATATCTACTCAAATAAATAAAGTTAAATTAAATATATATTAGTGCTGGCAAATAAATTACCCCTCGCTTTTGATATATAATCTCTCACTTTTCTATAATTTTTGGAATAAGAAATAAGCTAATTTTTTTATTGAAAGAAAGAAAGAATAAAAACCTTGACTTTTATATAAAATTCAACTCTTTCTTTAATTGACTTGATTCCTATGTGAAATTTAAAACAGAATTGTCTGAATTACTCAACAAGACTAAGACAAAAATTTTTCACTTAAAGCTTGTAGTAATAACAACCTCAATTTTATGTAGAGTATTAAAATGTAAAACAATGGGTATATGTAAATGAGTGTACCCCACACACACAACACACATTCGCACACACATACCGATTATTTGTAAGCGGGCACTTCGCTTATCCGTGGACTCAAAGGTTTGCACGGTACAAGTGTATTCCCCCGTCATGTTCCAGTCGGGATTCTTTATCGATATAACACCGGGACTGCCCTCCATGGTAAATATTTTGGTGTCTATCTTAGACTTCATGAAGCCCTATAAGAGTAGCAGAGCCAACAACAAAGTAAGAATAGCAAGAAGAAAGCGAATTTTATGTTAATTAATTTTTTCTACATTTGACTTTTGGTCTGAATGGGGTGACAATGATGATGATGATGACGATGACTCACCATGGCGAAACCCTTTACGGAGGGTATCCACTGATAGATGGAGTGATTATTGAAGAGCCACTTGAGAACAAAGCCCTTCTCATGCGACGCCATTTCATACTCGCAGTCCAAAACAAGAGGATCGGGCTCATTATCACGTTCGAGTGTGTAAGTGTGCGGCACACGGAGATTGGTAATGTGCACCGTGTGGGTAACTGGTCAAGGATATTCGTATAAGGATTATATGATTAGTATGCATAAGTTAGTATATGCTTACCAGTTAGTAGGGTCAGGCCGGCCAACAGCGTTGCGCACAAGATGCTCCAGCTCCAGCTCGCCATGTGCGCGTCCTAGTCGTCGACCTGGTCTTGGTCGTCGTCCTTGTTGTTGTCGTTGTGCAGCCGTAGCTTTTGGCTTGTTCGTTGTCCTGGACGTTTTGTCGTATTTGTGGCTGCGTTTAGAGACCCAACCAACTCACGTTCACAACAGGAGTTGGCTCTGGCTAAGGCTCAGAACGCATTGCTCAACAATGGCCTTTTAGGCGTTTTGTCAAAGGCTTTTATCACTTTTATTTTATCATTACCATAAACATAACATCCAGCTAAGGACCTGGCTTTTCCACTGAACTCAACTCAACTCAACTGCGGTTAGCTGCTTGTGGGTGGGGGGTGGGGGTTGGCTTCAAACTTTTTGTAACGCAACTTTTTCCTACGCTCTACGATGAGCTCAGCATTTTGAGCAGTCGACTGCGAATGAAAATGAATTTGCTGCTCTTCATTTATAACACACGCGTACACACATTTTGTTTGTTGTTTCTTTGAGTTAGTTTATTTAATTTCATTTAATGCAATCACATCTTATGGCCAGCTAAAGTTGAAAGTTTTGCACATATACATCTTGATGTTGGTGAAAAATCGACTTTTTACTGTGTGTGTGTGTGGGGAATTATGCCAAATGGAGTTTTGCAGCTCCTTGCCGCTGGATACCAATAGTGTTGGTATCTTCTATTTAACTGTTGTCCTTTTTCCAGCCTAGCTTTTAATGTTTTAACACTGGAATATAACGCTACACAGACAAGCAAAACTTTCCGAGCTTTTTATGCCAAGCGACGCGAGCTTTTCTACTGGCGCATACGCAACGTGTTGTCCCTGTTCGTCCTGGACGTTTGCCACAAAACAGCTGATTACCTGCAACGGTAAATACGTCTGCGCATGCGTCAATTTTGACAGTTGACATTTCGGTTTGACAGTTGCGCCAAATGTCAAATGAAACGAGAATTGAGAATTGAAAATTGAGAGAAATAGTTTTGGGGTTGAAATTGTACTTGTTGCAAGTGTTAAGGCAGAGCATATAGTTAATTGTTAGCTAACTAATTGGTTAATTACCAGACAACCCTTAGTTTTCTTGGGTATAATTAAGAAATATATATATATAGAAAATATTTCAGTAGTTAATAATTCCAATGAAAATTAAAAATATTAAAATTATGTTGTTGATTGAAGGATAAAAATATATAGAGTAGTCCACTCATATTTTTGTTAATTTGTTTACTGTATGTTATTAAATTTTATAAAATATATTTTCTTGAATATATGTATTATTATTTATTCTTTGTTAATGAATAAAGTCATTTATTGTATTGCTTTCTAAATTCTTCATATTCATTACATCTATCGGGACAGTAAGTTTTGGTATTGAATGTTTAATGATAGTTTAATGTTTAAATGAAATATGTATTATGTTAAATAAAATAAAATATTAATTTTAATATTGTTCACAGGTTTTTGAAACCAAATTAAAGGATTCTTCAAAGAACTATAGTGATTTCTGAGTTTCTTTATTAAAATATGTTATTTTAAAATATTTATTTACAAAAAATTTACTAGCTAAAGAATTAAGCATTCAGTTTGTAAGATGTTTGCGATTTATTAAGTTAAATTTCCATCATTTTTTAAAATATTTTTAAAGTTTTTAAGACTTACCTTTTTTTGTAAATTCCTGTTTATACATGCATAAATTTTAAGAAACTGAGGCATGTTTATCACACATTATGTTTTGTATTGAGTATAAATAAATGCACAACATACAACCAAAAATCAAACATTGAATTTAGAGACCTTTCTACATTGAAAATCAAAACTATTAAACAATAATTTATATAACAAATTTCAGAAACACTTCATTCTTCCAGAAAATTCTTTGTTTTCTAGTTCTCATACTAATACCTCTCTATTTATTTAATAATATATAGCGCAAAATAATATTATCTAATTTCAATACATTTTGTGTTCTCAGCATATTATTACATTCATACCATAATATATACATACTATACCATTTAATAGTTATCCCAACAATATAATAACTTGTTTTAGATGTTTTCTAATTATACTGTTTATTCAATTTTCAATAACATCAGCAAATCTCTTAAGAACTAAACTATATTTAATAGTGTTTTATGTGCTGCGCGCATTTGGCATACAATTATAATTACACACATACAGAGAGACAGACGTACATATAGTCGATATACAACTACATATATGCTATATATATATTTGCTTTAAAAGTACGCTATAAATATGTAAATTTTATATGTTCTTGTTGCATCTTACACTCAGGTTTATAAGTTTATATCTATATATATGCATATTTCTGTATGTTTAGTTTATACAATTTAAGTGGACTCGCAACAAGCGTGTTTGTTTTTTTTTTTTCTTTCTTTTTTTTTTTGTTTTTGGTCGCATTTAAAATTTTGTGCTGGCAATAAAAGTATCTTGGAATATGTATCCATTTGTTAAATCACTACATGCTGTCGGACCTGGGGTTACATAGATGTAAATGCATTTCGTGTATGCCACATAACTACAGCTAATGTTTTACAACATACAGAAGTGTTAAAATGTGTTTAGTTTGCTTAGATTGAAATCACTGGGAATATACACAATAGAGTTGTACAAGTTCAATTCAACGAATAAGTTCAGTTCGTTCTATGTTAGGTGAAAAACCCAAGTTCCTTCTTTTGATTTTGTTCGTTTTAGTTTTCTTCATGTCAATTTTGTATAATTAAATTAACATTTTTTTTTAGTTTTGGCCTGATGCTGTTTTGAAATTCACATACGAATTAATTTCACATAAATTCTGTTGCTGTGTTTTAGACGATTTAAAAAGAATAATTAGCCTATTTGCTGAAACTCGTTTGAACGTAAAATTTAAGACAGTCTTAATATTTTTAAAAAATCGAGCAAACAAACAGAAGCTCATACGTGTATTTTTTTTACACTATATCCAATTAAAGAAATGTGATATTTATGTAACATTTTTTATATTTTTTCAAATATTTGAATGTTTTCTATTGTAGACATTTTAAAATATATATATAAATGTTTAGGTAAACACTGTCACAATTCTTAAACGACAATTAAACTCAGAACGAACGAACGAAACGAATGATAAATGAACAACAATCGGGGACACATGGCTAGTATCACTTGGTATAGTGATTCGTTCTATATAGAACTTATTCAGAACATTTCAAATACAACTCCAATACACAAGCATATAACTACATACAAGTAACTACACCAGTACTATACTATATGGGATAATCTAATCACTGGCCCCACCATCACTATGTCCATGTCCAATCAGCGTCTCAATGCGAAAGTCCTTGGCATTCGTTTGCCTGGTGCATTTGAGATTTGCGGGTTCATTGTCGATATGCAGCAGTGTCGTCCTGGTTAGTGGTCTATGCGTATGAGCCTGGGCGGGCGTCTTGTTACTGGACGTAATCGCTAGCGAACTATTGGAGGCCTCCGCATGATCATAGAGCAGCGCAACATAGGGTGAAGTACGCTCCGGCTCCGTGTCTGGCTCGCGAGTGGCGGCATCTGCTGGCGCATCTAAACGGTTTGGATTCGTGCAAACTGAATCCACTGAGTCCGATATGTGAGAGTCCTGTTCATGCTCATTGGCACTTTCAACATCAATTTTATCGCAGGATGCATCATCCGCATCCACATCATCGTTATACACATTGAGATCTGTATAGTTGCCACGTTCCGGATAATCTGCAGCTCCGAGGCCAGCAGCGGCAGCTGATACATCAAAAGCATAGGGATTTTTGTACTTGCTGGATCTGCTCGCATCGCCGCCAGCGCTACCGGCACCGCCATGAGGCAGTGCATCAACAGCCTCCGTGCGGCGATTGATAAAGGACAGGCGATCGAACTTATCATTGTTGTTCTGATAGAACGAGGCCTCGGCATTGGCAAAGAAATTGAACTTTTTGTCAACACGCAGCGCCGTGTCGAACACCTCGCTGGGCGTGTGCATCACATCAAAGTCCCGATTACCATTAAAGTTGGGCACATTGAAGTGCACCGGCACCAGCGGCACCGGTTTGCGTATCCAAAATGGCGACAGTGTGCCAAAGACTGCGGGAAATGAGAAGCGTTGCATTGCCGGTGCACGTTTATAGCGTTTCCGGCGGCGCAGGAAGCTGCCATTGTCGAACATGTCCTCGGCCAGCGGATCCAGTGTCCAGAAATTGCCCTTGCCCGGATTACCAGGCTCGCGTGGAACTTTGATAAAACAGTCGTTCAGACTGAGATTGTGACGTATTGAGTTTTGCCAAGCGGGAAACTTATCCTTGTAGTACGGGAAACTGTAAGGATAAAAGGAAATTTCATATAAAAAAGATGTAACAGTTTATATTTCTAGTACTGTACAATAGGCTTAAAAAGTAACTTTTGATGTTATCGATTGTTTTTAATCTCAAGTTCCTAATTTTTTAAAATTTTCATATTTATTTATTGCTCACAAGCGTTCAACTTCCTATAAATATGTTATATCCTGATTTTATTTATCCCTAACCCACCAGCCCAGCAATCTTGTAAAATGTTATCCCTTTAGTGTTAAATTAGCTTGAAATATCCATTTAATGTAAAATATCCAATTACTTAGCTTACTTATTATAATCTCAATTAATATTTCCCAAAGCTTATCCTTTAATTTCATGTGCTGACAATTTTGAAGTCTTAGCTGAATTAACTTGATGTTATATAGGGTAATCGAACTACGGTTTCTCCTAATATATTTACTATGTACAAGGTAATTGTTATATGTTAGTTTATATCTAGAATAATAGTACATCTTAATGTATCTACCTTGTGGATATTTCCTAATTAAATTACTTAATGAATCCATATCTAATTACTTAATTTGCAGTTTATAAATTGTTGATCAGAAGACTTAAAAATATGGTAGTAACTTCTGTTCTCAATTAGCTTTGCGAACTAATTTTACCAAAATATATAAGCCACAAAAATACAACGCAACCATGAAATTAAATTCTATCCAGGAAATATGTTATTCTTTTTTATTCCTGGATTGATTTGATTGTAATATTCACAAACAGCTTGCATATTTCTTAATTATAATTTAATAACCGAAATATAGGTTTTTTTTTTTAAAGTCGCAATCATTTTCAATATTCCAAAGGTATAATAAAAATCCCTTCTATTTTAGCGACATTTATAACATTAATACATAATCATTGATTATATTTCAATTCAATTTCCTTTAATTTGACTGAAATTTAACTTTAATTGAATATCCCCTTCACTTACCGGGACATTATGAAATCACATATTCCACTGAGTGTTAGTTTCTTGTGCGGCGACTGCAGTATGGCCATGGTAATTAGAGCTATATAGGAATATGGTGGCTTGACTAGAGGACCGCCGGTGCCACCGTTGCCGTTGGTGCTGCTGCTGCCGCTGTTGTTGTTGGTGTCACCGCTGCTGCCACCGCCGCCGCCACCACCGACGGCCGACGGCTCAAAATCGCTGTCATCGCAAATCATGGACATTTCATCCGTTGTGGAGATAGCTCGAGAGGATGTCAGACCGCCGCGTTGACTTTTGTGCAGTGGCGGGGACTGGGAGGAGCTGTCGTGAAGGGCGTGCAGGGGATCTGTGCTGGTGTGCATTTTTCCGATATTGAGCTTCAATTTTATTACACTGCACAAAGTAGAGCTAGGAATGCTTAACTTATAAAAGAGGACGTAACACTTGTTTTGACTATTGCTCAGGAACTGATTTTGAATGCGTTTTACACTTAATATTTTTTTATATGCACGTATAATTTTGATAAAATTTAAAAACAAATTTAAAATTTTATCGTTGCATTACTTCCGGCACTTTTAACTTTATCGTTCACGTTATCGTTTCCGGGTTTCGCTTCCGCTGTCATTTAAGTTGATGCACAGTTGGGACTGGGCGCGACTTGTCATCCGTCGGTTTGTCTGTTTTAGGCGGAATCCTTTTGCCAAATGTTAACTGAATCGCAACGAAAACGAAAATCTTCTCGCCCGAAATGTTTTTCTACATAACTCAAACATTTATTTATGAAAACCGCTGCCGCTGTCGCTTCCATGAGCTTTTGTCGGCGCTGCCTATGTTTTCGTATCTCGAATAACTGTGATTCTACTGCCGACGTCGTCGTTTACGTTTATCCCTGCCGCCTGCCGTCAGCAGAAGCAGCAGTAGCAGCTACAGCGCTGCCAGCGTCAGCGTCAGCGCATCAGCATCCCCATCTTAGCTGGTGAGTAAGAGAGACAGAGCTATGCATCGGCCCAGGGGATGACTGAGATTGTAAACCAATCTACGACCAAGTGCCACCCCCAAGGGGTAGGGGTGGGTACACACACACACACACACACACTCACACGCATACTACGTAATAACATAAAATGGTGGAGTGCTGCTTGGCTGTAAATGTGATATTTGTGTTTTCCTCTCCCATCTATTGTGTAACGCGGGCGCGGTGGCAAATTGGCAAGCGACGGCAACGGCGACAGAAGCCAAAACTCATGGCATACCCTAACGCTACCCTACCCTACACAGCCCGCCCACCAACGTTACCCCTCGTCCAGCATCTAACGGGCAACATTTTCGCAAATTTAGATACCTTTTGCTGCGTTGACGTCGAGGCTCTTAATAATGTTTCATTATGTCAGCAGCACACACACGCTTGGGTATATATGTATATATAGATATATATATATATGTACATATAAGTGAGTGTGTGCGCTAGTATGCGCTCTCGTTCAAATGTTAGCATTTTTATGTGCGAATGTTTTTCTAACCGTATGTCGGGCGTTCTTGTTCTCATTTCAGCTCCGTTCAGTTGAATTTCCATCTGCAGTCCCCTCTTTCGTTCCCGTTGCTCCTTTCTCTCTTTCTCTGTCAGATGCGCCATTTTTGCAACATCCCTAACACAATTGGGGGATATTTTATGTGTTTGTGTCTTCTATATATGTCCTAGAGTTGTTCGCAATAATTTCGATCAAGCTAACTGCAACTTGACGACTCTCGTTTATTTAGTTCGTTCATTTGATCGTTTTGTTCGTTCTTTTTCGTTAATTTCATTTAATCCGATTAATATCGTAAGTACACTAGTCTACAACATTTCTATTCCCATAAATTGGATAGTCATTATTATTGTTAAGTTGTTGACTAAATCCAATAAGAAAATTCGAAAAATTTCATATAGTAAATAATTATTTGGGAAATATAAATCCTTTCAATCTAACTAACTAAAATATAAGTATTTTGAAATTTTATTAATTTAATTCAATTATTGAGCTATATCAAAATGTCTATAGAATATACATAAACCATAGGCGAGTTTTTTCATTGAATTTGCAATATAAATTTTATTTTAACCACCGACTGCTCAAAGAAAATGATTCTAAAATGTTTGGGATTGAACCTTTTGGGGTATTGTTTGATTTGTATTTTCAGAGTCACGAAGACGAATTTTTATTATTTAATTTATTTATTTTCTAGTGACTTAGTGCTTTTAACACATTATAGTTTTAAGTTTTTGTCTTTTTGCGTGGATGCTAAAAATTAAATAATTTAAGACATACCACAATCTCAATTTATAATAATGAATAAGAGATATCAAAAATTTCATTAAATATAACGCAAATTAATATTTTTCTAAAAAAACGTGATGAACGAATAAGGAATTCCAACAGATTTAAGAACTAAACGAAACAACAACACAAAAGAACCAAGTGAATAAACGAATCAGATTCATTTGATTCAAGTGGTTCACTGAAAACTGAACGATGGAGCTTGTTCATGCAAGTGAACTACAATATACAGCTCCATTTTATATGTGTAAATGTGTAAGTGTGTGTGTGTGATTTATTTCTCTTTTCCATTTTCGCTGTTTTTGTTCTTCAGTTGTTAGACATTATTGTTTCGCTGTTGTTGTTGTTGTTGTTGTTTTTGTTGCTGCTGCTGCTGCTGTTCGCTGTCTTCCCTTTTCAAATTAAACATTCAGTAGTCAGTTTTATTTGTTGTACTTTGTTCAAATTAGTTTTCAGTTTTGCGGAAGTTGCTGGCACACACAAACACAGATAAACACACATTCACACACATTTACACACATTCACACACAAACACACTCATAGCTAAACAATAATGGCTGAAAGAATTCCCCCTCTTCATTCCACACACCTCACGCTCAACGCTCAACCAGGACAATATTGATATCATTTCTTTCTTCTTGCATGATTTTTCATTATTCTATTTTCTTTTGCTGATTCCCCATTCCATTTACAGTTACAGTTACAGTTTCGGTTTCGGTTTCCTCATCGCATCCCATTCGCTGTCCAAATACTCTGTTGGCCACACTTACAAATCACTGATTTTTAGTCCAGCGTTGTGGGCGTGGTAACGCCCTTTGTATATACATACATATAGGATACATATATGTCCTATAGTTGGGTTTTATTGGGTCCGGATTTGCGTTTGGGTTTGGGCTTCTGACTGCCGTTGTGCAATTTAGTTGTGGTAAATTTATTGCGGATTTCCTTTGTCTTTTTACGAGCTCAGCTGGACATTCAAGCGTATTCAGAGTTTCATGCACAATGAAGTAATAAACTAGAGATTTCCTAAAGCCATTGCTTTCGATTCATTTTATTTATTTTTTTTGGTAAACCGTTCAGTTGGTTTTAAGGTTTTCATTTTCCAAACCGTTAATTTAGCAAACTAATAGATGATAACCTATGAAATGATTGAACACTATTGATAAATATTATCGTTATAATAACTAACCATTTTTTATAATTATTTTTTCCATGCCGTTCTTTAGTATTCAGTCTTCAAATATTTCACAATCTTTCAGTCAATCTTATATAATAATAAAGATAAATATATAGAAGTTGGTCATAATTTTTTACTGTTCCCATATTCCCTGACAATGCGACTAAACTTAAACGATTGTTTGATCACATTTTTGCAATTAGATTAATTTAACTTGAACATATTATTCAAACTGGAATATTTAATTTCTAATTGAAATCTGACTAAACTTGGAAGCCAATGAAAAATTTATATTTTCAGAAATAACTGATATTTAAATGTCAACTCAATAAAGAATACAAATCATAGACAGTAAGTATGAAAATCGCTTCTGTTTTGACGAAGTTATAAGGAAAACCCTTTCAAAAATCATTTAAGTTACGTTACGGGGACTGAAAAGATTAAAAATATCAAAAGATAATGTAGGTCATACATAAAGTTAAACAGTAATTATTATTTAAAAAAGCTTTGCGATAACCAACATACCAACCTGAATGTCGTTTTCTACAGAAAAATAAATATATATCACATCTATATTGATGCTGAATAAGAAAATTTATTTTATTTATTTCAGAAGTATCTGCTTTTGCCTGTTTTAATATTCACAGCCGATTTATTATATAATGAAAATACTTGTAAGATATCTAGTTCCACTATTTAGTATAGTCTAATCAGATCAGAGCTCTTCAGACTATAGTCTGTTTACATATGCCTAAGTACATTTACTCCTATAAGTATACTTACAGTTTCCATAGCTACTTCGTTCGCTTACAGTTTTTTGACGGCACCCCAGTCTATAGCTAAATATAACGACCCATATACCATATAACATACAACCATATTCCAGCCCCTGTCAGTCTACGGTTAATCATCGCTTAAGCACAGCATGGGACTGGGACTGAAACCAGGACTAGGACTAGGACTCTGTGAGTAGAATGTAGGGGAGGTGGGGTGGCTCACAAGTTGAGCGTAAGGATGCGATGCATTTAAGCTTTCTGAGGGGAACAATTAACTTATGCGCAAACAATAACGCCAAAGAATGCACGCTGACAGGAACCAGCTACCACGGCCACCGCATCCTGCTCAGCAGCGTTTATGGGAAGGGGGCAGGGAGGCAATAGCAGCGGCATGATCCAGCAATAATCCTTCTTTTGTCAGCAAATTTATTGCACACAAACAAACACGCCGCCACAGCCACGCAAAGGATATGCCAAGGATCTGAATCTGGCTTGGTGTACAGAGCGAAACGACTTTGACAATATACATTTTTATTGCGAAATCTGCAAAAGGCAAATAAAAGATTTGACACTCGAATTGCTTTGACTGCAGACAGAAAGCGAGTCCTGAGTCCTTCAATTTGTTGTTGCCAAGGCCCAGACGTTATAGACAACAATGGTGATTTAACTGAGACAATGGCCATGTTTTGGGCTCCACTAATTTGTGCCTGACATCCCTGCGGCGTGTCCTTTTTGGTCCCAGCTATTGAGCTATTGATATCCTCACCTGTGTAGCTGTGGCTGCAAAATCGCAAAGGCAAACACACACAGACACTCGTATACATATACAATAGCTTCTGGGCAGGTTTAATGGCAGCTCTTCTTATGTCATTATTAAATCTTTGAAGTATCTGCAGAATAAAAAACAGCAGCAACACACACTTGAATACTTGAGTGACGCTCAATTTGATGGACGAGAGCATATCGAGCATATCAACCCTCCTCAATGGCAAAAATCACAGCAGGCAAATTGCAGCCAAGTGCAGTCAGCCAGGACCTCTGCCTCCAGCTCTACCTCTACCTCAACCGCAACCGTTTAGAGCTCTACACTGGGCTACAAATCGCTTCAACCTGCCTGCACGGCAATAGCAAGTGGCAAAGCATAACAAAGGAGTCCAAGCTGAAATATTTTACGCTCGATTTATCAGCTTTTACACTGGGCTGGAGAGCAGTGTACAGTGTGACAAATTACAAATATAATTTAATTATATTTTTTATACATTATTTAAAAGTATGTGAATTTATTATGATAGCACATTTGATATTATATTTACTTTACAATTTGTTGCACCAATAAATATCAAAATTATCTTTTAAAAATATATTCGAACTGATTTAAAAATTTTTATTATAAGCATCCTCTTATTTTTTTTTTTTTTTGATGTTTGTTTTTAAAAAATCTTATCTTTAGGACTGTAAAATTTAAATTATTTTGAAATCTTTCAGAAAGGTTAATAAATTGCTAATATATTTGAAAATGTGAGCAGCGATTTGAAATGAAAATTATTTGAAAATATAAGCTAATCTCAATAATATACATTAATTTTTTTTTATGAAGTTACAGAGTATTTGAAATACTTACTGGATTACATGCTTAGACATACGAACATCAGAAAAAAAGTTGTATTTATATATGTATATATTTTACCACAAGGTTTTTATAAAAATATATTAATTCAAACAAATTAATATGAAATTACATTGCAAATATGTTGTGTAGGTAAAAATACCAAAAATTTATACTCATCGATCTCATTTTATAATGTCTATATATTTTTTTTTTACTTGTAAAGAGGTTGTACGTTATCCCTTGAATAGATCACACTATTATAAAATATTTAATTAAATTGTATTAATCGTGAATTATTATAATTAATATAACAATATTTAGAGCATTTGACCAAGAGACGGTTTTTATTTAAGCCCGAAAATAAAATATTTAATTTAAAGGAAAATACTTTATTTTCCTTTATATAAGTTATAATTTTTTTATTTTATTTTTTTTTAATTTTAATTTTAAGTTTAAAATCCCCATTGTGACCTTGTTTATCGATTAATTAATCGCTTATCGATTATTATGCGCACCGGCTAATTACTAGGGTTGGCTTATTCAATAATTTTTATATAATTTATATTTATATAAGAAAGTTTAATTGCTTTGCTCCACTGTACCGCAAGGTAGCAAGCAGCAAGTGCCATGCTGTTTTGAGGCTCATTTCATTCATTTGTTCATTTGATGACGATGATGATTCTGGTGCGCTTAAGCCTCTTGTTTGGCGGCAATAAAAATCGAGCCCGTCAACCAACCCGGCAGCTAACCAACCCCGTCGCACTGTGCACAGGATGTCAATTTCTCAATTCATAAATAAAACCCAAAGCCCTTTGAATGTGTCAGCACAAGTGTGGAAATTACAAGCAAAACCCATCGATGGGATGGGCATGGTCCTGATTGTGGGTGGGCGCCTGATGGGTTTGATTGCACTGTGTGTGTTATTGTTGTTTATTTGTTTGTCCCTGTATGTGTGTGTGTGTGTGTGTGTGTTTGTCTATATATAGAAACGCCGCCTAAACCACACGAACCGCCAAATAAGCCAAAGGATTTGCGAGCCTGGAACGGCTTGAGTTTTTGAATTGCTTTGCATGCTCCCATGCAGGCACACTTGGATCGCATTAAGTTGATTTATTATGCAGTGAAGAATTCAATTAAGTAGGATGATTGTCACTTGTCCGTATGCCACGAAACCGGAATAAACTCGTCCTGCTTCATTTCATTCTTCCTTTTATTATTTTTTATGTCTTTTTTGGCTTTTGCTGGCAAACGTTTAATTTGCAGGGCGTGATTATTTGAACAGTTGTTAATAGTTGTTGGCACTGATCTTTTGGTTTTATGGCCATGGCACGCACTATCTAAATAGATGATAATCATTTATTTGTCTTTGTCTGAGACTGCCATAAAGGTCACAAGTCAAATATTAAGCTATTTATTTGGTTATATTTAATAAGATAAAGTTTTGTACAGATATATAGGAAACTTGCAATTGGAGTTGTTGAAAGTGCTCAATCCAAAAGAATTTTATTATGTATATCATATAAATTTAGAGGGAAATATAAAAATGCTGAGGCGAGATCAGAAAAATATCAGATTTGATATACATAATGCAATAAAACAGCTTTTAAATAGAGAGAGTACTTCTAGAATTTCTTTCTGTTGTTCATTTGTAAAATAATAATAATACTAGTATAAATTAAAAAATTAATATATAATTTTTATTATTCATTTATATATAATATATGTAGTCGCAGATGACGAAATATCACTTTAAAAATGTTTCTATGGTGAGAATTTATTTTTAAATCTGTTATTTTTTTTAGCAATATTTCTAAGAAAAGCCTGCAGTTTTGATCATAAAAAAAATGATTATTTTTTGTTCGGTATATTTTAAAATATTATTGTTATAAGATGTTGTTTTTGTCGTCTACCCGATTTCAAAGATTAATATTTTAAACGATGTCTAATTAATGCAACTATATCATTTCAGAGAAGAAGAAAATTAAAATTTTTTTTCAACTTTCCCGAAATTTATAGTCACCAAATTTTTTAAAAATACCGCTCGAAAAATCATTTTTTTTTTTAATTTAAAATTTATTTATAAGGCGCAATAGACCGACTGGTCGCAGCGCCGCTCCCCCTCTTTCATTTGTTGTGAGTCCCTCTAACATTATTATCATTATAATTCAAAATTTATAAATACAGAACTATTGATTTAAACACAATAAAGTAGATTGCCGAGTAATGAACAAAACTGCAGGCTTGCCTCTTAAAAAAATATACAAGATTTAAAATTTAAAAAAAAAAAAACCTTACAATAGAAATATTTTTAAAGTGGTTTTTCGTCATCTGGGGCTCCATAGGTATTAGAAAAAGGAGTTCTGGCGAAGAATACATACATAAAATTTTTGTTACCTAGTATTATTAAATATTTTACAAAATATTATTGTTGAGCTGCTAAGCTTTTTTAGCAGCTATTTTGTTCAAATGTATTTAAATAAAAACACGATGTTTTTAAACGTTATAAATAATGTATTTAGCTGTGACTTGGACGCAAGCTTCGCTTTCAAAACAAGGTTTAGTAAGTAACCGTACGCGGGGGAAGATTAGCAATTACTACAATTCAATTTACCGACGGCAAAATGCAATGCGGCTGCCGAGCGATCGTACAGAGAGCGAAAGCGGCAGCGCTGCATGCAAGCGCCACTCAGCAGTTAGCAACAAAGAATTAAGAGAATTTAACATTAAGCAAGAGAACATAAGTGATTGTGTTTCGTTTTTACTTATTTCAAAATAAACAATATAATTTAGGGTGATCTGGCTGCTGCTGCTCCCGACAATTATCTTAAATAACAACAATATATTTTTGCTATTTAAACTCTTAGTTTTAACTTTAGTACTATTGAAATATTTTGGCAAAATTACAACTACTTACGTAGGTAATTGCAGTTAAGTAGTTTATAAATTTCATATTTGTTATTTATTAGTCCTTATAATTGCTAAGTGGTCTAAAAACTAATCTACAGAGCAGAGAATAGAGTAAACATTTCTGGGGTAATATTGCTTGAAAAGTTTCTTTGAGAAACTTGTATGACTTCAATTAATTTTGATAAAATTATGTACATAAGTAGTATGATATAAGTGTTTAGTTATTACTGCAATTTAAAGTTTAATTAGATTAGGTAGATATATTGTCAATAAATATTGAGATAACAAATAAGACGGATAAAATGTCAGCAAAATAGAAAAAGAATTTTAAGCAACTGAAAGTATATTAATAACTTGGTAAAAAAAACTATCTGTTCTGCAATGAGTGGCACCTAAATTACAATTAATATTTTAATCTGACACCTAATTATTTTCGTAATATAAAATGATTAGAAAAACACTTAACAAAAGTGTAATTATCCCCTGTTAAAACTTCAAGTTCGACCACTCTAAAAAGTGTAAAAACCAAATATAAACATAATAACAAGGAAACCAGCCGAATCGTTTATAAAGTTATTGAGACACCTAATAACATCCTGTCTGACACGTGTCGAACGTACGTCGTTTAACGGGTGTTGGGTAATTCACACTTCCTGCCAGGACAACGGGAAGGCATGAGGCGGCGGACGGAAGGACATGTTATGCGCCGCTGGAATTTCATTAAATAATCGTTAGTGTAAATCAATTTGTTAGATCAAAGTGTGTCTGAATGGGCGACATGGCGACAAATGAAAAGAAAATATCTTATAGGCCAGGCCGTATGCCCAGTGCCAGCATTCAAGTTGATGATAATGTTGATGATATTACCAATTTGTGCTGCAAATAAAATGCAAACAGCAAATATTTGCTAGCATTGATGACAACGAAATTACAAAGTATTAGCACGTGCCGTGCGAACCGCGAACATTTGAAGTGTGAACACGTGCAGGACTATCAGTGTCCAAAATCAACAATATTGAGCTCAATATATATATAGACAAGGATATAATGGTTAACAAGTTGGGTTGAGTTACGATAAAGGCTGTAAGCCAGTTTTAAAGTGAACTGTTTCAAATATTTGTCTACAAACCTGCAATTAAACCAGTTGTTAAAAAAAAATAGCCTAAAATCAATCCCGATCATTTTTCTTCTAAAGTTAAAAAAAACTCTCAAATGTGTAGTAAAGTCAAAAAATAAGTATTGTAAATAAATAAATAAATTAATAATAAAATGAATAGATTATAAAAATCTTACTTTCAAATAATAAGTATTATTATTGCAAGCATAGACAAAATTTATGAGAATGAATATGAGAAATCAAAACTATATTTTTTGGCTATAAATTGTAGATCAGCAATATAATTTTGTTTTCTCAGTCACTATAACAACTTTAACTATTATTTTGAAATATTACTGACAAATTTTATTGATTGTAACTAGGCACTTTGTATAAAAATCTGCTCGTTTCTTTTATATTTATGTATTACACATTATAATATATAATTATAACTTAAATTTATATGTAAAATAAGACGCTGATTCCGAAAAAATATTTAAAAATTATGTGTCCTGGACCGTTTTTGATCGAATCGAAAAATAGTTGTATCGCGTATCCAATCGAAAAATCGACAAGAAGCTAACTTTAGGTAAGAATGTATATATAACTCCGAACATTATCATTTAACTGGAATTAGAGACTTTAAACTTTTTAAAATGGCAATAAAAGGCATTTTTATGTTTAGAACTTATTGCAGAATTAAATTTTATTGCTTAAACCTATTATGTTTATTATTTTTTTAATCCTTCAAATAAAAATATCTATAGCCAAGACTACACCAAATGCTAGAATTCTATTTTAAAAACCCACCAAAAACGGTTTATGCTGAGTTTTTAACTAAATTCGACAAATATTTCATTAGATAAAAGATGAAAAATTAATAATCGACTTGAAATGAATGAATAATTGAAAGGGATTGAATCCATTTCAATAAATAATCTTGATTGACCCAAAAAAAGTAAACAATATGTATCATGAATTGAAAATTAATTTGGGTTATTTTGCCACATTTCAAATAGGGAAAAAATGTTTAATAATGTTGGGAAAATATATGTATAAAAATTCAGGGACCGATTAATTTGTTTTTATTGTTAAACTAATCGAATAATGGAATAAGGACTAAGGCAATGTGATAACTGCAGAACAATCTAAACATATCCTTTATAAATATCAGGATCATTGAAACTAATCCAAAATTTGAGTGTTAACAATAAGATGAAACTGTGACTGTTAATATAGGATCTTTAACTGTAAAATTGTTACTTCCGATCACCCAGTCATAATATGACATATTAAATAACAAAATGTTAATCACATTTACGACCAGCCATGGTTAAAACTAACTAAGTTAAAAGCTTCCTTTCAAAAAACTGATTCAATCAAATCCAAAATACTTGTAGCTCTAAAAAATGATGGACAGCACATGCAATTTACAAGTCTCTCATTTTATTTGGAATATATGTATGTATATGTAAATATATTAAATACAGCCGAAATCCATCAAAAGCGTCATTGCCATAATCGCATTAGGTCTTTAGTCTCAATCTGAAGCACAGTAAATAGAAAATATATTTGTGATGGTTTTTGGGCAAGGAGGCTCATCCATTCAATTGTCCTTTCACTGTTTTTGCTGCTGTGAAAAATACAAGCGTTTGAAATTTAATTTAACGCATTTACATGCGGCTTAAGATTTGAGCAACGGCTTCAGGGCATGGTAAACAAATCAAATATATTTAAGAGTAGAAACTCAAACAAAAAGGGATGCGACATACAAATGAAATTTACTTTTATTTCGGCAGCCAACAAACGCACTTGATGGCAAAATCCAATGCCCAGGCTCAGGTTGAGGTGGAAGTTGAGGTCCATAAGTATCTGCTGCATCTGTGACCCTGCGCACATGCTGCCTGATGGAGTGTCCTGTCAGTAGGGTGGTCCTGCTGCTGCTACTGCTGCTGTTGCTCCTTGGTGGTTGCTAACAGCGAGTTAAAAACTCAATATTTGAATAACTTACTACCGTGCGAGTGAACTTTGAGGCGCGCACTTGAGCTAAGGGGCAGCAAGTTGTAGCCGAGGTCCTGGCGCACAGAAAAAGGACAATTATTTGTTTATGCCTTGTCATTTAAATTGAGTTTTAATGTTGACAGCATATAGCCATCACATTGACCGAAAAACGGTGCCCATCATGTCTGTTTGTATGCAGTTGTGATTACAAACAGTTGCAGATACAAATACACAGCTACAGATACAGATACGATATATGTTAGATACAAGTGTGCACTTACAGATACAAATTTCTGTGCAGCACCAATATCATTTATGTGGGCACCATTATTTGCTCTATCACGTACACATTTGAAAGTTATGAGCCCATTATATTCGCAGTAAACACAAATATCCATAATCCATACCAAGGGGCATGCCATTCCCCCGGGTCCTTCCTGATACCTACTACACATGTACGTGTAATTGTTTGTCAATGTCCTGTCATGTCGTGAGAATATTCCGTTGGTTATTTTCCTCTTTCCCGTTTAGTATATATTTTTATTTTCTTTTTTTTATGTTTTGTTTTCTGTATCTTAAGAGCGCCTGTTGCGTAAGGGCTTTCAATATCAGATTAAATACTTTCAGCCTTAAATAGTGTTTGTGTTTTGGAAAGTTATAAATTATAAACAATTGGAATGGTATAATCGAGTAATGGATTTCCTTCTAGGGTAAATATACTACTAAATACATGCAAATCGAGCAATTAAAATCACAATTCAGATATCACGCTATATCAAGCTATTTCTCACGTATTTATATTGATTGAGCATAAATATAATACATACCATTTTAATGGGTACAGTTTGTAAATTAAAAAATACATATATTGAAAGTTATTTCTTGTGATCCTAATTATTGCTTTTAAATTAGGTGTACTCGTATATATATTTATATATTTTTACATCTGTATATTGAGCTTGGTAAAATGTCTTCTCTGTTGGAAAAATAAGCGGTAATATTTTTGTAACGTTCCTGCTCTTAAGCGGTTTTCTGTTTTACTTTGCAATAAAAGTTTGAATATTTGTAATATGAATATATATAAGTTGCTTCTTTAAATACCAATCCGATAATAAATGGGGACACCCAGTACTCAGTACATGATCCGCAAAGACTTATGCTAGTATTCGAAATATCCGTCGAGATACCCATGCGAGATACTCGTTGGGAAACCTATGAGAGATACCCGTCGGAATACCCTGTCGTATACGAACGTCGAACATACTCAAAGCAAGCAGTGCAAAGAAGTTTAACGGCAAAACTGCTTATTCTGTTTGTTATTTCATCGTGATGAAATTTGCAAATCATATTTAGATCAGCGCAAATTCGAAATATGCTTGATCTGCGTATGATACAAAGAAACCTTCATATCAAATTAAGAGTCCCTAGCTCTTGTAGTCTCTAAGATCAGTGTTGTCAAACACACAGACAGACTGACAGACAAGACTCTATTGATGCTGATCAAAAATATATGTATTTACTTTATAAGGCCGGTTATGTTTCCGACATTTGCGCAGTTTTATGACCCACTTTTAACCATGTTTGATGCGTACAGTGTATAAAAATTACTAAATAAATTAACTGCTTTAGATCATTAACTCGTTAGAAATAACTTACTCTGTAATAAAATAAATTTTTTTTATCAAAAATAACAAATTTATAGGTTGTAGGTTGACTAAAATCAAGAAAAACTTTTAAATAGAGAAAAAAATTGATATTGAAATTATTGGCAGGCTTCAAAAAAGTCGTATTGTTACACTTTTAGTTTGTCACGAATTTTTTTTTTTTCGCATTTATTTTTGATTTTCTTTATTTACATCTGCTCATGTCGCATTAAATTAATATATCATATTACAATAGCAGAGAATATAATACATGGGTATAAGCGATGATCAATAGTTTGTCAGGAATTGATTTAATTAAAGTGCACAAACTGTAAACATTTATATAAATAATATATATAGAAAAAATACATATATTAAAAAAAAAACCGTTTTCTCTGCATTTTCCTGCCTAAAAAGTCCTGGGGACTAGGGACACTGAGGAGATACATACATATTGTGAGAGTAGTAATGTCAAAATTATGTTCGTTCTTTTATTAATAGAAGCAATCCTATTATAAATTTTGATGTCTCAAATATGATACTGTGTTAAATGTAAACTTGTTTTCGATTCGCAGGGGCGAGAATTTAGAATTTAGCAGAAAGCTTGTTGCGTTAATAAAATTTGAAATTTACAAGAATACGATATAATTTAAAAATAGGACTTATGAAATTTGATTTACGAACTTATTACAAAGATTATTCAAGAGTTTTATATAAAGACTAAGCTTTAAATACCATAAAGAATGTTATCTAAAATATATACTCTTTATTAATAGTTAATTTGCACCAAATTGGGAGAACAAAAAACTAATTAATATATTATGCACGGCTTAACAAAATCTATGTACACATCGTTGATGTCCTTAAAGAGCAATTTGAGGCCGCAGCAATATCCAAATTTATTACGAATTTTCTTTCATTTTTTTCTGCTCTCTGTTTTTTGTTGAAGTGTTTTTGCGCAAAAACTGTAATTTTTATTCATTTCCAGGACGCACTCAGAAGTGGCTGCTAAACGATTATTAGCAATTTGATATAACTGCATGTAAGTACAACACGAGAACAAGTCAACAACGCACACATACATACAAAACACACATACAAACAAACATACACGTGTAGCTACTTATATAAGAGCCACAGCGCGATGCTGTGTTGTCTCTGTATGTGTGTGTGTGTGTGTGTGTGTGTGTGTGACAGCAAACAGTTGAAAATCACTTCAGTTAACTAAATCGTCGCAACAACCATGCGCCGACTGCGACGCAGCGCAAACAGCACACAGGATGCTAACAGAGTGAGAGAGAGCGCTATATCAGAATAGAATAGAGACACACACACATACGGCCACACTGTGATAGCAGCCATTGCAAAAGGCGTGCCAGCAGCGCAGCCAATCAGCAAGCAGCAACTTCAACAGCACTGCAAACAGCGACGCCAGCAGCGCAGCATGCTGTTGTAAGAGCTAAGAACGCCATTTGCCGCTACTGTCGCTGTCGCTGCCTCTGCCGCCGTTGTATGCGTGCAGCGCTAAAAGTTAAGCTCATTGCCATATTTTTGTTTTTATTTTTGTATTTTGTTTGTTTTTTCCTCTCTTCTTCTTTTTTTTTGTATTTTTTTTGTTGCTTTTTGCTTTGGTCGTTTGCTGTTCTCTCTTTTGAAATTTACTTTACTAACAAAACATGACTGTTGGGAGGCAAAAAAGGAAATTGTTTTATCAAATGGGTTTCCTTACGCTTTTTTATTATGAAATTAATTTTCAACATCGTGCCCCTTTTTACCTCCCCCCTCCCCCCATAAAAGTAATTCGCTGCTCGTTTTATGCGTAGTCCTCTGTTTACACAACTTTCGTCGCAAAAATATATATATTCTTATACTTTTGCGCCTTTAGCGTATTTAATGGAAATGTTTGCATAGCTTTGTAGCCCAGTATGCTATGTACTTCCCTCCCACTACCATTTTCATCTCTCTCTCTCTCTTTCTCGTTCTCTCTCTTTACTCTTCTTTCCTGCTACGTTTGCTTGGCTGTACATTATTAAAATGCAAATCTTGATTATGCATTTAAGTTCTGCAGACAAATTAAATTCATTTGCGCTTAGTATGTGTTGGTATTAAATGTGTTCATTAATTGTTTTAAATTCTACATTTTATATAAACTTTTGCGAGGACTTTGAACTATCGATAATATCGATTTGGTACCGTTGCCTTGAATGGAGTAGAATTAGAATCCAACGAGGGTGTATCGAGTTTCACACACAGAGTTAGTAAAAGTGTTTTTTCTCTTTTATTAATTAATAGCTCATAACATATATACAATAAGCATTTTAAACATAAAAATTAGGTAACCAAATAAATAAAACAATAAACTAAATAAATAAACTAATAATAATTTATTCTTTAATTTTCCACTTTGCTCATGCTTAACTCGGAAATCCTTCGTTACTTATGTGCGCTCATCCTATAAGACATTCTCCAAAATTTTCTTTTTTAAATAATAATAAAATAAGTTTTATTTTTTAACTGCAATAAATTAAACATTTGATTATAATCTATTGATTATTCTATATACAAGTTTGCTTATATTCCGAGAAATATTTACAGAAAGTGTGTGTGGTAGTTAAGTAAAAATATAGTATACAGAAAGTGCCAAAATTGTATAGGGGACACATTACAGCCTTCTCATAAGCAAGCAAAAATACTTTTTTTTTTAATTTTAAGGCATACGGGGATCGCCAACTATCCCCTTTAAATACTAAAACAATTTGTGTGTTATTTCTTTTCGTCGACCGTACGACTGCTTCAATCACTTGTCCTTCTCTCTTTTCGTCGCCCGAATCAAATCACATGCTTCGTTTATATATTGGTGTACAATTTTACATGTTTATGTATTGGTATTAGCACTTGTCTTTAAATCATTCGGGCATCGCGAATCTATATACATATATTATTATATTATATTAATATATTTCTCAGCAGAAATTTCGTTAAAAGGTTTTTGTGCACTTAAAAGAAGACTTAATATAAGTATTTCTGTGGAATTTATACGGGGCGGAATTAAAAAAAAACCTGATTATCGAACACAGCTGAAAACATAACATATCAAAATTTCCTATATGATGTTAAGAAAATAGATTTAAATTGAATATATAATAAAACTTTCTTTTAAAAAAACAACATTATTCTCTCTTCTTATACTTTCAAGCTATAAAATTATGTTTCAAGTATTTTAATAAATATATTTCTAAATATCTGTTCTATTACAAATACAACAGCATGCTTTTTTTATACTTTTAAGCTATACAATTAAATTTTAAGTATTTTAATAAATATATTTCGAGCTATCTGCTGAATATGATTATAAACAAGGGCGTAGACAGCTTTTCACCAATGGGAGGGTCTGAATTTCACTTTAAGAACAAGGAGGTTATTAACCTCTAGCGTTTATCTATCTATATAAATAATAATAAGTGACAAACTTTAAATTAACAATCTTTATTAGCATCTTAACCAAATTTTCTTAAAATATTTATTTCAATTTTGTTTTTTCTAATGAACAGATCTGTAGTAGGGGTGGCAGCGGCACTTCCCTGCCCCTACCTAACTGCTTCCTTAATTATAACCTTAAATGTATATTTAAAACTTTAATGCCAATTGCAATGATAGTGCCAATTATCGATAATTTTGATACACGTGCTTCTTTAGAAATGCTTTCTTTGGTATTCTTTTTTATTTCAATCTTTTGTTATTCAATTTGCACATAGTACTTATGTGTGTGGAAGTGTACTTATATTACATGTCAAATGTAAAGAACCAGCTAAAATCGATGGGCATTTGCAGTGTAGCACTTGATGGGCTTCCATTTACGGAGTGTTGAGTTTTTGCATTGTGTAAATCGCACAAACAAATTAATATTGTAATATGGCCAATAAAGATGCCGGCGCTTGGACATATCGTCTTTATGGCTTTATGTGGTCTGAACTGACTTATGACTGCAGTATTTGTGTTGTGCGTGTGTGTGTGTGTGTGTGTGTGTGTTGGTTAGACTCTGTGTATATGTGTGTGTGTTTGTTACGTCACATCAGCCAAGTTACCGCAGCAAACAGCGAAAGTTACTCAATGCAATTGAAGCCAATGTGAAATGCTCTCGTAAATCGATAACACTGTCCTACAAGCAAAGCAAATATAAAAAAAACTATGTTAAATGATGCTAACCAGACTTAATTTTCATATTTTTAAGTTTAATTTAAGTTGTTAAAAAAGAACAGTAAGATTATATGACAAAATCAAAAACAAAAAAAATTCTAATAAAAAATTCTAAAAATACTAATATTTTTTTAAATTACTTCAAATTGCAATTAATAGCAGTTATAATTGACAAAATATCTATTTAATTAAACCGATTCAATAGTTATATCTTTTACGCTAATTGTAAAATAAATATGCCGAAACAATGTTCTAAACAATTTGTTAAAAAATAAACTTAATAATCCCATAAAGATCAAAGATAAAATTAACCAAATTCTATTCTTTTCCAATTGGTATAAATAAAATATGAATTTAGTTATCAAAAAATGTAATAATAAGATTGTTTGTCAGAAATAAGATTCGTGTATAAAAAAGTTTTACAAAAATAAAATAAATAATTTAAAAATTAAAATAAATAATTTACTCCATATCGCTCAAGATAGATTGTAAATAAAAAAAGAGTAAAAAATGCAATTATAATAAAAACGGTTAAAATCTTGTTGCACAGTGTAATCGATACGAATATCAGACTCAAAATAGAATGGCCACTAAGTCAGTTAGCAAGAATGCCAGACAGCTAATTGTAAAATCAGTTTAGGCGCGATTTTCAATGGGCTCACTGCATAAAGCTCACAGCTAAAAAAAAAAAGAAATAAAATTGAAACAAATAAAAAATTATTTATTTTATATATAAATATACAAAATAAATGTAAAGTGTGTGCTCAAAAAAACGAAAAAAATAATAATAATATAATAAATTATGGTTCAATTCCAAGGAAATCCGGGTGCCGGTGGCGGTGGTGGTTAGTACTCGACGATCTAAGAATCAAATCTAATTTCAATCCTTATATAAACACTCTACAATTATTGGAAAGTGACATTGCAAACATTACAAACTAGTTTTGTGCAATATTTGACTTATTTAATTAGTGACATAGCAAGAAATATATAAATATCGGTGTAAAAAATTCAAATATGTAACTATTTCGAAAACTCAACAGTGTCTTTGTTTAAAGTCTACAAATATGGATTTCAATTGGTGGCATATTACCCAAATCTAGGCTTACCATTTATTTATGTATTCAAGTGAAAAAGTGTCTGAAGTTATGAATAGATTTGTATAATACTAAATAAATATAGAAAACTTGTTACAAACAAATAGTTTTTAAGAAATTCAAATTTACATTTTCTTGGTTTTCAAAATTATACATACAATAATTTGAAATTAATTTTTAGGAAGTCCCACAACTTCAAAAAGTTAAGTTATTTTTTAAATATTATTCTATTAAATTAAAGTGATTAATGTATTTAAAGAAACTACAATTATATAAATAAGAATATATTATAATATATAATATATATAATATATTTTATGTATAAAAAGTACGAGTAAACAATTATTTATATATTTTTTTCAATAAAATTGGCAATAACTATTTTTCATTGGCCCGAAAATTAAAATTATTATTAAAATTGAATTTCAATTTATATTTAAAGACTATAAAAGCTTTTATTTTATTTTTAATCTTTTATAATGAAAATTGATAATAAAAATTATTTGGCAACTTTATTTAAAAGTTTAAAATAAACAGATGGAAAAACAAAACTGACGCAAAGCATTCTAATTAAATAAAATACAACACAAACTTGCAGAAAACTCTACTGGCATAAATTTATAAATCAATTTATTTATTCAATTTCAGAAACAATATTTCTACAATTTTTTTACAAGTTAAAAAGTTTTAAAAAAACTTAAAAAACGCGGTATCACATTATTTAAAATAAAATTTAAGAAATCATTCCATACACATGAAACGGGTTAACAAATAATAAATTAAATAAAATTGAAAAGATGTTACAATCAAGCAGATATTTGTATATGTACTTAAATAGAAAAAAACTTCCGCTAAATCTACCCAGAGAGAATGCACAGAAAGCCACAAAAATGTTTGTTTTGTTAAAAAAAAAATGTGAAAAGAAAAATAAAAATAAATATGACCTTCAAGTCAAAATATGTATGTATATAAATATTTTTCGTAACTAATATTAAAACAGTATACAAGTATAATTTAATTACACATAAATAATTTAAAGTTGAACATTATACGGGTATACTATTTAATTTCCAATAAAAATATATTTTTATATTATTATTATTATTAGGGGAGGGATTATTGTACCGCAACCAATTAGATCTATTGTACACCATATTTTTATATATATTTATTATAAATTACGTAAATTTTCCAAATGTTCATAACCGTGTTCAACTTATATATTAAAAATATAAATACATATTTTAAGAGGATTATTTAATTATTTTTCCTTTAAATATGTGCTTTGAATTTACACAACTATGTCTTATATTTCTCTTTTTAATACATTTATATCTATTCGCCCTACAGAGCTCATTCATATGGTGACTTTAGATAAAACGGGCAAGAAATCCTTTGGAATTTGTATTGTGAGGGGTGAGGTAAAGGACTCGCCCAATACTAAAACGACTGGCATATTCATTAAGGGTATTGTGCCCGATAGTCCTGCGCATCTGTGTGCCAAACTTAAGGTGTGTATATGTAGTTTAGAAAGGATTCTACATTATCTAATGACATGTATGCACAGGTTGGTGATCGTATTTTATCGCTAAATGGCAAGGATGTGCGCCATGCCACCGAACAGGCGGTCATTGATCTTATCAAGGATGCCGACTTTAAGATTAATCTAGAAATACAAACTTTTGATAAGACCGATGAGAGCAACAAAAATGATCCACGTAGCAATGGCTACATGCAAGCCAAAAATAAATTCAATCAAGGTGGGGAATAAAATATTTTATGAGTACGAATAATATATGAATTAGCTTAATTGATTTTTTAGAGCAAACACCAAATAATACTACGGGTGGCATGGGTATGGGCAGGCAGCCAACCGTACGAAATGATCAGAGACGTAATGCAACATTCTCGGCATCCCAACGGGTCAAACATGTGCCCAACATGGATGAGGATGATGAGGATACCCGGGATATGACTGGTCGCATACGCACCGAGGCTGGCTATGAGGTGAGAATAAGGAGTGGACTTCACATCGAATAAAATGAGTTTTTATAGTTAGAGTTATCAAATTTGATAACCTTATTTAAAGATTTTCAAGATTTTACCTTAAAATTCTCAACTCAAACGGCCAGGTCTTTGTGGCTAAACTTTCCAAATTTGATCGATTATTAAAACCCTTTTTAAAAGATTCGAACAAACAAATGTTAACTTAGTCGAATCTCACAAAGTAAAAATAGACTGAACAGAGTATACCGCAGTCGGAAGCTTTTGAGCCAATAAAAGCTGGCAAAGAAAGACTGGTGTATCTTTCACCTGGTTTTATGTCGACCATAAAATAATCAACAAAAATTGTTTTTAATTGGGAATTGAACCTGGTAGAAGGGTTTCAAAATAAGTTATTCCTCAATGTTATTTTGATTTTTATGCCTCAAAAACTTAGGGTCAACTTAAAGTTAAAGTGTCTATTAGACAAAAAATATAATTTATTACACTTTTGGTATTCTATGTTTCTTAAATGAGTCTTCTGCTTGCCATATTATATCAATTATAATTACTAATTAATTATCAATCATAAGGAACCTTAATAACTCACTTTTACAAGAATTATTCAAAATATTCATCCCTAAAACCGTTACAGATTGATCGAGCCTCAGCGGGCAACTGTAAGCTGAACAAACAGGAAAAGGAACGCGATAAGGAGCAGGAAGATGAATTCGGGTATACGCTGGCCAAGATTAACAAGCGTTATAATATGATGAAAGATCTGCGCCGCATCGAAGTGCAGCGACAGGCTGACAATATGTCGCTGGGCTTGGCACTGGCCGGACACAAAGATAGACAGAAAATGGCCTGTTTTGTGGCTGGCGTGAATCCAAATGGTGTCCTGGCCAGTGTGGATGTTAAGCCTGGCGATGAGATTGTTGAGGTTAATGGAAATGTCCTTAAAAATCGCTGCCATTTGAATGCATCCGCTGTGTTCAAGAATGTCGACGGCGAGAAGCTTGTGCTAATTACATCGCGTCGCAAACCCAATGACGAGGGCATGTGCGTAAAGCCCATCAAGAAGTTTCCTGGTTCAACCGATGAGGCAAGCTAAAAGTGTAGTCAATCCTCGGCTAAAGAATATTTTACTTTTAATTTCATTTTTTTTACTTGCAGACCAAATTCATCTTTGATCAGTTTCCCAAGGCACGCAAGGTGCAGGTACGCAAGGAGGGTTTCCTGGGCGTCATGATCATATATGGCAAACACGTTGAGGTGGGCAGTGGCATATTCGTCTCCGATTTGCGGGAGGGTTCCAATGCAGAGCTGGTAAGTTATTGCTTTTTGTGTTTGAAATACAATCAATGGTAATCTCGGCGGTATTTATAAGATTCCCGAGTCTTTTATTATTTTAACTCACAATATCTTTTCTTAGGCTGGTGTTAAAGTTGGTGACATGCTTCTTGCAATTAACCAGGATGTAACCCTTGAGTCAAACTACGATGAGGTATGTAATAAGTCTATAAATAATAGAATTTTCTGAGTCAACTAACATTTCCTGTATAATAACATAGGCCAGCGGTCTTCTCAAGCGTGCCGAGGGTGTTGTAACCATGATTCTACTCACGCTGAAGAGTGAGGAGTCCATACGCGCTGATCGCGAGGAAGAGCAAAAGAAGAAAGAAGGTAAGTTATTAGGTTGTTAGAATATCAATATTACATATCAACATTGTATTATTACCCTGTTGCAAAAAATTATATCTAAGTAGAATTGTTAACTTATATCTATGAAGCTATGAAGATTAAATAAACTTGCATACATTTTTATTATAGTACATTATTTCTATATCAAATTACCATCGTATAGGAAAAGTTGATTACTCTAAAAGATATATTCTAACAGGAGTAGACAAAGTTGCCCATAACGCGGATCTAAAAAGAATTTTTTTTGAAAAATTATTATATTTTTATATACTTTTCGTGCTTTGCGTTTTCTAAAAACCAAAACAAACAGTTTGGCAACACCAGTAAACATATATAACTTCCATCTCAGTTTTGATCGAATAACTTGAGACCCTCAATCCTTTTTTCATGTAGACGAAGAATATCCGGAAGCGATATTAGATTTGTCTAGCTGTCTAGCTTTGCCTAGTCTATATTGTAGCATCAGCTTAAATTTAATTAAATTAAGTCCAGGGTGTGACCGTTCACTACGATGAGATCGCTGTTAACGGCATCCACTCCTTCCATTCAACTTTTGAGCTGTCATTCCAACCTGAGTTTAGCGGTTCCATATTGGGTAAATTTAGGACATGAAATAATGCATCGGATCTTTAGCTAAGCAGTGCTGTGTAAAACATATAATAGTACCTAATATACATCTATGTGTTGCCAATATAAATATATATACTCGTATGTCTAGCGCTTCCGAATGTTTACATAGAGACATTCCCAGTGTGTATTGGATAATCTTGTCAATACTTTTCTTGCATTCTTGTCTAACTTAGTTGTAAGTTTCAATCTGTTGTTTCTAACGCCACGTTTACATGTAACTCGCAGCAATTACAGGCCAATCTTTCCAACTAACGCATATAGGGTAGAACTACACGTGTTTGTAGGCTGACTTTATAAAAAGAAACCCCATAAACAAATTAAATTAACAATTTTAATTAACTAATTTCGTTTCTGCCAATTTATAGAGGCCAAAAAGGAGGAAGAAAAGCCACAGGAACCAGCTACAGCCGAAATAAAGCCAAACAAAAAGATATTGATTGAGATAAAGGTGGAGAAGAAACCATTGGGTGTCATAGTGACTGGCGGCAAGAACAACTATGTCACGGTCAGTATGCGCAACATATTCTTATCTATGTCCACACACCTGCTAATCGGATGTCCTTGCAGACTGGTTGTGTCATCACACACATTTATCCAGAGGGCGCCATGGCGGCGGACAATCGTCTTAAGATCTTTGATCACATTTGCGATATCAATGGTAAGGCTGTCCATTGCGATAGCATGACCACGCTGAAGGTGCATCAATTGTTCCATTTGACCTATGAGAAAACAATCAACCTGACTGTTTATCGCGCCGATCCGCCTGAGCTGGAGAAGTTCAATGTGGAATTTATGAAGAAAAGCGGCAAAGAGCTTGGTCTGTCGTTGTCGCCCAATGAACGTGGCTGCACCATTTCCGACATCGTAAGTAGACTGCATCGATCCAAGGTGTATTTGGCATTTAAAAATGCCTCTTCCTTCTGCAGATACAAGGACAATATCCAGAAATTGATAATAAATTGCAACGCGGCGATATCATAACCAAATTCAATGGCGATACGCTTGAGGGTTGCACATTCCCAGTGTGCTATGCGCTCTTTAAGGGCGCCAATGGCAAAATTTCTATGGAGGTGACACGACCGAAGCCAACACTACGCACCGAAGCACCCAAGGCATAAGGCGAACAACAATTTCGACAAAACACAATCAATCCACTGTACGAAAAATAAAAGAAAAAACAAACCTTTCGAATCAGTTTTAATTTAATAACATCTGTTGTTCCGTTATTGGGTTTATTATTTTTCTTGAAAAAGGAAACTGCTTAGGCTATAGAGCTTGCATTCGATGCGATACGGGGCCACAGATCAGCGCATTCCTTGGCAACGGGTCCGGTTATGGCCGAACCCTTCATTTCGCCTTTGTTATTCACAATGACCCCCGCATTATCTTCAAAGTATATAAAAACTCCATCCCTCCTTCTGAACGGTTTGCGCTGCCGAATTACCACGGCAGGCATAACCTACAAAAATGATGGAAGAAAACACGCGTTAGAAAAACAACAACAATAAATCATTTATAAAAACAAAGCAGAAAAGTGTTGGAACTTATGTGTAGTTTTTAAAGCAAGCATGGTAAAATATTGTAAGGTGGTGTCATATAAGTAACCAGGTTCAAGTTGCAATAAAATGCCAATTGGCGTTTTTCCGTTATTTGAGTTTTGTTGAGTTTTATTTTGCATGCGCTTCGTAACAGTTGGTAATTCATATATTGAGAACACTGGTACACTTGACACCACCTCACATAATTACACTTTGAGCCGCAGCAATAGCGTGCAACAGCTTTTGCTTATTATTTTTTTCACTACACTGAGCAACTGATACGCTGCATGTATTTGATTTTATACACTTTTCAACTGTTTTTTTTTCTTTTGAGCAGCGTACTTACCTTCTTTCTCAACTCTGGCTTGCCCTTCTTGACGGTGGCAACAAACATGTCGCCGACGCCAGCAGCGGGCAGACGGTTCAAGCGACCGCGAATGCCGTGCACAGCAATAACGTACAGGTTCTTGGCACCTGAAAAAATATAATATTCAAACTTTAGTTATCCATATTTCACTTATGTTTGTGTATTTTTTACCTGTGTTGTCAGCGCAGTTCATAACAGCGCCTACGGGCAAACCCAGCGAGATGCGGAATTTGCCTCCCGCGGTACCACCACGTCCTAAATGACAGAGAACACAAATAATTAATAAAACAGTTATATTGTTTGGTGCACTTCATTGTAGCGTAATTGTTTTGCATTGATTGATTTTATTTAACGCGATTAATTCGGATTTAATTTATGGAAAATTACCTCTCTTCGACATTTTGCTGCTTGTTCGGAACCGAAAGGAAGTAAAAAGAAAGAGCTAGTTCGGTTACCGAACCGCAGCCAACTTAATTGGGACTTTTATTGGAATCAGTAGAGTTGCCATATCAGGCAATAAGTGTGAACATGTTTTAGTTCATTGACATCGCTGCCACACTAAGTACATAATGAACAAGTTCTTACTTGCCAACAGCGCTGCCACCTGATAAAAAGAATAATCAGTTCCGTTTTATCGCTCATATGATCTCATTGATCATTGAGAAGAATATTCGACGTAAATTTTAGTAATAAAATCGTTATCATGTATTTGATATTTTATTATTATTATTAAATTGATTAACTTTTACGGCAATGACTAATATTGCAACCAATTTAAGAATGGCTCCAAGCTCCGCATGATTCTTATATTAGCATGGAACCGAACCGCATGGAACTACCGTTATATGCATGAAATAAATTTATTTTTAAATAATGCAACTAAAGCTTAGCTCAAATATATAATTTTTTAATTATTGCTTTGTTTAAATTTATGATTGGTTATATCAAATGGTCAATTTTTTAAATTACGGATCATTTTGTTTAGTAAGCACGAATCGAGATCAGCGTACTAAACTTATGCACATGTGTATGTGTGTATTCGCAGCCAACTTCAAGCACGCGCAATATTATAAACATTTCGCATTTATAAATAAAAAATTTATACAGAACTTACAAGTACTAAACAATGGACGATTACAGTTTATTGACTTGCGTTAAGAAAGTTATACATTCGTTAGTGGTGTCAACGCCATTACGTATGACTGTGGAGAAACTAAAACGCGATTATTTAAGCGAAGAAGGCACCCCTGTGCCCTTTCTTAAGCTCGGCTACAAAGACATTGAAAGCTTCCTACACTCCATATCCGACTCTGTTATTGTAGGTTCTATATAAATACTATACATATTTGCATAATTATATTTTCACTTGGTTTTTAGCTTGTTGGATCTGGACCCATGGCACAGGTGTACGCCAGAGCGAATGAAAAAACTGCGCACATTCAAAGTCTGGTGCAGCGTCAAAAGAAACCGAGCCAAAAGAACCGAAAGAAGCAAAAACCCAAATTCTTCTATCCCTCGGAAAGATCTAATCTTGTATTTGTAAATGAACATGCAAACTATAATATAAACAGACAACGTTTCAATAACAACAACAAATACAACTCGTCTTATCAACCTCAGCCAACTATAAGTTACCATTGCAATTCCTCTAATAATTATAATGCACAGCATTCTAGTCAAGTCCAACAAAACGTGACAGCAGCAACAAATTCTATGACAAGTTCGCTTAAAAACATTAAAATATCTCACGTTGACGAAGATTCATCCTCGGATGAGAACAATGAATATGAAATATTCGTTCCAAATGGAGAATTATTCGCTAAGTCAAATAATGAACAAACATTGGCAGAGAATCAAATAATTGCAAACAATAATAATGAAATTAACATAATTGAAAACGCGCCGTTTGAGGAACAATACGTGGAATATCTGTCGTCAGATGAAGGTTACGATAAGGATTCCATTCCTGCATATAATGCGGTAAGTACAGAACTTTGTACATACTTATTTAATCCGATATTCTGCTAACAAACAAGTTTTTGTCATATTTTAGAACGCACAATTCGTGGATTACAAGTATGGCAAATATGAAAATAGCGTATTACCTACTGTGGCGTCCTCAGAGTTACCCAAAATGGAACAGTCAAAGCCGGTTGGGCAAACCGATTATGATTATCAATCGTCGTGTGAAGGTAGTGACACGGATGCCATACCAGTATATGCTTTGGTAATTAATTGGGTTAATTAACTCTTAAATATTTGGCTGGTTGAAACTAAACATTTAAATTTCAGGACGAAAGAGTTTTGAGTGTGGATTATCCCGAAGATGCCGTTCGCTTTGATCAGCAGTTGCCCATTCGAGATATCGAGAAATTTAAACAGGACGATGTTGTCGCAATACAGATAGTAATGGTACGGCATATAGCCGATTTAGTTTTGCCTCTATATACAACTTCAGATCTGTGTACATTTTTGTGTTTTTAGGTGGCAAGTCCGCATTGCTTCAATTTTTGGATACGTGGTGAAGAATATGAGGATTACAAAGCCATGTATAGCAATATGCAGTAAGTTATTTATTGAAAAATCGAGCGGTGGAACGGATGGAATTAATTTAAATTATTTCTCAAGTGAATGATCAATAGACCAATTGATATTAAGCGGATGTTCAACTCTAGTCTTTACAAATCATTATGCAAAGTAAATTTGTTTTCAAATTCCTGCTTCGTGAAGAGTAGAGTATGACTTATGGTCTGAGACCAAGCTAAATATTAATCGTCTTTAATATCTGAAGGAAAGTGATTCCAGTAAAAGCTAATCGACCAGTCTTTTGAACAATTTGTTTATACACAGTTCTTAAATGCAAAATGGCATTTTTCTTCCATTAAATTGATCAATATCCGAGCATTACATTGTTGTATAAAATACAGATATTTCATTCTCATGCCTTAATAAATTATCTTAAATTTAACAAAATCGCGCATGACGGCATTTTCATTAAAAACTCTGCATACGCATTAAATCTTTGGCATGTCGAAGATAAATTTTCTTAATATATATTTATAAGCCTCAGCTAATAACTCAGTGTTGACTTGCAGGCGGGTGTACACATCTATTGATGACAATAGATACACTATGCCATTATTTCTAATCATGGCTGGTCATTTGGCTGCTGTAAACGTTAAGAATGCGGATTGGCAGCGCGCCCAAGTGCTAAGTTTTAAAACTGACGATGAAAAAAATATTATGGCAAGTATTTAAAATTATTCTTAGTGCAAGAAACTTATTCTAACTTAACTCTTTTAACAGGTGGAACTTATTGATTCTGGTAAAAGAGTTTGTGTACGTCACACTGATGTAAAGTTTTTAACCAAAGAGTTTGCCATTTTGCCTCCCCAATGTTGGTCCGGCCGTTTGGCCTATGTTACACCCGGACATGGCTCATGTTTTTCGGCAGAGGCAAGCCTTTATTTTAATGAACTTGTGTCTTATCGCATACTTCATGGCAAAATTGAGAAAATTAATGCGGTAGGCTGTACTTTTAAAAAGCTTGTAGAACTGTTAAAATATCTTTTTTATGTATTCCAGAATAAGAGTGCGTCTATGGTGCTTGTTGATCCGGATGCCAAATTGAAGAATATTAATCAGGCGCTTGTCGAGTCCGGCTGTGTGCGTCGCAGTTTCAAATGTTAAGTCCTGCTACATTAAATTAAACATGAAATGTTTACCAAGTTGTTAAAAATGCTTGAAGCATTAGTTAAGTTTTCATTATGATTAAGTTACATATAGATTCTCATATATTATAAGCTTAAATGAAACAAATTATCATTGTGTTATGTTAAGGCAAACGCTGTCCTTCTGCTTTTCTTTTTATTAGTTTACGTATAATAAAATACTAAGTTACATAAATCCATCAAACAAAAGTATTTGTCATTCGCTTGATTTATGTTGAAAATTAACGTTACGAAACGAAAGACGCACAAACTACGTATGTATTTGCAAAAAGATCTCGCTCGCAATTAAATAGTATTGAAATATTGAATTCCAAAAATCATAATTCGAATTTGCAATAAATATACATTATTCAAAACTAAAATGTTATAACAATTCCCTATAAAAGACAACATTATCTATTAATGTTTGTATATTTGTTGTATGTATGTATGTTGTGTATATAGTCAATGTTTATGTTTGCTGTTTTTTTTGGTAACCGTTGAAATGACGGCACCCTGAGGTTTTTTTGAGGCTGCTCTACGTTGTGTTCGTGGTTTTTTTTTTTTTGGATTTTTTTCTTTTTTTGTTTAAATTTTTTAGTGAGTGAAAAACTAATAGTTCAACTACTAATGCATTTCGTTTAAGTTTCATTTTTTTTGTTTTCTTTTTTCTTCTTTTTAATAATATTGTTTGTTGTTGTTGTTGCTGAGTGTTTTTGTTTTTATCATCTTTGCAATGCGTATTTAAATATGCTATATAATCGCAATAATACATAATTGTTTGTTGTTTTTGCTCTCGAGTACATAATAGCTACGCGCATTAATGTTTTCTTTTTTTTTTGTTTTATTTATTTTGTTTTTTTATGCATAACATATTGGTTTTGTTATTATTATATCATAAGTTTATGCACGTGTAATGTTTTAGCTACAGGTGTGTGTTGACTCGGTGTGTGTGGGTGTGTGTCTGGGTGTGTGGGGGTGTGTATGTGTTTTGAGTAGTTTGTAGGTCCATAGGACTAACACCTATGTAGCAATTCAAAAGTCTATTCACTTCGTTATCGTTACAATATCGTGGGCATAAAACTTATATATAAGATTTTTACTACTTATATATGTTTGTATGTATGTCTGTCTGTTTGTCTCTGTTGTGTGTGTGTGTAAGTTTCTCTTCTTCTATGTCTGTGTGACTGCTTTAACTGGCTGCTGAATTTTTTTTTTCTTTTTTTGTATAAGTTTATTTATGTACTCATCTTTTTTTTTTGTTTTTTTTTTTAATTTTTTTCTTTTTTTTCGATTCTTATATTAAAGTTCATCACAGTTAGCGGAGCTGAAATTATGAATAATTATTGAGGACATTGTTGTGTAATACGTTTTTCTATCTCATTTTGTTGTTGTTTGTTGTTGTTGTCATTTCGCTACTAAATCGCAATTGCATATATATTGTAGACTACCGTAAATTGATTCATCATTTTAGTGTACATTTTAAGTTTTTTTTTTCTTCTAATTATTATATACGCATGTGTGTGTATGTGTTGTTTATATGTCCAGTATGTGTGTATTGCTTTTGTAATGTATGTGTTGTAAGTGTGTGTATATTACTATTATATTTAATTTAATTTTTTTTTTTGTTTTTTTGGGATTCGCAAACCGCTACTCAGATGGTTGCACGATGCGCGCCAGCAGGATGGTTCTTTATGATGCCTCAGTGATGTCATGGGGTATTCCCCTCGAATAGAGCACGAAACTCGCCGCTTCTTGGCCGGGGCAGACCTTCGCGTATCGTTTGCACCGGCTCAGCAATGCTCGACTCTGACCCATGCAGTAAATTCTCCTTGAGATCCATGTCACTGTAAGAAATTCAATCAAATAGTATATAGAAACAAAGTATTGTGAGTTGGAAAATCAATGATAAATAGCTGATAGATGGGCAATTAGCTCATATAGCTGCCATAGGAATGATCGGTCGATAAAAATTAACATGAAATATTTTATTTCAAGATATCAAAACCAAACTTGGCAATCGATCTTGTATATGATCTGTACAATCTTTTTTTTTATTAAAATTGAACCACGATACCTTATATGTCACATAGGAACAATCGTTTGATATGAGCAACTTTTAGGACTTTAGAGATATCCTGACTAAATTTGCCAACTCTAAGTTTTATAATTCTATAAATCGGTGATGGGCACGAAAAATCAGCTCGTGAGTCACAACAACATTTTTAACAAGAATTTTTTCGTGTGTGGTTGAAAAAACCCTTTATGTTTTTTGTTTTTGTGAGCCTGCTCCAGATGAGGAATTGTGCGCCCGGCTCCGAGTTTGGAAACACATTCGAGTGTCGCGATACCTGTGTCATAAATCATTTGCTTACTGTCCAAGATTAAGTTACACTGATCGAATTAATATACAAAATTCAAAAAAATACAAAATTATACTACAAATCACCGATTTGTTAAAATTTATAAAATTTCACTCAGTATACAAATTGCTGTTGGCTCTAGCTGTTCATCGAACCCACTGCATACATTTTGTTGTTGCAGAAATTTTGTCGTGTGCGGTTGGAAATACCCTTCAATGTATTTTGTTTTTCTGTACCCGCTCTTGATCGACACTTGTGCGCTCGACTGCTTGTGTGCGACGTTCTGACGGCAGTTTTAAAAAATAACGGTGTGTGCAGCTTGAGTCCGGTGAGCAACTACATGCCCATCACATTTAAAGTACAAATAATTTAATAATAATAATACTATAAATAATCTGGTTTAGTTTAATAAAAATCGGACAACAATATCATATAGCTTCCATTGATACGATCAGTCTAATATTGAAGTTATTTTTATAAGACCATTGCAAGTATATATTTATACTTACATTACACATTATACTTAGCTCAATCATGCCGAAGATATCCTTTTTCATCTTGTTTAAAACTATCAAGTGGGTTCCAAAGTTTTTATGACATTTATTTTTTTTTTTTTATTTAAAAAAACCTTTGTTTTCGGAATTCTAGAGAAATATAGAAATAATATTTTCGGGACAAGCGGAGTGTTCGGGATAGAAGAAAATTTAACAGTCCCAATCTCCTCCATAATGGTATATAATATAATTTTATAGCAACTCTTTAGAACTATCTAAGGATATTTTAAAGATTATAAGGGTCAGTTTTGAATTAAAGAATAAAATTTATCGAACTTCCCTGATGTCTATTTAAACGATTATATGAATTTAGACAATTTTTGGAGGACTACAAAAGCACGATTAAATAAATTGAGACAGTTTACTTTGAGAGGCTTTAAATAAACTATCGATAGTATCGATAACACAATTTAAATAAGTTCAAAGTTACATTATCAATTGTTTATGGAAGCAGAATGTTATCAAAAATCTTACTCTTGAAGTATAATAATATGTCCTACATATTACTGTACGCAAAATGTGTAGACTATTTTAGATTATTTATTCAATATTTATAAACTTACTCATCTTTGCAGTCATCGGCCTCGGCGGCCAACGCATTGACCACTGCCGTAATTTGATTCGATTCTGGATTGCTGATTTGTTCATCCTTTTGTTGCATTATATTTGGATTTTTGCCAATCTTATTTAACCGCTCGGCAGCCACAGTTTCCATGGTCTTGCGCATTAGCGGATACTGATCCAGAACGCAATTGAAATGATCCACGCTCAATGAGAATAGATTGCAATAGGTTTCGGCTCGCACGCTGGCCACTCGACGCGCATTGGTCAGCAAACAGATCTCACCAAAGTAAGAACCATCCGATAGTGAAGTGGCAACCTGTATAAAAGTATAATTTAATACTAAAAATAAAGATTTATATAATTATTACTCACTTCGCCATTGGCCATGACAATGTCCACGACGCCCTCCTGTATGAAGTACATCTTTGTACCGATCGTACCCTCCTTTATGATAATATCACCTAAAAATAAAAGATATTTTAGTTAAAGTTTAACATAAGTTGGACCGTTTTACCTGGTTGGAAAACTTCGTATTTCAGTTTGGTTACTACGTCGGAAACAAAATTCGAATCGGCATTAGCAAAAAAAGGCACTGACGCCACGAGGGACCTGCGAATAATTATTGGCATATATTATATGTTTATAGTTAGTAATAGTATATAAACAATAGACAAGAAACATGTTCCAAATTCCATTTGTCTTAAGCATGCTTTGAAATTGTTATGATTATAAAATTCCAAAATTAAAATAATTATTTTCTTTTTTTTATTATAAAATTAGCCGCTTAATATTATATATTGTTGAAGGAACTCCCACCTGCAATTATAGTTGATGACATCCTCGCGCAATTTCTCGCTCAACTCGCCAAGTATCAACTCTTCATCGAAGAATTTACCCTGGTACCGATGTTCGAAATATTCCGTAATGCGTTGCCGCATCTCTCGCGGCAATTTACGATAGGCCATATACTCCTCCACCTGTTTGACCTTCTCGCGATATTGCCGCCTGCTGGAGTCCAAGCTCTGTATTAGATTGGTCGCATGACCAAGGAACAATGCATAACATGTGGCACCCGATATCATCGATAGCATCGTTAGCCACATGTCCGTCAGTGATTGTGGTGGAAATCTGAAAAAATATTAAATATTAACATAATTTTAATAATGATGGAATAGTTACTTAATATATAAACAATAGGAATAGGAAACTCCCAAGGACTTAACCAGTTTTCCATCATGGAAATGGCTTGAATTACAATATTCTACCCAAAGAAGGGGCAAAACTTTTATTTTTTTGTAACAAACCAAGAATTCTTCGTAATTCTGTTTTTACAATAAATCCAGCATTTTGAACAAAGTCGCATTCACTATTTAATCGATGATTGCAAATTTCAACTCGATAGTGCCATTTTTTTAAGTCTGCTAATCTTGAAATTTTGCTGTTAAATTTTGAATGACAAGCAGTTTGGGGAGTGCGAACCAGTATGGTTTAAAAATCCTTCCATCATATTGCCCTCATCATCTACTTGTAATATTTGCAATAAAATTGTGTTAAAATGTTTAACAAAGTTCATCATTACTAGCATTTTATTATCCATTTTAGCTTCTATGTCTTAAATGCCAAATTCACTCAGCTTTGTATGCATATGTTACGTACACACAGATGTCAAATCAAAACAAAAAACAGCTGATCAATTGTTAATATGTGTAGTGTAAACAGACATTTCAGCATTTGACATTTTCAACCCAAATTGCCAAATGCAACTGGTAGTGCAAAAAGGCTATAAATTAAAGCCACTAATATCAATGCAAATATTTCGTTCAAAACGACATTTAAAGAGATTATGAAGTGGAATAATCGATTCCACTATCGATAGTAACAATGGTTTTTATTTTTCACCAATATCGATTTTGGTCAAAATATTTGTAATTATCGAAAAAAAATATTTTCGACTTTTGTACTTCAAGAAATGTAATAAAATGAAATAAAGCAAACATAATTTCAAGAAAAATAAGTATATTTTAACTATTTGAAACTTTATATTTCGTTTTTAAACACCTTACTATCGCGATACTATCGATGGTGTTGTTGAAAACAATCGAAACAATATTGACAGAGAAGAAACTTGGACAATCTACAGTTTGAAAGTTCCTTAATATACATTCCTTATATGCCTTTTGGGAAAAATTAAAATTTTTTTCCAAAAAGTTGTAACATACGAATGAAGAATGTTTTTAGTAATCATAACAACATATTCAAACTATTATATTTGGCCTCAAAATACATATATGTAAATGTTTAGTTAGGGCAGATTTCTAAACTGATATAGTTACACAAAATTCTTTAAAAGTGACAATAAATAGCCAGTTAAAATTAATTTTATTTTTTAAAAAATATATCCTTTATAAATATGTTACTTACCTGCCATATCCTATGCACAGCATATGTGACATGGCCTTAAACAATGCCCATGAATACTGTTCCAGCCAATATGATTCCTGTAGAAATTATAATATTAAAATTTTTTATCGATTTTTAGTGGATGAGGGATTAATTGTATATACATAGCTATAATAATTGGCGAACCTGTAACTCATTGATGGATACCCAGGAATTTGATGGAAAACCCTGTAACATTGGCACTAAGAACTGCAGACAACCGCTCCAGTGTCCGATTAAGAGCATCATACAAATTAAATTGAAGATCCTCATGAACACCGAGGCCATATTGAGGAACTGTAACCAGAGTTATCAATAATAGTGCACATCAACGAAATGCCAGCACCCTCACTGTCTATGCATATGTGTGTGTGTCTATGTGTGTGTGTGGTATATGTGTTTGTATGTGTTTGTTGTAAGAGTATGTATATATGTGTGTTACATTTGTGAGTTTCACATTTAAAATACGACAAAACCAAAAAAAAGTTTTTCAATAAACCAATAAATGTTAACCAAAATGAAATTCTTTTTAAAATTTTTTTGTGGCTTGATGCTTCCATTAGCTGCCATTAAATGCACCATATATAAATACGTACAAAGTTTTTCCAATAAAAGCAACAAAAATAAACCAAACCGCAGCCATTAAGAAAATCAGAAAGAAAAAAAAAAAAGAAAAATCAAGAACTGTGCAGCAACTGGCAGTTTATATAAGAGCTGAAAACTATCGTTAGTTTCGATAAAAAATTTGATTTAAACTATCGATTACATTGAAATAACTTGTAAGGCATATTTTAGAAATTTTTGAAAACTATCAAAATTTAGTTTGTTTAAGTTAATTTGTATATAGAAATTGTAAAATATATTATGTAAGAACTTTTAACTTCGCTATGCGAAGATTCAATACCAATGCAGTCAATTTCTATAAAATTATTTCTATACTTATTAAATTAGATTATTTAAAGTCGACGTGCTTCAAATATGTCAAAATCAATTAGGAAGTTTGTTTAAGAATTTTCTGTAAAAATTTTTTATACAACAACTCATTTTTTCTATCAATTGATCATTATTAGAATTTACAAAACATTGAATTCTTTTTTTTAATCTTTTTATTTAAAAACAACAAAGTTCTTCATACAACAAATAAATTTTTCATATAGTGTTCCAATCTGTCAAAGAAAGGATCTTATAAAAATAGATTTAAAATATAGGAATTTACTTGTATAGAAACAGACAGACATCTTCAGATGATCTTCGAATCTACATATAAAAGTCATCCAAATTTTATAAGATTATAAAAACAGAAACACGGACTGTAAATCTGATAAATATTATATATACTATAATATTTGTAACCAAGTAATAATAATCTGCAAGGTTATAAGAAATGTTTCACTAAATGATTAAATTTATTAGCATTTCCATGCTAGTTTCGATAGTATCGATAGCTAAAAATATTTCAATAGCACAAACGATTGTTCATCAGCCCAATTTTATGTCAAAAAGTAAGTTATGTTGTTTTATATCAAATTTCAAGAATAAACTGCCAGTTTACTGCTCAGTTGAACAAGTTTAGCTGGCTCTATATAAATGCAGACATAAAAATCGCTATCAATCAGTATAGTTACAATTCGATAGTATACAAAAATTATAAATTAAATTAAAGATAGGTACAAAATGTGAGTCTAATGTTAGGCAATAAGAAAACAGTGTTTTACAACCTGAGAGCAATCAATCAAACCAGTTCTACATTGTTTTTTGTTTTTTTTGTTTTATTATTTGTGCAAATCAGCTGCTATTTTGGTACAAGTGCTCATCTTAACTTTTGCTCAATTTCAAATAAGAGTAATACTTATGTATGTATGGAAGTATGGAAAATATACATATTTAATTATGGTCACTAAAACCGTTCAAACGATCAATTTAATCAAAAGTATTTTACAACAAAGGCGATTTTTTGTTTTTTTTTTTTTTTTTTTTTTGTTCATTTCTCAGTTGTTAGTGCTACGTATTTTCTGTACAAAAGTTTAGAACAAACCATCAACAAACAAACAAACCAAACAAAAGAAAACTAAAACCCATAACAGGACAGAATAGAGCATTTAAAAAAATTTGTTGCATTCAAGTTTTTTTCAGTTTTCAGTGTGTATTCGTGTAAATATTATTAAAAAAAAAAAAAATATGCTACGCTTGCAATCTTCAATACAGAAAGACAGCTCACCAAATGCTGTCATAGATTCTCAGACTTACAAAACACGAATATTGGCAAGTCTGGCTGAAATCTTTGTACAACAGAAGAATAATAAAAGTACCAAAATAATAGGAACATAAGACCCATAACCAAAAACAAGTAACAAAATAAAAAGAAGAATATCAAAATCAAATAAAAAACACACAAAAATATATAAATATATATAAAATTGGCAACAGTAGCAGATTTTATAGTTAATAAGGTCAACTTACACACACACACACTGACAGCACTAGAATATTTAATCAAATTTAAAAATGCATTTATTTTAATGAAACTTTAACAAAAAATACTTTAAATTATTATAAAGTTCTTTAACTCTCTTTTTGCTATCAGCGTGTGTGTGAATCAGAGAGTACAGTTGAGTAAAGTAGAGTAGAGTAAAGTAGAGTAGAGTAGAGTAGAGTAGAGTAGAGTAAAGTAAAGTAGAGTAGAGTAGAGTAGAGTAGCGTAGCGTAGCGTAGAATAGGAACAATAAAGCGCGTGGCACAAAAAGGTTTGGCGCCAAACAAAAGCAAAAGCATTGATAACAAGTTTAATCAAACATGTGTTGTTGTTGTAGCTGTAGAATACGATAGATATAGATAGCAATAGTATATTAGAGTATATATATAAAACGCTTGTTAGAAAATACAACTCATAATAGTATAAACATTAACTAATTTACAAGCCTGTCACGCAATTTGTACGAATTAAGTAATTAAGTTATATTTGACATAATTGCTGAATAAATTTCTTAAACGCGTTAATTAAACGATAATACGTTTATTAAATTATATTTTATAAAATGAGGCTGCCTAAGTAATGATTTTTTAATTTTTAGCGCTTAAGCGGTTAGTTTTGTGTTAAAACGAATAATTTTTACACAAAATGAAATCTGACTATACTTTAAAAACTTTCGAATATTTCTCAGAGCTTTAGTAATTGTTTAAGTCTAGTTTTTTTTTGTTAGAAATGTATTGAACAACAAGCGTTTTATATTTATACGTTATTGTAAGCGATATTGCATTTGCCCATAAATGTATGCTATACAATACGTTAAAGAGTTTTGAATGTATGCAAGTATTTAATATATATGTATCAAATACAAATACTTATACTATATATAGTATATAATACAGTGTTCGTGTTCGTTGTTCACCAGTTTTCAAAAAGCATTCAAATTCGCAGAAGTGCCAAACAATTAGCAATATTTGTACAGTTGTATTTTGTTGTAGTTGTTGTTATATTGCATATATTACTTATTATTTTTATTATTATTACTAAAATTGTTGGTGTTTTATGTTGTTGTTGTGAGCTGAGTGAGTGCAGCATTTTATTATTAATTTTTATTTTTTTTTGTTGTTGGCCAAAAAGCTTAGGCAAAAGCAAAGCTCAAACATTTCGCAGCCGCGGCAGCAACTTTTATTGGCATTTACATAACATATGAGAGGTGAGAAGTTAGACAATTGTTGCTGCGATATATACAAATTAATCAACAGGCTACAATATGGTTTATTAAACTGGCAGATAATATCATTGATTGTGTGTTTTTTTTTTTTATCGTATTTGCCAAGTGTTAAAGCAAAAAGCATTGAACAAACTATATAAAACTGTTTGGCGATTGTGTTTGTTTGTCATTCGCATTCGAAATCGCGTTGAAATATTTACCTAATTGTTGTGTCTTAATGCAATTCACAGGCGTGTCATTTAATCACTACAAATAGTTGAAAAATTAACAACAAAAAAATAGGAAAAACAAAAACCAAAAACTACTACTTGAGCAAGAACTAAGCTGCGACTAAATAGAAATTGACTCTAGACATGCTCATGCATGAAGTCTACGTCTAATTGCTAGACAATAGTATTTTCTTGGATAACAAAAACAAAGACTAACTATACTAAACAGTGGCTTTTGTGTGTATTTTTTATTTTTAAAAGTTGCCCCACCTATTAACAGATAATTAAATATAAAACGGACATGATTATAACTATGTTTTTTACACTCTTAGATTAAATTTAATATTTAAAAAATGTAACAAGCGTGAACATCCTTTTCGCATCAACTGTTCATCGTTAACTTTACAAAGTGTGGCCATATATTTTATTCAAATAAATCGCTTTAAATACCAAAAAATACCAGTTAACTTTTATATTTAAATTAATCAAATTAATCACAGACTGTGTTTATCCCCAATTCTACAATTCTACCAATTAAAATGTATATACAAGATCTAAAAAGTGTACTTAAACTCAAAGTCACACATAGTGAAGTGCATAAAAACCAACTTCGATCAAACCGAAGATCGAATACATATATGATTCAAATAACGCAAATTTGTTATTCAAATAATTGTTTTTTTTTTTTATCTTGAAACGTTTTGATGCGTCAATTAAGAACAAGATTAAGATCATTCAATATATGTATGTTATTATATATAAAAGGCAGTCTTAGAAAATTTACAGAATATGTACGAACGAACATTAAAATCAAGCAAACATGATCAACGAACAATCGAACAATCGAACGAACGAACGAACGAAATATGCACTAAAACTCAATTTTTTTTTTGTTTTTTTTTTTTGGTTTAATCATAGCTCAAATGTGAGTTATGTTTTTACCAATGAGTAATACATAATTATAATGTCAATTAATCAAGGCTTTTTGATTTTGTTTTTTGTTTTTTTTTTTTATCAAAAAATTGAATTTGTTTTTGTATTTTTTTTTTAAAGATAGTGTTGATTTTGATTTCTTATAAATTTTAAAGATGTTTTATTTTTTTGTTTTGGGTTGTTACCTTGAGAATTAGGTTGCTTTTTGTCAAGCCATCTTTGTCTTTTCTGTGCATTCTCCCTCTGCGATCAGCACTTTTTTTCTGTAGATTCTGCAGAATCTAAAAACCATATATATACACAGGTATTTTAGACCCTGGATTTTTCTAAGTTGTTTGTTTTGTTGTTTTTGTTGTTAACTTAAATATTTGTTTGTTTTATGTTTTGTTTTGTATCTGAATTTTTGATTTCGATAAGCAAATTGTGTATTTATTTTTTTCTTTTTTTTGTTTTTTGTTTTAGTATGCGAGCGAGAATTTCATCCATACTTATGTACACGTATTTGGTTTGTATAAGGTTGACAGTTTTTTAAAATTAATACATATGTATATATGTAAACATAAAACAATAAACAGAGTCCAAGTTAGGCAATGTAAGTTGAAGTTTCTGTTTGTATTTATTTTTATTTTTTGTTTTTAAGGGTGACGTTGCGCAATAAAAGAAAAAGAGTGTTGTGAAGAAAAAAGCCTTTTTCAACACTTGAAAATGTTTTAAAAATGTTTCTCAGTTGTGACATTTCTTACGACTTACGGACAAAAGTCTTCAGAGATTGTTTTTGTACATTGTGCAAATGAAGAATTGGTATTTTTTTTAGGAGTGCATCAAAAGTCAACAGGAAATCAATAAAAAAAAAAGAGAGAAGAAAATATGAAATTTTTTCAACCAAAAATCGACCAAAACAAAAAATATTATGAAAGTAAGCATTTAAAAAAATGTTACAACCCCCCGCGATAGAGCGAAGTTTAAGAAAAAGCGTAGCGATCGCGATATGGTAAAAAAAAATATGTATATACGAGTATATTCGAGTATATTTTGTAGTAAAGACGACTCAAGATTGAAGATTTGAGTTTTTTAATATTCGGGTGAATGTGTAAAATATGTTTTTATTTGTTGCAGAACTTGTTGGTCAGCTTGAGAGGCATTAGGAATTTGGTTTATGGACTTCATGGGGCTTTTTAGAGCGCAACGCAACATAAATATTATTTAGGCACACAATACTAAGTATATGTAAAATTTACAAAACTTGTTGGGTTTACTTTGTACAACGTTTTTTTTTTTTTTAATTTTATTTATTTGGAAATTTGGACGCATATTGTTACAAGGTAAACATAAAAAAAAAATATAAAAAAAAAATTAAAAGTTTTTCAAGTTAAATAAAAGACACAGAGTATAGGCTAAGTATATATAAAGAAAAAAAATTCAACTGAAACATTTTCGCGCCTTGACTAAACATTTAAATAGATCCTATAACATTGATAAGTATATACTTATAAGCGATATAGCTCCCTTGCAAAATGAATTAGAAAAGTGAGCACTTTGGACTACATAGACAACTCTGAATTAACTGACAACAAATTTGAGTGTACCAAGCCTAAAAACCCAGATTTGAAACTCTTCTTTGACTTTTTATTTTTTTTGTGTGTGTTTTTGTGGAACGTAATTTGCAATGAGCTTACGGTCAGAAATTTTGTTGCAAAAATTATATAGCTGATTGGATAAAATGAAAACTAAAGAGAGAAAATCAAAAAAATATTATGGGCGAAATTGAATTGATAAATTCTATATCGAAATATCAAATATATTACTAAATATGATAAACAAAATGTTAATATATATATGTATATAATATATATACATATATATATAAAGTATGTTATGCAAACAAAGAGTTAAAGTGTTTTTTTTTTGGCCAAAATCGAACCGCGTACTTACGTAGACCTCCTCCCATTGCGATACGTAGCGCACAAGGCGGGACAGACGCAGCAGGCGAACTAAGGATAATAATTTAGCTAGACGAAGGATGCGCAAAGCGCGTCCTGCATGCAAGATTTGAAAAGAATCAGAGAAATCCTGCAATTTCATAATCTTAATCAAAATGTTGCGTACTGTTTCTTAAAAAACAATTAACTTACTTGATTGAAAATTAAAAATATATAATCTAATGGTATCGATGAAATCAAATCGAGAAAAAACCAGGTTCTTAAATAGTGTTTAGCTATAAGCTTTGGATCCAATATTACTTGTTCAGCGTTGTCTTGTTGCATAATTCCTGCAAATTGTTAAAATACAAATTTAACATTAAATCAATTATTTATATAACAATCTTTATATATAAATTATAGTTGTTATTAGGTACTATACCTGTTCTAAAATTGACTACAATATCTATTAAAAAAATAGTATCACTTAGGCAGTTGAAGGCAATCCATCGTGTGCTCAGATCATCGTTGAAGAATGATATTGCGACTGGCAGGATAATAAGATTTGCTACTAATAATAAAAGCATGCAAAGGTCCCAGTAAAACCTATTAAAAATATAGAAGAAAATATTATACAATATATAGCTTTAATGTTTTTCCGAATTATCATACCTGAATGAACTGCACGGGTGTATAACCCAATGCCCGGAAGTTTTCTGACGTATACGCTCTTTGACCAAGGCCTTGCGGCTGCCAAATAATTTCATGGCCAGACGATTGTCTGTCGGCTGGAACCATGATTGCAATTGACTTTTTAGGAAATTCGCCGAAACTTTTTCCGATACTATCGGTATATTGGGCATTGGCTCCTCTTTCGGAGTGCCGTACAACGACACATCATCAAAGTGTACCTAAAAATGTTATATAAAAACAAAAAAAACAAATTACCACCATCCCAGAAATTGATTAATTAATTCTGTTTCACAATTGTGACAGCTGTCTTAATTACTTAGTTAAAGTTAAAAGCATTTGTTAATGTTTTATGTAATGTTAGTTAAATGAGTAATGTTGTCTATAAGGATTGTGTGTCATTTTTAAAGTTAAATTGCATCGAATCACATGAATGAGAATGAACAATTGATTGTTGTTCAATAAAGTACTACGTTTGTTCATTTGGAAGTTTTAAAAGATTTTTAAGCTGTTTCTAATTTTAAATTAGATCACTTGGAGAATAAAATTGTCGGCTATTTTGAATTCGTGAAATTGATGAAGGATAAAACGTAAAATAAGGCGATAAAACATAGTTAAACATAACTATAAAAGCAAGAAATTAATTATATTTTGTTTTTAATTCATAAGGGATGAAAGGTTTTTAAATTGAGAATAGTTTTGGAGTGACCAAAAATTGTGTTTTTATATTAAAAAAAAAAAAACAAGAAAGAATCTGCTATCTTCGGCTCGTCGAAACTATTTACCCTTGCTACGATCTTCTATAAAATTTCAATATACGACTGATCATTCCTATATGATATTGTGATTCGGTGCTAAAAAAACTTGATTAGATTGTAAAAAATAAATTTCTATATCGATCTAATGAGTTCGTTTCTGATATCTTGAAAAACAAACAAATTTTTACATTTTTCACCTGATTGTATATATGGCAGCTATATGATATAGTGCTCCGATTTTCATAAAACTTGGTCGGATTGTACAAAACATAATTCTACATCGAACAGTTGAGTTTGCTTAGAATATCTTGAAAAACGATGAAGTTCTTCATACTAGCACATTTTTTGACCGATTGTTCATATGGGGGCAATAAGATATAGTTATTCGATTTTTTTTTAACTTGGTGAGATTGTTTAGTCTATAATATAACATTGATCTGCCAAGTTTGGTTTTGGTATTTAAAAAAACTACTTTTTGGACCAATCGTGCCTATGACATAGTGATGATATATGTAGTAGTCCAATCCGCTTGATTTTGGGATATAAGCTGCCTGCAAAGAAGAAACATCTGTGCCAAATTCCATCAAGATAGATCAAAAACTCAAATACTAGCTAGCACAGAAATAAAGAGACAGGCGGACCGTCGTGATCAAGAATATATATATACACTATGGGATCGGAGACGTTTCCTTCTATGTGTTACACATATTGTGCAAGGGTATAATAATGAAAACGGAACTCAAATGAATAAACGCACAAACGATGTGACAGATTCGTTCAAATGAACAAAAAAAAAACCAGCGAACTATATGTCTGAATCGATCAAATCAGCAAAAGTAACAAACTTGATAACAGCTTCGTTTTCACAACTTATTCAATGTAAGTTCAATTTCAGTATATAGATGGCAATATTTTGTGGTACTGGATGAGGGGATTTCCTATTCTACATATACAAATAAAACCTTTGCTCTTGCCATTTCGGTTCCTTGGTCGCATATTAACAGTGCCTCATCATCGAAAGCGGTGACCAGCGAGTCGGTGCAGGTGTTCTCAAATGAAATGCGCAAATCGTTCTCATTCACATTCAATACGGAGCAATATGAGCAACGTACTGATTCTTCGCTATCGCCGTTCAGCAAGCTGGAAATAATAACAGATTGCAATTCAATAAACATATATATATATATTGTATATAAAAGTATAGCTATATATGTATGAAAATATTTGTTTTTACAAGTACGTCAGTAAGGCAAGCGAGTAAAATTATGCGAGGTTCCCCGTTTATGTTTTATGGGCATTTTTTCGATTTCTTTGGAATGCTCTATTTTAAATGGGAAAGAGAGTCTATAAGGCTCGATTGCTTTAAAGTTAACGCTGTTAACATAGAATTGCTATCTTTAAATAATTATATTCATATTTTTTTATTATTTCTTATGAATGATCAGGAATCATGTATACCTAAAATTGTTATTTTTAAATAAAATTAATATTTTTTATTATATATTAAAGCTACAATCTTGAATGTCTTAAAAACTAGACTGTATATCTAAGTGTTATTTGTAAATAATAATAAGAATATTTTGTAACCTAAAACTTAAAGCTATATCTACTATAATTGAATGAATATTTTATATAAGTACTGTGAATTTTTACTCGTAGAAAAGCAAGTTTTATGTTCAGTAAATCGTCTTTTTTAAAAGACTGCAAATAAGGAATATCTATCAGGCCTATTCCAGTTATAGTTTTTACCATATCTTATAGAAAGTGATAACTGGAATAGGCCTGATAGATATTCCATATTTATATAGAAAGTAATAAACGTTTCCTAAGTGTTATCCTTTTTTTACTTTTTGACAAGATTTGTGAATTAAACTCACTTGACTTTGATTGCGGATTTAATTCACTAACTAATAAAATCAATAATACTTATAGAAAGGGAAATTCAAGACCGATTTATAAATATATTTTAAATTCTTTAAATTCGACAAAATTTATCTCAGAAATATTAAAAAATATTTCGTAAATATAAACAGAATTAAGAAATCTTTAAAAGCTGAAGGCAATCGACTTTTAAATTTATAATAATATTTTTAAAAAGATAAGTTTTGTTTAACTATGATTCCTCGCTTCCTTCTACACATTTTTTTTCTAAATGAAATTTTTATTACACAGACTATAGAGTATATTCAAGTCGTTCAGTTAACAGGTTGCAGCACTTTCTGGTTTTTTTGATATATATTTTATTTTCTTTGTAATTGCTGCACACGCACAATGCCACACACACACACAAACACACACACACACACAGAGAATACCCAGGCAATGCAGTCGGAACAGCATCCAGATCTCACCTTGTATGTGGTGATTGTCAAGGTCTCTCTCTCACTCCATAGTCTCCTCCGGTCGTATCCGGAAATAAATACACTTATTGCCCTATTGGCACACGAAATCGCGTGGTATATGGAGATGAGAATGTCTATTGTTTGGGTTTTTTAAGTAGACGCGTGCTTTTATTTATTTTTTTTATTTTATTATTATCATTTATTTATTTTTTTGTTATTGTATTTGAATTTGTTTGTTTGTTTGTTGCTCTGTATTGCAAGTGTTCACAATCAATTGAGTGTAGTTTTTAAATGGGAAAGCCACGTTTTAATTAAGGCTGATGAAGCTGATTTAATTTAATCATTGCCTGGAATTAGCCTAATGAATTTATTACGTATATTTATATATATATATATATATATATTAATAATTCTTTTTGATTATTATTATTAATAGTTTCTTTCTATGGAAAAGCTTTATAAAAATAGCTGAACGAGCACAAAAAAACCACAAAACGACAGCGTCAGCTTGACAACAAAACTTTTAACAAATATCACGTTGTATATGGCACACACACTCTGGCACAGGCTATCGGGTAACTGTACATAACATATATATTTTTAATATATATATATATGTATGATAATGTACTTATGTACATATGTTACAGATTTTGGTTTTGATTACACTATTTTAATTGTGGTTTGTTTGAAACGCGAAACTTGTTAGAGCAAACAGCTGTTTTCTTCGATTTGTTATGAAGAAAACTTGGTGTTATCGTTAGACGTAATTATTATATAGAGTTATAGAATCGACACTATAGACCGACATATATCTTTTACAGTTATTACAAGCGCGCTAACCGAGCGCAACTAGCGGCAACAATGAACAACGCCGGCAAACACTTCGAATACCGAATACAAAATACCGAATTCGAATGCGAAATACGAAATACGAATGCAAGTCCGAATACAAGTCCGACAAGTGCGACAAGTCCGAAGACGAGTCCGAAGACCAAGCGAATATTCTTTTGAGCGTCCTCTATGCGGCTTGTTTTATTTGTTTGTTTATTTGTTTGTTAATTATTTACTTTAGTATTTGTTTGTTTGTTTGCAGGCGTTACCTCGACTTTCAATTGGTGACAATCTTTATAAAGACCAATGGGGAATATATATATATATGTATGCGACGTAATTAAATAATTGATCGACTGACATCAAGAAGCTGATATAAAGTTCTTGTTGTTATAATTGTAGTTGATTTCTTTTTACATTGTTTGCGTTCAGTTTCAAGCACATTTAGTGTGATTTTTTTATTCTCTATTTTTTTTTTTTTACTTTTTGTAATTTATTTTTGCACAGGTTTTTTTTTTTGTTTTTGAGGAAGCTGTTGCTGAGACGACTTGATAACCTGTTCTGAATCTCTCGCCGATGTTGTTGCACAATAAATAAAAAAAAAAACAATATTTGTGTTGTTTTGTGTTGCGTTGAGTTGATTTTTAATTGATTTTGCGACGCCGCGCAGCATCAGCAGCAAATTATAGACAGACTATAATTTGCTGCTATTCTTCAAAAAATTGACGCCAATAAAAATAGCACAAAAAAAAAAAACAAAAAAAATACAACGAAAATTACCCCTAGAATTTATGTAAATGTCTATTCGATTCTAACGGGTAGACTCTACAACGAGAACAACAATCGGTAGACGGTCAACGTTGTTCTCAAGTAAAACAATCTAGTGCAATAAATTATAGATTTAGCCATAGACTTGAGTCACTGAACAGCAAATTATTATGATAATGACTAAAGTTTTCCGCGCCCCAACACACAATCTACACACACAAATTCTCAAATCAATTTTCACGGTCACACAGCATCTCAATGAGGAATTTTTAAATAAAAACTCGCAGGATCTTGAAAGATTCGGAATTTTGTGAACTTGGAAAGCTTCATGCACGAATGAAGTTCACTGTTCGCGATCTAAAAGCTCATTACGCGGCCAATTCCCTGGCCCAGACAGACTCGAACTCGAACTCGAAATCGGACTCAGACGATGCTGATGGTTAATTATGCAAATGTTGGCTTCGATAAGCGGCTAACAGAAACCGGTAAAAGAGACATCAGACTACGATAAACAACAACGACAATGAAAACGCTTTGAATGCGTAATTTGCCAAGCATTGCGATTGTCGTACTATGGGAATTTCTGTTTAAAACAAATTATAAATGGAATGCTATAAAGGAAAAAATACCCAATTATATTAAATAGAGGCTCATAAAACACTTTTAAACCTTTAATCTTTAAAATTAATAAATCTGAATATTATTTTGAAGAATAAACAATTTTAAAATATTTAGAACCATTTACTTATATTCCTAAAGTCCCAAGTCTAGTTTTTGGCCTACATTTTTCAGTTTTTTTATACTTGACCTCATAAAACTGAAATTTTACGGCTTAGATATTTATTTTTTTAGATATTCATATATTTGTTGTGATATTTTAAGTATATTTCCCATAGAAAATAATTAAAAATTGTTGAAATAATCTTATAAAATAACTTTGTAATACCTATTTATTCTAAAAGTTGTATGTTTCAAAGAAAAAAATATATTTACATTACTTTAAAATTTAAAATTTAAAAAATTCTGTTAAGGGTATTATTTTTCTTTTTAAACTATTTTAACTTTGAAAATTTGTTTGTAATATTCTACACATATTTTCGAGATATTAAACCCTTCTGATAATACTAGCAATTATTTATAGCTTTTTTACATAGAGGTAGCAATTATTTATGATAACTATATAAATAAAATATATAAACTTTTTAATTCTTTTAATTCTTAATTATTTAGATATTAAATTAATTATCCTAAAATAACTAGCAGCCAGAAATATAAAAACAACGTGCTACAGAAATTTAATAAAAATACCAAAAATCTTATTTTGCTCTGGACTAACAAAAATCACAATGATATACCATAAAAATCTCGTTTTAATAAGTGATATGTGATATATGATTTTTATAAATAAAAATTACCAACAATTAGTACCTTTGTTTTAATCAATTATTATAATAATTATTATAATAAGAGTTATCTGATATTTTTATCTTAAAAACAATTTATCCCAAATTTTTCTTTGTGATTTTTAAAATATTTTTACTCTAAATCTCAAATGTCTTATATATTTGATTAAATTTTTTATAATTGATTCAAAAAAAAAATAATAATTCTTGGTAATTTTTTTTAATTCAAATTTAATATATAACATATAACTGTTATTGCTTAACTTAAGTATGTGGAAAAAATTGTAAATAATTATATTATATCATAATTTTTATTATAAAAGTCGAAAAGTCATAACTGATTCATTAAGCTGTTAAATTCACTATGAAATTAATGTTATATTCTAAATTTACAATAAATATAATAATAAAAATATAATAATTTATTTCTTCTTTTTAACCACAAAAAATTGTCAACCTGCCCCACTGTGCGCCATTTGGCTTGGAGCAAAGCCATTGTAACCGGCAACTTGGTTAATGGCAGTGATAAGAATTGTAAATTAGAATTAAATACTCACCGCTCGCTGAGCTTGCTCTTGTGCCGGCGTATGTGGCGACGATTGAAGCTATTGGTGCACGACGTGGACGTGGGCCGAGCTGGCGGATGATGTACACCAAAACTGTGAAGTTGCAGCGATTTTAATGTTGCCGGAGCTGTGGATGCTTGTCCGTGTGCGTGGGCGTGTGTGTGACCGTGTCCCAGGACACCAGCGCTGGCTACCGTTATTGTGGACTCACCCACCGCCTCATTGGCCGCCTCCGAGCCCTGCTGTGATCCGTTGCTGGATGAGTGATGTGTGTAGTCTGTGGGTGCGCTCAGCTGGCGATTGAACTCGGCCTTGCGACGAGTTAAATCCGTAAGACAATATTTGTTCAAATGGCCGTTGCTCGATACGGAACTCTTGGGCGATGTGGATGCCAAATGTTGGGCATAGGCGGCGTGTCCTTGACCGTGACTGTGCGCATGTAGCTTGTGGCATGAATTGCTGCTAACGCTTAGCTTGTTGCCGGCGTTCTGCAGCAAATTGTTGCAATTCTTGCCGCTGATCTTGGCCGCCAGCGAATGCGGCACCGCCGGACCTTTGCCCGTTGTCGGTATTGTGTTGCTGCCCCCTCGATATTCCTTCTCGTCACTTTCGCTGCGCACCGACGCCCTGGATGCCGGAAATGTCTTCGTTTTGGCCTTCAGCGAACCGTTCAGCAGCAACTGTTGCTGGCGTGCTGCAACCGCCGATAAAGCGGGCAACTGTTGCTGCCTGGAGGAGGATGAGGATGAACAACTGGGCGCTGGCGCTGAGCTGGACGTAGGCACAGGCTGTGGCTGCAACGAATGCTTCTTCTCAACCAAATACAAATTAAGATACTTATCACCCGGATGCAACGAGTTATCCGATACGGCGTTCGATTTGGATATGATCTGACCCTTCTTTTTGGCCGTGCGCGTTTTTAGCGATAGATTGCGCAACTTCTTGGACTGCTCCTTGATCTTGTTGGTGCGCAAAAAGGATGGACTATTGGCAATGCACTTGAATATATATGTCTCATTTACCAGCTGCTGCTTATCGCTGCCCGTATCGTAGTCGCTGCTCAAATTCAAATTGAGATTGGTAAAGTGCGGCTCCGATAGCTGCTGATCACTGTAATGGCTCTTGAGCAGTCCACCAGCAGCTCCACCAACGCCGCCGCCGCCGCCGGCTGCTGCTGCTGCCGCCGCCGCCGCTGACTGCTGTTGCTCCTCGGTAGCTGCTGCTGTGCTCAAACTCCGTGTATATTCATGACAGGCATCATAGAGCGCCGAGTGGCCGCCAGTGCTGCTAACGCTTTGGGTGCCGCAGCTGACCGGACTGTGACTGTGCGAGGGCGCAGGATCAAGGATGCGTAGGCCACTGCGACTATCGCTGGAATTTTGCTTGGAAATGCCGCTGGAGAGACGACTGCCGCTGCGCTGACGCTGCCCACGTGGCTCATCCAGGCCCAACTGGCCAGCAAAGCCAGCAAATCCAGTGGCGCCTCTCAGCAGCGAGACGCTATCACCGTCACGATCGCGATCGCGATCACGATCCGTTGGCTCACCTGCTCGCCGACTGCGACCAAGTGCAACTCCAACGCTGCCGCTGCTGCAGCTATGCTGATCCGCTGCCGGACTGGGACTAGGACTGGGGGAGTGAGAGTGGGAGTGAGAGTGTATGGGTATGGGTCCAGTTGCTGGCGAGGAATAGGAGGAGTTACTATTATTGCCCGCCTGTGCGTAACTGAGGCTGATCAGCGACTGTCGCACCAAATGCTGATGGGAATGCGAATGCCGTTGTTGCTGCTGCGGATCGTCCGGATAGAGGTTGTCTCGGCTAGCGCTATAAGAGGCACAACAAACAAGAATGAGAATCGTGTAAATGATATTGACTGAATGGCAATAGTTGCCGGCAAAACACATAAATTTATCTATTTGAAAATTGGCAAAAATATATATAGAAAAGATATATAACTATACTATAAAGTATTCATATAAAGTGTGCAGCGTTTTATAAAGTGGACAGAGGAGGCTACGCTAAAGTGAGCAGGAAATATATAACAAATAAAAACAAAAGATCTTGTTAATTATAAATATTGAATGTGCAATTGTGTGTAGAACAGAGACAGAGTGTTATATACAGTTAGAGATAGCTAGATATTGAAGCTTGAGCTTGAGCTTGAGCTCATCTCATAAATGTTATGATATGATACAATTTATATATACAAGTAAGTATTTATAGCAATATATATATACAATAGGCCACAGCAGTCGACATGCTCATCTGCTTTTGATCGCGCCAAAAATTGAACTAAATTAATGTATAGAAACACGCATGGCACTTAGACTGCGACAGATAAATTTACAGCGGGGGAAGTCGAACAGCAAAGATACAGATACAATTTTTTTTTAGAGATACACAGCGCACATTGAGCAAATATCAAAGATATATAGCTAACTATTGTATGTTTCGACCCACAAACAAAAAAATAAAAGCCCTGACCTTCCCCGAACGGAAATGCTCTAAATCAAATTTTCCTAAAAGCTACTGATAAGATAAGAGAGAGTCGACAGACTATTAGGCAAATTATACATATGGTATACATATGTTCTGTCTAGTTTATATCTGGAGTTTCAAAGCGATCGACCGTTAATATATAGATTATTTTAATATTTTATTTATGCATATGAAAAGTATTATTATCAAGTAATAAAACTGTGAATATAATTATAAAATGCCATTTTACACTGGGCTTTAGATATGCTTAATTTGTAAAATTATTTTCCGATAAACAAAAATTGTATTTTTTTTTAATTGTAAGCAGCAAAATCTATTTAATTTTACAATTTAAAAAAAAATTAATTTATATTATTCTTATGTAATTTATATTCATAAACAGATGCAGATTTGAAGTTGCAAATTATTGGAAATATTCGGAATCATAACACTAGTTTACAAATTATTTTTTGATCGAGGGAGCTGGGCTCTCATATACTTTTTTTGATGTATTTTTGAGCGCTGATTTCAAAAATGCAAACCATTTATTTTTTCAAAGAATGGTTTTTGAGAAAACCGCGAATAGCTAGTTTTTTGGAGGTCTTTGGACTAATTTATTTATATATATATTAGATATTATTTGATCTTAAAGAACATTTCGCATTTCAATAGATAATTGTATCACCTTTCTAACGATATGCCGCTTGTGCGGATTGAATGCGAATTGAAGCCACTATAAATCCTCAAAGTTGAAAAATGTGAACTTTTTTTGCATTTTTGAAAAATTGCTGAATTTCAATTGGACTTTTAAAAATTTTAAAAATTCGTTTAAATACTTTTTAAGATTTATTATGTTAGATAATTCTTTTACGAATATTTTAAGTATACATTTGTCAAAATCGGTCAGTAAATGTGATAGTAATTCAGCAATTAGTAAAAACACCCAAGCAAAAATTCACTTTGTTCATCACTATTCCAGCCACTAGTAAAACTTTTAAGTAATGGGTAATATTTAACTAAACTTGATTAATTTATTTAATTTAAAAAATATATTCAATCCAATATTAATCATTTGCAATAATATATCACAAATTTTATTTATTGGAAATGTATTTTATTTTTTTATAAAGTATTTTAATAGTCAATTAAATAGACTTAATTCATATTATTTTTTTTAACATAAAGTATGTATAATTATTTTTTTTTTTTAATATTTCTAATAGTGTTTTTTTAAATATAATTTAAATTTGTGTTTTTACTGAAACAAACTATGTATTAACATATGTAGATTCATATTATGGTACTGTTCAATATGGAATTAAATCCCATGTTCGATTTGGCCTATTTCAGTTTTTAAACTCAAATATATATTTTACGTTATGTATACTCTGTAATTTTTAAATTCAACATAATTAAAATAATCTAAAAACTAATGTTCAATCGAATAAATATTCCATAAAAAGCTGCCTGCGATATATTTAAGAATTTGACTCAGAAAATCGAAACTTTTAATATTTAACTAAACTTATGTTACTTGAAGGTTAGTTAGTTTTTAATTAAGCCTGCTTAGAGCCTCGATATGCACTGTTACCTTTTCAAGGGCAATTTGTTGGCAATGTAAATAGAACCCAATACACTGTGCACACTGGACAAAGTGAGCTAGTTATTGTTAAACAATGGAATGTGATGGGGGAAACTACCAAACACTATGTTTATACACATTTTATACAATGTGTGCTCCACATATATTGTATAAATAATTCTAAATTCGAACAAAAGGAAAACAATTGAAATGATTTTCCAATTTTTCTATATACATTTGAGGGGTTATTACGGGAAAGAGTGCAAATGTTTGCTGGCGTTTTGTTAGGGAGTCGGATGGGTTGGTTCTCCGACGCTTCAGTCGCAATCTCAACTCGTTTGGCACGCAAACGGAACGGAGCAGACACACAATTTTGATGCGCCCCCAAATGCAAATAATATTTATTTAGAGAATTGTGTTTTTTTTTTTGATTTCGTGTGAGTGCAAATATCGTTGAATCGTTGAGCAAACTAAAATCAATTTCACTCAATTAAGTTGCTCACGCCATTTGCAATTATCTCAATTTTGAATTTCGAAATTCAAAATATTGAATATTCACAGTTTGCATAAATAGTAAATGTATATATTCCAGAATTGGCAAATATTTGCTCACGTATTGTGCATTAGCGTAATGACTGTGCATTTAAGGGAAAAAAAACCGGAGCCCTTCAAAGATACAGATACAATTTTTAGATTGTTTTTTTTTTTTTTTAGATACAAATACAAAAGTTTGAGCTTAATACAAATCAAAGCGAAAGCATCGCTTTATACGGGCACTACAGTTCAGGTTTTTTTATTGCTTTTATTTTCTTATACTCTTGTAGAAGGTATTATAAATTTGTCATTAAATGTGCATTGCAAAGAGAGTGGAATTTTCTATCCCAAAAATGGTATATTTAAATAATTCCCATCTAATTTCTACATTAGAATATTCCTTAAATAATTGTGTTTTTGGAAAAAAAAAAATTTCTTGAAATTCATTTTTCTTTGTTATTAATTGAAAATTTTAAAAATTTCTTAAATAAAATATTTATCCCCAGGTTTAAGAATTGACAGTGTAAATAAGCAAGGAACAATCTCTGGATTCTAACTATACAAAACTTTCGCTCAAAAATGAAGTTTTTGAATAAAAAACACCTTTTTATATTAACTTTTTTTTGTATTTGAAAATTTTGAAAATTTCTTTAATAAAATATTTATTCCCAGTTTAATAATTGACAGTGTAAATAAGCAAGGAACCGACTCTGGTGCCTAACTTTATATTAACTATTTATATCAACAGAACTTTCGCTCAAAAATGAAGTTTTGAATAAATTTATATTTTTTTGGTATTTGAAAATTTAGAAAATTTCTTAAATAAAATATTTATCCCCAGATTTAATAATTGAAAATGTAAATAAGCAAGGGACAATCTCTGGATTCTAACTATACAGAACTTTCGCTCAAAAATGAAGTTTTTGAATAAAAAACATTTTTTTATACTAACTTTTTTTTTGTAATTGAAAATTTGGAAAATTTCTATAAAAAATTATAAATTCCAGGCATAATTATTGACCGAATGATAAGCAAAGGACCAACTCTGGTGCCTAACTTTATATTAACTATGCAGCTTTTTTCTAATGTCGTTTTATTTAATAAGAAAGATAGAGTATTATAACTTCGACAACTGTATATAGCAAAGTTTTTCTTTCTTGATTATTATCCATTTTATGTGTCTTTTTCTTTTCTTTTTGTACATTTGGGCTTTTGAGTACTCGTATTTCGCATCAAGTGCTGCGGCTAAAAACCTTTGTTAGGCTGCCCTGCGGCTGTTTTAAGCCGCATTTGGAACCAACTCGGTAGCTTTTTTTGGCCAACAAACAAGTGACAAGCTTGCCTTCTTGATAATTGTATGGATGGACTGCTGTGGTCCAGTTTCCAATGTCAACTTTGGCGCATTGGAGACAAACAACAGCTCCTCCTTGGGGCAATCGGATTTGGGGTTTTTGTCATTTTGGTTGTCATTGTGGTCAATGGGACGGTAGAGGTGGCTCAATTTCAAATGAAGCTGTCAGGCTTGCGTCTTGCGTCACTTTATGAGGAGGAGACACTGCCCCTGCCCCCTCTCTCATAAATACAATACGACTCAATTATTAATTCAAAAGCCAATTGAAGGCATTAAGCGTAAATTCGAAAAGTGTAATTGCGCCATTCGCTGCTGCGCTTGCATTCCATTTCGTTTATCGAAATTATATCAATTTTCTCCTCAGTTTGTAAGTGGCCAGCCCACAAGGCGATTATATGTACTATATATAATCTATATATTCTATATTATATGCCTCTATACACACAAAAAATACATAATATTCCATTTCGTTATAGTAGGAAATTGATATATATTTTTCCATTAAAAATGATTTTGAGTTTTCACAAGGAAGGGAATGTGTTTATATACCTCATATTTAATACCTTCTCTTATGAATTAAACTAATAAATAATTAACTAATTAATTATCAACAAAAGTTTCTCTACCTTGTTTAGAATTTAATTTTAATTTATTTTAGTGAATTGAAGCCTCCGAAAAATATGAATTTTACAACCAAAAAAAAGAAAATTTCCAAAAAATTATGAAGGAATTATTTTAACATTAAAAATGATTTTGAGTTTTTGCAAGGAATGGAATGTTCTGTATATATCTCATATTTAATCCCTTTTTATGAATTAAACTAATAATTAATTAACCAATTATCAACAAAAGTTTCTTCACATTGTTTAGAATTTTATTCTAATATAATTTATTGAATTGTATTAAGCCTCCGAAAAATAGGGTTTTTACAACAAAAAAAAGGCAAACTTCCAAAAAATTACTAAGGAAATTTTAACCATAAAAAGTTGGACTATTTTTATATTAAGTCAGAGATTTTGTAATCATAGTAAAAGTTTTAAGAAAAAATAAAAAGCAAGCATTTAAATGAAACTTTGTCAGATTGTACAAATCATAATACTTCACAGAACTGTTAAGTTTGGTTTTCAACAGACGGAAATAGCTATAACGACTCGGTTTCAGATCAAGAATATATATACACTTCAGGGTCGCTGTCGTCTCCTTCGTGACAAAATTATAATACCCTTTTGCAAGAGTATAAAAATGCCTTTAAATATTATCTTTTAATATCTATTATTTTTTGTAGCCCAATTTTTAAAAATTGTTCATTTGATTAAATAATTTTAAGCTACTTCTATTTAATTTTTATAAAACTTTTACTAAATTCTTAGAATTTTTCCCTAAATTTACCATAGTAGTAGCTTTTATGCCATTTATTTTTCTCAGTGTAACATATGTTGCTTTGCTCTAATTTTATCGAAATTTCTATATACATAACTGCGTTTATTGTATATAATATGAAATCTTGAACTTTGGCATATCTACATAAGAGATTGGGCATTTATTTTTAAAAAGAATTTTGTTTGTGCAATAATCTATATGCAATATATGATGTAATGAAAGCATATTGAAAATTATATATATAATATGGAATAAGCAATTTAAATTGAAATCAGAGCAAATTGCTAATCATGCCACACAGTTTTTGAAATGTTTACATTGTTTTATTCTCACTATAATTAAAAATCAATGTGATTTGTGAAAAGTACAAATGCATTTTAAAAAGTCATTAAATAAAATTAATAACATTAGATTTTTTTTATAAAAATTTATATCGTTACAGCTTAAATTTAATAGTTGAAAAATATATTTTATTTCCGTCCTATGCTCCTATTAAGGGTCATTGTATATCGAGAAATAATAGAAAATATATAATCAATTGTTAAAACCTATTAGCCTAATATATATCTTAATTTTTAAATATTTCTTGTAACTCATTTAATTGATTAGATTGATATTTTTGGAAATTAGATTTCAAAATCGAAATTTTTACATTTCCAATTTTATTAACACGAAATTGTAGCAGTTCTGAATGTTTATTTCCAAAAATTTTTGTTTCTATTTGATTGCCAAGTATTTTGATTTCAATTTTTAATTTTTTCAAAATATTTTGTAAAATTTATTGATGAAGCTGTCAATGTTTTGATATTTACAGAAAATAAGAACAAACTAATATAAATGAATGTACTAAATTTCAACTTTTTACCTAGGAGCAAATTTATTTTAAGCTTTTTTCTGTTTTGTTAGGACTTAAATTTGTATTGTATATTGGTAAATTTAACTATTGTCTGACTGGAATGCGATGCCAACATCCTATTACCAGGCTATTGTCTATCCTATAAATATCTACTGATGACATACGATGCAATGCTATTTAATTCCGAAGCACTGGCAAAAATTCCCACTAATTTGATAAATTTTATAAATTAATTACACACATATAATAGAAAGTTAAACAAAGGCATTTTAAATTGTTTTTTTATTTTGACAGATTTTAAGCGCAATCATTATATTGTGGTCAGTTGTTATATCACAAAATACAATAAATACCAAACAATATATAATATTGTATTGGCTATTGTCCTACTATTATAATTAATAAGAATTTTTTTCTTTTGTTTATGACGTCAAAGGTCACAGCGCAAAATCATTCTATAAAAAGATACATCAGTTTATTTTTGGGCAAACAAAAGTCTCTTGAAAAGCTGGACATTAATTATGTACGGCGACAATTATAATTGAGTGGAAAATAAATGAATCTAAGTCATAATCAACCGTCATGCCAATTCAAAATTAATGTCATTGATCTTAAAATTAATTACAATGAGAGATAGAAAAAAATCAGTATGTATATACATTCAAGTATATATACTTAAGGCAGGGGAATTTTTATTATTATTTATTTTAAGAGAAAAAAAAAAAACGGGGACAAGTCAAGCTTTTATAAACGAGCAATTATCTTATTTAAGCGATGCATTTATTTTAATATTTTTTTTTTGGAATTTTGGGTTTTTAAACAAGTACAAAAGGTTCATTGGCATTGTTAAAGGGACTCTTATATGTTATAATATAAAATAATAATAATAGGGTATATTTTAATATGCATTAAAGAAAATAGAAGGAGCAGGATAGCATTGTGCATCAATACAACTATTAAAGTAGATATATAATTAGTTCATTTTAACAAGAAATCTTTTTGCTTTTTAAGTAGCTTGCATTTGGGAAAAGGAAGAGCAAGTTAATAGCATTAAATAGTATGTGTTGTGGGACGTTCTGTAGCAAAGTACATAGTTAGTACATAAGTAAGTAAGTATGTAAGTAGTAGTAGTAGTAGTAGTAGTAGTAGTATTTAGTAGTAGTTGAAAGGTAAAGGCAGAGAATGGCAATTTCAAATTGTCAGTACCTTAACTGATGATGTCAGTAGTGTACGCAAAATTTGCATCCAACAGCAAAAATTATAGAAACCCAATCGATTATAACGAGTGTTTCACGCTGATTCTTGCGATTTCGATTTTATTTTCACTTTTTTTTTATATATATTTTTTTGACGCAAAAACTTGTTTCGCTTGCGTTTTTTGTTCTTTGTTCTGATTTTTTAAGTTTTATTTATTTCAACTTTTGTACTTTTTAAGCAAGTTTTCTGTAAAAACAACAACAATGACAAACATAAATTTAAATGTACATATTTACTATAAAAATAATCAAAAATAGTTGAAACTGAAATGAGTTCTGCAAATGTAACGAAATGAAATGAAAGAAACTAAAAAAAGAAAGAAAAGAAATTAAATTTACTAGAAGACGAATTCCACTTGTTAAAATATATATGTATAAGTATTTGTCATTTATAACATTTCAAAGAAAGTGCATTTCGGAATTTTTTGTAATGAATTCTTATTAGTTAAACATTTCTAGCTTTTCTAATTGAAATTGTAGTTTTGACTTTTACAATTAATTAATTAATTGAAAATAATGTGGAATCCGTCTATTAACCATACTCATAACTATGTCTTGCAGCTGGAAAACAATCGATAGCTCAATCGATAGCGTAAATGGTGGATTGGTCCTAAAACTAAACAGAAATGTAATATTTACTACTTTTTATGACAGTTCTGATTCGTTTTTCATTTGGCTCAATAGTTGTTGAGAAATATACCATCGATACTATTGAACATATGATAAAAGTGTTATCGATTATATCGATATTTTGTAAACTTTAAAGCAGTTATGCCCAAATGATTCAAATGCAAGTTCGAACACTAATACATAAACGAAACATGTGATTCGATTCGGTCGACGAAAAGAGTTTGACGCACTCGTTCGGTCGACGAAAAGGGATATCACGCAAATTGTTGTTGTATTTGTGCTTGCTAATGAGCAGAATTATTCGTATTATGGCAAACAGGAGTACAAATGCGCTGGGCGTCACTGCTTTAAGAATTGTTTCAGAAACAATCCATAAAGACTTCAAAATAACATAGAAAGGGTTATCGATATTTTTTAATAATATCGAGTCAAGTATAACTTCGATTTAATTATGAATTTGAGCGTTGCATTTTTTTTTCGCTTTTTAAGCTATCCTAAAAGTAAAGATAAACCAAAAGCTTTGCTTTATTAAATGAATATATGCTAATTATTTCATTCAGTAATTTATTATTATTATTTATTTTATAAAAATATAAAATAATTACATTCTAGAGTATAATTTAACAAAATTTAAAAAAAGACCATTTTTATACAATCGATAGTATGCACAGCTGAAATAATTCCTTTCTAAACTATCGATTGGCAGCACTATCGATGATTTTCCAGCTCTATGCCAGCTATGTAACTAGTTACAAATCTGTAACTATTTCAATTGGAAACATTTGAAAACTATCGATTGACAGCACTATCGATGATTTTCCATCTCTGAATGCCTGAATGCATTTACTTGCTATGTGCAGCTTTTAACGGTATACACAAATCTGTAACTAGTTCAATTGGAAACATTTTGAGTTTCCTACACAAAAGCAACAACAAATTGCTAACTCTGCTTGTGTCCGTGTGTGTGGGTGTGAGTGTGTTCTGTGTGTGTGCGTGTGTGTGTGTGTGTGTAAGCTATGTGCAAGCAACAGCAACAACAATAATGACAGCAAGCGTTTATCAATACCAATACATAAACGCAAAAAGACACACACACACGCACACACAAGGAAGACAAATACAAATGGAATGTACATATGTATGTATATTGGTATATTGGCGGGGGGAGTAGAGGGGGGTTTGCCGAAATTCGGTCAGTGGTTTAATCATTGAAGTAAAAGCGAAAGCTTCCGCTGCTGCATTGATGTTGTCGTTGGACATGTGCATGGATAACATACACACACACATATGCATACACACAGTTATAATATATATACACGCACACACTCACAGGCGTGTGTATGCAACGCTTTTTTGCACACACACTGCGTACAAGTGCACTCAAAGTACTTTGACACTATTTCTGAAAAAAAAAAAATGAAATAGAAAAAAAAAACGATTGCTCATTGTTGGCTATATCTATTGTTGCTGTTGCTGTTGTTATTGCTGTTGTTGCTTTTGTCACTTTTGTCGCCTGCCATTGTTGGCCGCTTGGCTTTTAATCTAGTTTCGTAATTGCATTTACTGACTTGACTTGACGGATGACTGGCCCGGACATGGCCCTTCCTACTACATACTGCTTCTACATACATACATCGGCTCCTTGGCCCAGTGAATGGACGGAAATCGGTTGCATTGTGCTTGCAGGCCAAAGGAAATAAGCATAATGGAGCAAATAAGAACATTGTAGTACAAGTGAAACTTGAACGCACACACATACATATTATACACAGAGAGAAAAGGCATATACAATGTTGTTATGCAATAGAGTTGGCAAAAAACAATCGCCCTCGGTGATATCGATAGTATCGATTAAATATAAAGTTTGACTTTAACATGGTTATCATACAAACGCCATGTCAATGCTTATAAATAACCTAATTTTTATTAAAGCGCATAGTTTTTAAGACTTTGTTTACAAGCAGAATATTTATTCAATATTATCAAAAATAGTTGTAATTATATAAACTATTGGGACCGATCACTATTCAAACTTTTTAGTATCGATTTGAAGATAATGTTTACGACTTTTTCCAGATCCGATAGTTTATTTTAAAAGCTGCTACTCACTATAGATACTATCAAAATTGGCATGATACTTTTAAATATATTAGTTTTTAACCTATTTTAACTACGAATATAAATTGTTTAATTTATGTAACCAAACATTTTTTCCGATTTTTTTTCCGACTTTTTTCGATAGTTTATTTTAAATGCTTCTATTCACTATAGAAACTATGGAAATTGACGATACTTTAGTATATATAAGTTTCTAACCTATTTTTAATACGCAATATAAATTTTTTAATATATGTAACCAAACATTTTTTTCGATTATACGTAACTATATAAAAAATAATTTAAATTGAATAAACTGTTGTTTTTTATATAACTAATTATTTTCTGAGTGACCTTACTAATATTACTTAACCGATTTTAAGCCGATTCAAAAAAAAGTTTCTTTTTTACAAGCCCTACTTAAAGTCCAAATTTAAAACGGGGTCCGAAAGTTAGTATTTTATACCGAAAGGCAACACTATAAACTAAAATATTGCGTGTTTACTTTTATCAAAATTATAATTTAATTGAACAAAGTATTATTTTTTTTTTTTGTTCGCTAAGTTAGACAACTATTGCTGTTCGATTAATGAAACAAATGGCATTAATTGGGGCTTAAAGTTTTACTAATAATATCGATCAATGCGACTTTTTTTTATGAATTTTGGTTTTGTAAACGATGAAGGTACATTTAATTACTTAAAGCTGTAAAACAGTTAAGCGCTTATCGATACTATCGGCATGGAGACGCTATAATGACTTCATTCCTCTCTGTACATTATGTCTTATAACTTCCAATTTTTTTTTTGTAAACAGCCATTATGCCCATTACCAATTTACTCGATACTATCGATAATTTCATATTACTCAATCACTATCAACACTATCGAAAATGGAGGCACAATCGACATACAATCCAGCTTTCGTACTTATGTAATTGTAACAACACATTGGGCCAAAAATGAAATAAGTAAATCGTAAGGACATTCACACATACAGATTACCAACAGCAACAGCAACAGCAGAAACAACAACAATGCCAAAATTTGAACCAAAAAAGAAAACAAACGAACGAACAAACAAACAAACCAACTGCAAACGAACAAAAAGAAACAACACATAAGTATGGGAATGCTGAAAATGAAACGGAAACGGAAATACATTCAAGTAAATATCTTATATGTATTTAAAATGTACATGTACATATATGCATAAAAATGTGTGTATGTGTCTGTGTGTGTGTGTGTGCATGTTTGTGCTTGAATGGGCACAAGTTTTTCCAGGACGTTACGGTACTACTAACTTATTGATGGACATACATTTTGTTGTTCCTTTAATTTTGTTAATATTTAATGAAATGTTTTGGGATTTCTGCACACAGCGTCACATTGAAACACACACGCATACATGCACATGTACAAAACGTAACGATAATACGTTATTTTTTTGATTTTTGTTTTTTTTTTTTTTCAAAATGAACAACAATATTAGTATACAAAAGAAATGAAACACACTCTAGAATAATTCAAAATAATTGCATACCGTTGGTCGTTGGTAAATGTTCCAAATGCTCCAGGACCGCTGACACGTCGCTGTGTGTGTTTAACATGCATTTTTTGTTGTTGTAGGCTGTCGTTACAAACACACACACATCATCAGCAGGCAAACCCACATGGAAATACGCTGAAATTTTTGTTGTGTTGTGTTGAATTTATTCTTCTTTAGTCGCGCCACTTTACTTTTCCAAAAAAAAACTTCTTTCTTGCTTCTTCTTCTTCGACACACACACACACACACACGCTGCTGTTGAAATTGTTATGCTATTGTTGTTATTGCCATAGGGCGTACGTCGCAACGCCTATCGCAATTTTGGGCCTTATCATTCTGTGTAGTTGTGTGTGCACATATCTATCACTCTCTCTCTCTCTCTATCTGTTTTTGCTTGCTCTCTCTCTCTATCTCGCTCTTTGCTAGTTAGCTTGACTGCAACTTCCGTTAGGATATTTGGCATTAACTAATACAAATACACGAACGTTATATGTAGATTTTACTTCGTACACATAAATAAAAATAATTGCTTTTCGTTGTTCTTTTCTTTTTTTGGTTTTTGGTTTTTGTAGTTAGTTATCTTACTCACAACGGCCGCTTTCTGAGCATTTTTGAAACGTAAATTTTTTTTTTTGGTATTTTTTAGCGGCTTTGTGTTTTTGGGGTTTTTTTTTTTTGTTTTTGGTGGGTTATATTTAGAGGTGTTAAGTAACGTAGGTTTGACTGTCTAAAATGTATTTTTTGTTTTTTTTTTTTGTTTCTAAATTAGTTAACAGCACTAGTTGTATTGCTTATGAATTGGTTGGGGTTTGGTTTTTTATTTTAGGTTATGTTTTAACGCATATGTTGAATACTAAGTAAATATATTTGTTTTTGTTTTGTTTTTTGTATATTAATACCATATGTTGCTATTTTTATTAATTAGTTTTTAGGCTCTTGTTCGAAATCTTTGTGTGTTTAGCGTATTCCTTTTTTGTACTTTGGATTATAGACGTCGTTTTATGTACTCTAAGGGGGGAGGGGCTGCTTCACTGTACCGTTATTATGCACGTTTGTAGGTGGTGTTTGGTGGCGATGATAGGCGGGCGGGCGGGTATTTGGGGTGGCGAACTGAAGAATGGTGGGCAGCAGGCGGGTAGCACAAAGAGTGTTTATATCAAGATCTTTTATTATATTTATATATATATTTATATAAGTATGTATGCTAAGAATATCACAAAGAACGGCTATAATTAAGTTTTTGTTTTAATTTTGATAGCTTGTTGTTGGTTTTGCTGCGATTTTGTTGCATCACTTTTCCAAGCCAGCGCAAAAGTATGCTATATAATTTTGTTTAGTTTCTAGTTTCTTCTATTCTTCTGTCCTGATAATAATACTACTTCCTGTTTCTTCTGCTCCTCCTCCGTTGTTTTAAATGTTTGGTCTCGTGGTGTCGTGAAAGTTTAATGAACGCAACGAATTTTTGCGGTCCTGTGGAAAGTTGTGACTCAAGTTTAAGGCGTTATGGTGTTACCGTTACTTATACATTTAGCTGGAGCTGTTTGTGTGGTCCTGAGCTGAGTCGGGCCGTAGGGTGACGTTAGGTGCGGATCAAAGGGGGGCGAGGCAAGGCGAGGCGTTTGCCGGGGCCGCAGTTACGTCAAGAAACCCAACGCAGGTATATATATATATATATGTTTTCCTTATAGAGTATCTCTAAATTTATCCTATGTAAGCAACACGCGAGCAAATGAAGGCGTGAGTTTTTCGATTATCCTTGACAGCGCAGCTAAGCCGGCGGCGTTATCCTTGTACTCCTGCTGTTGTTTCTGTTGCTTCAGTTTTAATTAGTGCATGAATTTGCCAGCTTTTCGTTAGTTTCATTTAGTTTATTTATAGTATATATAGGCCGAGTAGAAGTTTTGGAGTTGGATTTGGATTTGGAGTTGGAGTTAAAGTTCGTTGCGGCTTTCTTTATATAAAAATAAATCCATATATATTATATATATTTAGTTGTATTCTAAGCAATTTGTATATGTATATATAGAGAGAGGCAACTACTTGGTAGTTTTTGTTAGTCGTTAAGTGCGTTTTATGTTTTATGTTGATTACATATTATTTTAATTTGATTTTGCTACATGAAGAAGACGCTGTTGTCCTACAAACTACGAGGTTTCCTTTAGCTCTAGCTCTAGTTATCAGTTATAATTATCATTGGCTGTTTGAACAATTCGCATAACGGCATAACTCTACATGTCTCAATAGTTTTTATATAAGTAGGCATATATATATATATGTATATAAGTATGTGTATGTTGCTATATAACGTCTCTATATATATAAGAATGTATTTGTATATATTATAGCACTTTGTTTTTCTTGTATATATGTATATATATTGTGTGTTAGTTGTAGCGAGGGTGTTTTTTTTTTTTTTTGTCTTCTTGTATATTTTTAAAAGTAATTTGTTCTTGCTAAATTTTGGTAATTATCTTAAAATTGATGCGCCTTGTTGTGTTGTCTATTTAAGTATGTGTGTGTGAGTTAATGAGTTAATTTTTTTTTTTTTGTTATAATTTGCTCAATTTCTTTGTTGCAGGTACATTGGTTTTTTTTTGGGTTTTTTTTTAGGTAGTTACGCTTTTTAGGCGTTTCCGGGGCGTTGATTAAATAATGTTGCACTTGATGTAGAGTTTTTTTTTAATTTTTATAATTTTCTTTGCGTTGTTGTTGTTGTTGTTGCGATATTGTTTGTTTTGTTTTTGCTGTGATTTCGTATTTTTTTTTTGTTTTTTTGCAAGTCGTTCTATTTGATTATGTAATTATGCTTGGTCTCTTATATTGGATATTGAACTGCCATAATTTTTTTTTCGTCGACCTTTCAGCTGCTGCAAACGCACGTATGTACATATATATTTATATACGTGTATATATACATAAGTATATACAATGGTTCGTCATCAACATTTTGCACACACGCACACACATACACAAATACGAATATATTTGCATACAGGACCGCAGCGCGTGTGCGTGCATACACAATTGTGTTCGTGTGTGTGTGTATGTGTGTGCGTGTCTGTTTAAATTTATTGAATGAAACATGAAGCGTTTAACAAGTTTTCAATAATATGCTTTACGCAACACACAGCCTACACACACCCACACACACACGTATGTACACTGTGGAAAAAAAACCGCAAGCGAATCAAAAAAATAATTGAAGAAGTTGAAGAAAATGAAACAGAGGAAAAAGTAGGAAAGTGCACGTTAAATCAATGCTTCTTTTGACCTCTATTACATTTTCGCCTTCTTCGTCTTCGCTTGCGCCTTCTCGCTTCTGTCGTCGTCTCCTCTTGCTACCTGGCACTTTTTTCCCCCTCCCACTGATTTCTTCTTCTTTTTTTGCTTTTCAATGCCCCGTGTTACGGCACAGTTGGCAGCGTGTTTCCTTTTTTTTTCTTTTCACTTGTCACTATTTTATGCGTAATTGTTGTGTTATCACAAATGCTGCTGTTATTTAATTATGTATATATTAATTATAAATATTTATGATTTATTATTGCTCACAGCAGCGCCTCACTTATTTAATATGTAGTACTTTCATTTGGAAAACTCTTTACATAACGACGGCTCTGCCACTGTACTGTGTTTGTTACTTGCTGCTGTGCTGCGCTGTCCTGTGCGAAACACGACACGAACGAACTCAGCGCGACAAGTGAATCCTCGCATGGCACTGACGTGCGCCGTGAGCCTGTGAAATTTTGCCTGCCTGAAAATCGATAAGGACACACACACAGAGACAACGCAAATGCAAAAGCAAAAAAAAAAAAAACGGCAAAGTCACTTAAATAAAAAGCACAACACACAATAGAAAACGAGAGCGCTCGCTGACAGTGAAAGTGCACATGTCCTGAGCCTGCTGCGTACAGTGGTGGCTAGATAAATGTGTATTAGTAAAGAGTATAGTAAAATAAAATTAAATATTAAATTAATTAAATACATATTAAAAGGTAAATAATTATTTTAAGAACTACCAATCAATCCTTTGTTCAAAAACAAAAATTATATATCTGCTTTCCTGGCTAACTCTTTTAACAAGAAAATTAATATTAGTTAGCATAATAATAATAATAATAAAAGGTAAATTGTTTTAAAACAATTTTTGGGATGTATTTGCCCTTTTAATTAATTTTTGTATATATTATTTTATTTATTTCAGAAAACTTATAACATATAATACAAATTGCGTATACCATGAAATTCTTGATAAAGTTTTTGGGTCCTAAGCTAGTAAATGTGCACATACATAAATATTTATTTTGTAAGTCTGCCCAACAACTTACATATTTTAAAAGTTGTATAAATTAGGAGCTGTTATATACATATATACTCATATATACAAACATATACATATATACGTATATATTTATAGTTATTTCTCATACTATTATAAAAGTTCTAGCTTCACATATATGTATATACGTTCTAATTAAATCAAGAAATCTTTTAATACATTTTTTGAGCTGTGATCCGTCAATGTATATGTGTACACCTTAACTCCGGCCACCAGTGTACACCTACCAGTGTACACCCACTATTTAACTTTAAGAAGAGAACGTGAGAGTGCGAGTGCGCATTTGTTTGGCAAGCTTTGCTTTGCTCAAAGTCCTTGCGCTCCCAGTAACTGTCATCAGCTTAGCCATCGTTGTCGTTGTTGCCATCGTCTTCGTCGTTGTTATCGTCATTCTGTGACGTTAAATCGCGCAAAAACAACAACAAATAACCGAACGGTACACCGAATGGAAGGACGAACGCTCACAAAATGTCGGCGCCTGGCTGCCTCTATTGCTTTTGTGTTTTCGGTGTGAATGAAAGTTCGAAAGCATCAGCTGGTTGGGCTTTAACATTTTCTCAATTGTGCTCAACAACCTCCCATCCCACCCCCCAAAGTCAATCCCGAAACCCCATCCAACTCAACCTCAGCACACAAATTGGCGGCGGCAACGGCAACCAAGTAAACAAATGCATGTGCGCAGGAAGGCGCGCACATGTTCAGCTGTAACTGTAAGGTCAGAGCAGAGCGTGTCCTTACAGTGCGTGCGGGCAGTAACTACACTGGTATATTTAAGCAGTGCTTGTGCAACTGTTAACAATGTGTAAACGCAAATATAAAATATTTTTAAAATCAAAACAAAATAAATTAAACTAATAAAAATATTTTCAAATACTGTATTTAATACAAGTATTTAATAATAGCAACAAACAATGTTAAAGATATACACAAAAGGCAGGTATTCGTTGACTTTCTAGCGTTGGCTGCGTTTCTTATATTAAAGTTGCCAAAGAAAAAGGTCCTGGGCATTTTAAGAGTGGGCAAAGCCTGACACTGATCGGCGAACCAAGGTCGCGTGTTGCCATCACTATCGCGTGACACAATGCAAATTTCGGCGTCCTGCAGCCTTGCCTCCCCATGTGGCAGTAGTTCTGCAATAGGTATCTGAGCCATGCGCTGGTTATAGGCATAATCAGCCTGATGCAACAACTCGTTGCTACTGCTCCGTATGTAAACATTGAAGTCCGCCACATCTGCCACGGCTGAGACATACCACCGTAGGGTAAGATTGCCTGCTTTATTGCTGTAAAACAAATATGAAATGAAATAAGTAAAGTGAGTAATAAAACGGTGCAAATGAATATAATAGTCAGATGAAAGCATCTACGACCTTATAAATAAAAGATATTATTAATCAGTATTAATGATAACTATCTCTATAAACTCATAGCCTTGGGGACGTAAGAAACATGATTCTTATGTCACTTCTGATAGTGTCTTCTATTTATAAAACTATGGAAGAGTTGAGTACTTTCTTTTTACTAAATAAATAATTACACTTACGTTTGAACCTCACGAAAACGCACATCGGTCAGCTGATCGTAGTCCTTGCCGGCATAAATCTCTTTTTCATCCTCCCTGCACTGCAATGATTCATCCTCCACTTGCAGCAATTGTTGCTCCTTGAACTGCGTGGGTGTCTGACAGAGAACATTTTGCAGATCCTTGCTAGGCGTTGTCTGTTGCAGCATAAAATGCTTTAAGGGTCTCGCATTGCAGCCGCAGTACAATGGATTGTTGGAGATTAACACGTGGCTGCCATTTCGCATGCTGCCCATTAACGAAACGGGCAAATCCTCCAGACTATTGTGTCTAAGATCAACATACTTTAAAGTCGATGCCTTGGCCAGGTTGGCAAAGGGCAAATGATAAATTTGATTGTGCGATATATGTAGGCTGCTCAAATTCTTGGGCAGATCAAAAATATGCTCCTCGGACATTAGATTTGTCAGCTCATTGTGTGATAAATCCAGCACTTGTAGAGAAGTAAAGTTTGATAAGACGCCGCGGCGAAGTTCGTTAATTTGATTGTGAGACACATTTAAGTGCAAGAGCTTTTTAGTGCCAAAGGTTATGTCATAGGTCAATACTGGCATTTGATTATAGCTAAGATCCAAATACTTCAGATTATACGGTATATACTGATGTGAAGGAAAGGTCTTTTTGGTCACAAAACTAATACGATTGTGACTCAAGTTGAGCGTTTCCAAACTCAGCAAATCATCTAGCACACCATTTGTTTTATTATCCAGTTTGGATAGTGAATTCTGCGACAAATCCAATGTTCGCAACGATGGCAATCCAATGAATATATCATTTGCCAGATGTTGTATTCCATTCGATGATAGATTCAGTGTCAACAGCTGAAGCAGACCTTCAAAGGCCCGTTTGCTTTAACAAAATTAAACATTTATTAATTTTATGTAGAAAACTGGATAATCAATTTAAACAAACCTTATGTCTGTTACTTGATTGCCATATAAATTGAGCTCAAACAAAACTGGCAACTTGCCAAATGCACTACGCTCCAATACGCTTATGTTGTTGTTCTACAAGAAAAATATATTTGTTAAATATATAATAAAATGGAAAATATGCGAAATACATTCAAAAATATAGACAAAATGTTTGTATGTATTTAATATTTAGAATCGTTTAAAAAAATCACAGTCCAAACATACTTACTTGCAAGTACAGATACTGTAACGTTGACATGCCTGCCACGGCTTCCATTGGAGGTTTGCTGATGCCATTGTTTTGCAGCAAGAGTCGCTGCACGACCAGCAGGCCGGTAAAGCTGTCAGCATTCAAATTATCCCCAATCTGATTGTGACTGAGATCCAAGTAAATTAATGCATTCATAACAGGCCAAGTGCCCGCTGGTATGGAGCTAATGTTGTTATGGCTTAGATAAAGCTCATTTAAAGAGATTGGCAGTTGAAACAATTTTTCGAGATAATTATTATTCAGATAGAGTTGTCTCATGCTGGTTAATTTGGCCAAAGAACCGCGAACTATGGAAACCAGCTTATTATGGCTAAGATCCATCTCCAGCAAAGTGGGTAAAGTGCCAAATGTAGATGATTTTATTTCCTGCATGCTATTATTACGCAAGTTAATAGAGCGGAGCGAGAAGAGCGTTTGAAATACTCCATTGAATATGAAAGATATATTATTATGGGATACATCGATTGTATGCAGTTCATAAAGCTTGGGAAAGCAGTTCTTGGGTATCTCAGTGATGCTGTTATGTGAGGCATTCAACACACGCAGTCCAGACATATTTTGTATGGGTACCTGAAAAACGAAAGCCGTTAAAAATCTCTAAAAAATAGCATAATAAATGAACCAACATGTGCCAGATTGGTGAAACCATTAAAGCTTAGCTGAAACTCCGTGGCAAAGGTTGTCTCATCAAAGCTGCGACGCGAAAAGTTGACTAAACGATTGTGCGATAAATCCAAAACTGTAATATTAACACAATTTTCAAAGGCCGCCGTTTCAATGAGTTCCAAGGCATTGTGCGATACATTAATGATCGCTTGGTAAATGTCCTTAAACGAGTTCTTCTCTATTTTAGTTATATTGTTCTCCGCCAAGTCCAGCAGCTATAAAAAGAGAATATTTATTAGTTAAGTGTAGATTGACAACATTATTAATATTATAATAAGTGTGAATACGTAAGTATGATTGTAAAATCTCCCTCCACAACTAACAATACTTAGTTTGTTAAGGTAACTTCTCGGACTGCAATGCTCTGGACATTAATTAACCGGACAAGCCCCATTAGTATATTTTGCTTTTATATTTTAAATCATACTTATATTAATATAACTTGGATTAACTAAAGTCTGAAATGCTTATATTGTCTACCCCAAGCTTATGTATTTTCATATTAAACCCTTTTATATACCTCAACATAATTCATTTGAGTGAACATTTGATACTCTATCTTCTTTAGCTTATTCCTGGCCAAATCAATGGTTCCAATGCGGGCCACAGAGCCAAAGGTGCCTCGTCCCACCTCTGTGATCTGATTATCACTTAGAAACAGCCGCCGCAAAAAACGCATTCCACGAAAACTATTCGCATCCAATTTGCCAATCTTGTTGTGTGACAAATTAAGCACTTTGAGCACCGAATTCCTGGCAAAGGTGCCGCGGCTTAGTTCGTTTAAGGCATTATGCGATACATTGCACCAGCCCAGTTTGGTTAGATCAGCTATATGTTGTGCCTCCAATTTCTTGATTTTATTGTGACTTATATCCAGCACCTCCAGTTCACGCAAGTTCTTAAATTGATTGCGTTTCAGATTTTCCAATTGATTTCCATGCAAATCCAAAGTTTTTAGCTTGCGCAGCGGTTGAAATGTCTCTACAGGCAGATCGCTTAAGAGTCCATTTGAAACCTGTATAATTTCAAGCTTGTTGCTGATATCTTGGCCCACAAACAGATCCTTGGGTAGTTGTTGAAACGAATGTCCATCAATCACCAGCTGACTAGTTTTGCCCAATATCTAAGGAATCATAATCAATGGATTAGTAACTAAATATATTTAAGGAATTACATTACATATCACGAGAAACTTACGCCGAAACCGAGCTGACCAACTTGACTTAAATTAGTACGCAGCAAATGTAGCTGTTCCAATGTTTTGTTCATGCCATAAAATACATAATCCTCTATAGTGGCAAGTGGTGTATCCTCTATAATTAATACTCGTGCCCTAATATGCGCAAAAAGCGGTCCAAAAAGGCGCACTAGAAAAAGTCAGTAGATATATATTAGTTATGTTCAAGATATTGAACAAATAACTTACCAAAATGTCCCTTGTATATGGTTAACTCCTCCACTGGCATCTCCAGAGATGCCAAGTTTTGAAGGGCTACAGAAAGTGTGGCCAAATTGGTATTTTCACAGCGCACATAGAGTCCATTGTCGCTGCCCTTTACACAAAGGCAGGGATAAAGAACTTGAGATCTGGATAAATAGAAGTCACAATTACAAATCGATGAAATTATTTTTGATTAAGAATAAAATGCTGTTTTATAACATATAACAAAAAAATGTTACTTGGAGACTTAAGAAATTGCTCACATAATTATATATATATTTATTTAATTAATTGTATTTAGCCTATATATATTAACTATCTATATATTAATAAGCTAAGCAAAAATCATTGAAATGTTTGCCTTGGCTTTAAGCTTAGTAAAACCATTTTAATTTAAATAACACAATATTTTTTCAGGCGAATCTTTCATTATGTTCCCTAAAACTAAATACATATTATTCGCTTCTTTTTGGGCCGTTATTATTTATTGTAAGCTTAAATTCTGATCGATTCAGTTTGTGATTACACTGAACTATGGGCGAATTGTCGATATTTTCTTGGATAATTCTAAATATGATGCTTAAGATTTGAAATGTTGCATTAATATTATAAAGAGTAAATTAGAATTTTGGTTTTTTTTTTGAGGTGGACCACAATTTCATCCCCTTAACGTCCGACCATTAAAAAAGTTATATTCCACGAAACAATTAAATTGTCTACATTATGTGTAAGTCGAAAATAAAGATATGCCCGGAATTTTAGGTTTCACCCTATTTTAAACCTTAGAAATCGAACTGTATCATTATTTTGGTTTCATACAACATATTTTTTTAAAGACTTGATGGAATGGTTAAGTTGTTTAAGATATTCCAAAGTACAGCTTTAATTAATACACTAAACTTGAAGTTGGAGTCCTGTAGGTGTTTCGACCTAACATAGGGGAACACATATTATAGATATATAGAACTTACAGATATTTTTTAAAGTTTTTGGGATTAAAATAAGTGCTAAATAATCTATGAACAAAATTTTAATTTTAATAAGTTTGTCGTAGTAGTACTGACTAAACAGTTTGACCAATGATAATCGAGATCGGACTACTATATCTTATACCTGCAATAGGTTTCTATCGGCTGAAAAATAAGTTTATCAAAAACATTTTTGATTTTCAAGATATATCAGAACCAACCATTCCAGTTCGACAAGCTATTATGATTCTGAGCAAGTTTGATTAAAATCATACAAAATCAATCAGACATAGAGTAATTCTACAATGTTGTGCCAACGCAATTTTGATTATAAACTGTACTAACTACAACATTTTAAATATATGCTTATTTTTTTTCATTGTTTTTAACCTATAATAGTAATTTAAATTTATCTAAACTCAAAAAACGGGTTTTTTTTTGCGTAAGAACTTACTTTTTGGGACATTTATATTCGGGTTCTCCATAAACGTATTCAGTGGTCACCAAAGCAAATAACTGCAGCACCACGATAACGAATATGCGCAGGCGTAGCTGAATCATGATTCAATTATTCACTTGTTATTCGTTTGGCTGCTTGAGTGAATGTGTGTGTGTGTGTGTGGCGTTGTCGTCAGCGATTTATTTGGCCATGGCAAAATCGAGTTTGTTTCCTAAATCTACTGTTTGTGTGTAGAAATTAAACTATCATGTTTATCACTGCTGCAACTAAAATAAAATTTAAATAAAAACAAGAACCAATTAACATTGTTAACATAAGAGTTGGCATATATACGAATTAAACATGTTTTATTTTCACTTTTACTTTTAAACTGCGCTCGCACAACAGGTTCCGCTTGTCTTTCTTTCTGTTTTGCTACTGACCATTGGCTTCAGTTGCCTTTGTTGTTTTGCTGCATGGCGGCCAAGCCAACATTTTGCTTAACAATAGAGACATGTTTGAAGGTCACTAAATTGCAATATTATATATAATATGCAGTTTTTAGCTTTGGAAAATATATAAATAAAAATAAACATTGCGGCCTACAACGATTTTTGAAGCAAGTTGGCAGCGCTTTAAATGTCACAACGATAGTTAAATATCGATATATTGCACATGCAACTCTACTCAGACAGCGACAGCGGTGCAAAGCAAAACCAACGCGCTAAATAAAATAAAAAAAAATTTGCCGGATTATTAACCATTTTGTTGTACATTTAACAGCGCAAACGTAAGTATTAAACGCAATCAAGTGTTCCTTTATACCTAGCACTTTGAAAAGCCAGGAAAAATTAGGTATTTGTAAATTGAAGAAGGTGGACATTGTTCACGTTTAGTTCTTTGATGACAGGGAGAAATACTGACTTCGCCCGATTCAACCGCGAGCGTGCAAATAGCCAATCGCAGCGCGCGCTACTCACACATGCACAGGTTTGCACTAAAAATCCGTGTACATACACGTCTATTTGCGCATGTATTTGTGCCCAGGGAGAACGCGAGTTATTTGCTTCAGCACCGTTTTATTGGCGGCAAAAAGTGCGTAATTCTAGTTGGGACTCACTTATTAATTGCATTTTTTTTACATGTTTACTTAGGTGATTTTTCATATAAAATGAGTTACGCTGCAGATGTATTAAATGCTGCTCATCTTGAGTTACACGGCGGCGGCGATGCTGAGCTGCGTCGCCCCTTCGATCCAACTGCTCACGATTTGGATGCATCTTTCCGCCTAACACGTTTCGCCGATCTGAAGGGACGTGGCTGCAAGGTGCCGCAGGAGGTGCTCTCAAAGCTTGTGTCGGCCCTGCAGCAAGACTATTCCGCTCAGGATCAGGAGCCGCAGTTTCTCAATGTGGCCATACCACGCATTGGCATTGGCCTTGACTGTGCCGTTATTCCATTGCGTCACGGCGGCCTCTGCCTGGTGCAAACAACCGATTTCTTCTACCCGATTGTCGATGATCCCTACATGATGGGCAAGATCGCTTGCGCCAATGTTCTGAGCGATTTGTACGCCATGGGCGTAACTGATTGCGACAATATGTTAATGCTGTTGGCTGTAAGCACCAAGATGACGGAGAAGGAACGAGATGTGGTCATTCCACTGATAATGCGTGGATTTAAGGACTCTGCTCTAGAGGCAGGCACTACTGTTACTGGCGGCCAGAGTGTTGTCAATCCCTGGTGCACCATTGGAGGCATTGCCTCGACCATATGCCAGCCCAATGAGTACATAGTGCCGGATAATGCCGTTGTGGGTGATGTGCTGGTGCTCACCAAACCGCTGGGCACTCAAGTGGCCGTTAATGCCCATCAATGGATCGATCAGCCGGAACGCTGGAATCGCATTAAGCTGGTCGTCTCCGAGGAGGATGTACGCAAGGCCTATCATCGTGCCATGAACTCTATGTCGCGATTGAATCGTGTCGCCGCACGTCTTATGCACAAGTACAATGCCCATGGTGCCACCGATATAACCGGCTTTGGTCTGTTGGGACATGCACAAACTCTGGCCGCTCACCAGAAGAAGGATGTGTCCTTTGTCATACACAATCTGCCAGTGATTGCTAAAATGGCTGCTGTGGCCAAGGCCTGTGGCAATATGTTCCAGCTGCTGCAGGGACATTCGGCGGAAACTTCGGGTGGTTTGCTCATTTGCCTGCCCAGGGAACAGGCGGCCGCTTACTGCAAGGACATTGAGAAACAGGAGGGTTATCAAGCTTGGATCATTGGCATTGTGGAGAAGGGCAACAAGACCGCTCGCATTATTGATAAGCCACGCGTCATTGAGGTGCCCGCCAAGGACTAAATCCTTTTCCCCCTTTTTAACTTAAGTACAGTTGTTTTTAAACTGAATCCTCTCAGTCGTAACAGAAGTAATGAGTGAACTAAGCTATCGTTTATTGTAAAAGTAAAATTAAAAGCTTAACTAAATACACTAACTACAGTTCTTGATCTTTAATAAACCCCAAATGGATACCTCTCAGCATAATACGAATGAATAAAAAATAAAAACAAAAAAAAAACACTTGACTTTTGTCTCGTTCAAATGCAAAATTTCCTCAATTCATTTCTTTAAATTCTAGCAAACAAAAGCTTTCTGTTTGAACAGCATGTAAGAGCTTGCTCTAATTGAGAATACTCGACTATGAGATACCCTATATTCATATCTGAAATGAGTTATACTATTCTATTTTCTTATCAATTCCGTGACAAAGTTACACGCTAGATTAGTTCGTAATTAAATGTTGCAGATACACGTTGCAAGATTTGCATTATCTAACAAGCGCTTAAGCAAAAACAATTATAGATAACCACTAATAAAAATGTTAAAAGTCAACGATATATATTTTTAATTATAATTGTAATTCGTTTTAATTGATTTGTGTGGGGATATTTTCAAAGTTTGAAAATTTGTTATCTAAGTTTTACACATTTTCATTTTTACTAGCTACTGGGTATATTATAAAAAAGAGCTTTTGCTTGAGAGCAATAGATCAGTTGATGAGATGCCCACTGAGTGCTGATCATTGATAAGCAGGTTGCTAGTTTCATGGTTTGTTATTTTAAAAGCATCAACAAATAACATGACGTCATTTGTTTAAATGTTTCTATATATTCTGCGCTATTTTGTTAGAAATAAACTTTGCACGCTTATTTATTGTGATTGTAATTATACATTCTTTATTAAACAGTAGGAAATACTAAGAAATTTAATGGATCTTATACTTTTTTGGTATTAAATTGTAAATTTCTTTCAAAATAGTTAAATTTCACTTTGTGTTTAAGGGTCCAACTAGGCAATTTATTCCCTGAAAATTCCTTTATTAAACTCTCTATTATTTTAAAAGCGTTTAGATTTAATACTTTTTTGTACCTGTTATATATTATTTTTGACTGTGTACAAGGTAAAGCGTACTAGGCTTCAATACAAAGATGTTTTTTAAATTATAGGGTTATTGAATATATAAGTACCGGTTGATCACCAAATGATGATCTCATATAAGCCAAAATTGATCCTGTGTTTGCAGATAAAAAGGTCGTTAGGAATGTGTGTGTTTTTTGAATATGTACAATAACCAAAAATTGAATCATTCAATTTTAATTATTATATAAAGACAAAAGCTACGAAGCAATTGTGCATTGAAAACAAATTAGACTCTATAATATAATAAAGTTTAAAAAACAAATTATGATAGTGATTTACCAACTTAATTTTATGTAAAAAAATTATTTTCTTTGACAAACCTCGGTTTTAAATATTTTAATTTATCGGGCGTACACTATAAGTATGTATGAATGTATATATGTATAAACATGTGTATGAATCTGAGCATGTTTCTTTGTTTTTCAATTACACAAATAACAAGTTAATATATTTACTATGGCTGACGAGTAATTAAGCGCCCCACTAAAAACTATAGCTTAAATCTGTCTGTATGTCAGATATATATATTCCCTGTACGATCTATTATTATAAACTAATTTTAATGTACAATTTAAGCACTTGCATACTTATGTATGTATGTATGTACATCCAAAAGCTTACAGATGTGACGTTTTGTGGAGGTTGCCCGAAAGCGAGAGAGAGAGAGAGACCAATCGAAAGCGAGAGAGCTTCAAAAGAGGGAGAGAGAGAGCACAACCTGTAGATCAGTTAACCGTTGATCAATTCTGGTCCGATTGTTGTGCTGTGCTCGTAGCAAGTGCAAAACTGAAGCTTTAGTACTGCACAAACCAGCGAGGCGCGTACGCGTATCGAAAGCAAAGCTCTTCCATTACCGTTACGTTTTGTAGTAGAGAGACAAACACACACGAACACACACTAACTCAACAAAAACACGAATACAAACGAATTTCTAAGACTAACGCGCCCGCGCATTGTAGCAAAAAATAAAAAACAAAAAATAAATTTCCTTTTCGCTGAACACTGAACTCAGTACGACCAGCAACAACTACAACAACAAAAACAACAACACGGAGTCAAAAGTCTGCACCAATAATTTTGAGTTTTGGAAAAGTGCAAAGTGAGTTTGCTGAGTGAATTATATTATGATTGAAGAATGAATGCACAGTATGTTGTGTATTTGTGTGTGCGTGTGTATCTATATCTGTGGCATCTATGTATGTAGCTCTAGCTCTATCTATTGAACTGGCTGACAAGCTTAAAAAACAAAACTGATGACGGCGGCGACGACAAAACGCACACACAGAAACTCGTTTTAGTTGTTGTTCCCTACGTTTGCGCTGCGCTGTAGTATGTATCTTATAAGTACATAGCTAACTGTATCTATTGCCAGCAAAGAGAAATTTAAATTGTGTACATAAAATTGCATCCGTATCCTCCTTTTTTTTTTGGTTGTATTTATATGCCTGGCGTTTTGCGATGATTCATTTACGGGGCGCACTCGATTTTTTCGAATCAAGAGCTACAAAAACAACATCAACAGTATTCAAATTGAAAGCCAAAAGAACAGTGGCAGTGAACTATTTATAGAATTATTTGTTTTCATACATAAATACTATGTACATACATACTTACATATATATATTGTATATATTGTAGGTATGTACACCAACAAAATGCAAAAGAGCCGACAATGAAGGCAACGACGGCGTCGCCAGGCTATTTTATTTTATTTTACTTTCATTGTGTGTTTGCTTTTCACTCGTAAATTCGTTCAAATCAAAAACAAAAAAACTTGACAAGAAAATTATAATTATCTACATTTGCCTATTCATACTTAAAAATTTTAATTTTAATTAGCCAAGTTCAAACGATGTCTACTTGCTTGTTTATACAGTAAACGCTTGATAGCAATATGATTAAAAAATAAATAATCGATTAAAGTTATATGTTCGCCTAAAAAAAGTAACTTTTACGTTAAGATTTTTAAAAATATTCCATTATAAAATATGCTATTAACTCCCCATTTTCTGTTTCGATTATTTAGTCAGAAGTTAATTGTTATTAAATTTAAAATTTTGCACAAAAATATGCCCCTTTTAAAGAAGTTTTTTCTAGCAAACTTTTTTTTCAAAACTTGTATTTTGACATATTTTTTTTTGCTTTTTAAAGTCATAACCTGATTTTTAGCAAACAAATTAGAGCTATTTTATCAATAGTGTTGCATAGTGTAATTAAAACTGTTGTTATTAAAACCAAAAGTTCTAAATACTAAAATACATGTGCTTTTTTTTATTGTTAACTAAAACTTACAAAAGCTGAATAAATAGTTATTGTTGCTCTGAATTTTGAGAAACGAAAGCAATGTAATGTATTTTTAGAATTTATTGACATAAAATTATTAATTTCTAAAAAAAAAAATGCATATAATTTATGAACATTTGATTGTTATTGTAGTTAAATATCAAATATCGGAGTCAACCCTAATTTGAGCGTCCACTGTACTATATCCAATAGGTATTTTTGTTTGTGTGTCCAATTGGATTGAGTGCACAAGGTGCAATTATATAAGGTGGCATCATAACATTAGGTTCTTAAACAAAACGCAAAATCGCTATCCCTTTCGCAACCACAAAAGCAAAAAAAAAATTTGTTTTGAAAAATCAAAAAACATTCTTGCAAACTCTTTGACACCACCTTATATTATTACACCATGGCTGCGTAGGAGGGAGAGTGGGCAATAATTACAACAACAGCAAACAGCGCCACACAAATTGGCAAGCCATAGAATTCTATGTTAAACACACATACATATTCCCATGCATGTGTATGTATATATATACATACATATGTGTGTTTTATGCCTGTTTTCGCCTACGTTTTCGAATTTGATTTTCGAAATAATTTGAAAGCAACAACAACACCTTCATTTTGCTTTTACGGCATTTTTAACTTGTTCTTTGATAGCTATTTTGTTTATTTTATGTTTGCCTACGTATACGTATACATACATATATATTTACATATGTGTCAATGTATGTATGTATGTATGTATGCTGGCATTTTGCGCTTCCATTTGCTCATGCGCCCACTCCAATGCCAGAAACAAACGGCAAAAATTAACAATAACAACAACAATATGTTTCTACTTTTGCCTCTCGTTCCGATTATATGAGATCATTTTGAATTGTACTACAATATATGTATATATGTATGTATGCATGTATGTATGCAAAAACAAAAACACGCATCATGCGCTTCAAATTGTGCTCTCAGTGTTTATTTTGTTGCTTTTTACACCCTGTACTCATTAAAAATGTTTCAAAGGCGGCCATAGAACAGTGCAAGTGTATGAAACAGGCAAAATAATTATGTACGGCTGCAGGGTGTCGCGTAGTCGGGTATACTCAACCATTAAACTACTACTAGTTGGCTTTTGTTTTTAAATTTTCTATCTATTTTTTTGCGTTTTGTATTTTGTTTGCCACTGAAAAAACGTGCTGTGTATGACCAGGCGTCAATTAGATTTAGCCTTTTATTTATATTTATGTTATGTACGTATATTATGTTGTTTTATGTGCGTGTATACATACATATTTTGCTTACGTGAGCTTCTTTATTAGCTAAAACTCTTGACCATATGGTTAAAGCGCACAGATTCGTAGACATCAAGATCATATCACATTTTTTTTCTGGGAATTAATTTTAATTCAATTTAATTTGATTTGTCGCCTTAGGCGCTGTGATTTATTTAACATACATACAGATGTAGCTACTTATTATATACCTTCATATATGTATATATATTTATATATATAAGCACTTAACGTGCCAGTCAATGTTTTGTTTATGATTCTGATGACATCATCATCCGCAGCCATCCTTGTGTTTGCTTTATGAATTTTTGCATCTGTTATTTTCTCACATGCGCCTTATATAAAAGTCATTCATTGAAATCTCACTCAAGGTTATCTGCTAAATCACAAAAATACATAAAACAAAAAAAAAATAAAAAATTCATCAACTTTAGCCAGACAAAGTTTTTCGGCATACAGGTTTCTCTATAGATTGTTTCATCAGCCAAAAAAGGAACTAAGGACACGGTTGAAAGTGAAAACCTGTTTGACATTGAATTTGCAAGAGTTTCAAAATTTTATTTTATTTTTTGTTTTCGTAATTGTGTGTGTGTTTGTCTGTGTTGTCAGTTCTGAAAATCAATGTCATTATTGTGATTTGAATACCCTGCAAGTTAAGAGGTGTATAGCAGCAATATCAACTATATTGAGCAAACCGAAAATATATAAGTCTATTAAATATTTTAAGAATATTTTATGTATTATAAAAAACAAGTTTTGATAAAGTTGGCTATTTGTGAATAGCTTTTTCTTTAGACATAAAAAGTTTCTACCTATTTAGAATATCGAATCTCATAGCTTCATTCAAACTGAACCATTTTCCAATATCATTTGGCCTTCATTTCTTCTTGGCCTTAAAATATTTTATATGAAATTATGAACAATTTGATTTTAATTCAAGATTAAAAACTTTTCTTTAATTTTTTATTAGCATTTTTTGGTCACTTTTTTTTAGGCTTAATGTAAGAAGGCATTTATATATGAAAAACTTTATTTGCAGTTATTTGATTTCAAAACACACAAAATGTATTGAATTATTCCTTTAAAAAAAAAAATTGTTTAAAAAATACCACAGAGCTTATATACTTACTGTTAAAACCGTCTGAGAGTTACAAGCAAATGCACAAATGTGTAACAAACAGCGCCCATTAGTACGCAACACTTTGAATGTCGTTATTTAATGTATGTGGTAAAATTTAACTTTTCGTTTATTTTCTAAAGCAAAAATCGAACGTTTTTCTAAAGAATTAAAATTGAGAATAAAATATATTAAAAGTAAATCGATTGTTCTTCAGTTTTGAATGTAATTTTTTCCTTAATGTAGCTATAAATTATTTAGTATCGATTTGCGGATTTAAATTATAGGAATATATATGGGAACCTAAGTATATACTAAATTTGAAGTCGCAACGTTTTAAGAATAGACAGTGTGATAGATAGATCACTTAGGTAGTTATATAACCTATATTTAAACAATTTTTAATAGCTACACGGGGTAGAAATAAAAATATATATAGGCTCTAACCGAGTCGAAGGGGTAATGTATGTATGTATACTTTGTTTTAATAATATGAAGTCATCAAAATTTCTTTTTATTCTTAAATTTAAGTCCATTTACATTCATATATCGAAATGCATTTTAGTATTAGTTAAAAGCTGACTAATGGATATCTTCCAATCATGCAGATTTCCACTTTATGTTTTATTAAGTAAACTTTATAAACATATTTATTTTTATTATTATTTTGTTTGTTGCTATTGACAGATAAACATATCAAGTGTTGCCCAATTTAGATGACTTAAGCTCTATTAAAATGCGTAAAAAAAACAAATGAAATAATATTAGCATAGAATGCAAACCCTGTTCTAGAACAAACGCACCATTTTAGTATATATTGAAAAAGTTTCGTGGGTGTTATAAAAATACAAATGTTTGAAATTCTTATGAATGGCAAATCAACCTGTCAGATACGAAGCCGTTTACGTTTACACCCACATTGGCTTCAGTTTGTGTATAATATGACTACAGCAACACTTACTCATATGAATTTAAATAGTTTCTGAATATTTTCGCTTGATGTCATTGCAGTACAGAATCATCATAATCATTGGAAATGCAGTACTCAAGTAGTTCAGAAAATTACTCATCCTCTCTGAGAGATACGCCTTCGAAATGGAATGGACGTGTAAGTAAAAATTTATAATCAATATATCATCTTTTATTAAAAACAAATTTTAACAGAACGACAAGAATTATGCGTACAAAAAGTCATCGTACCAATACTCAAGCTCTGGCGATAATAATGTATCATATCAGGGCAAATCGCCCGATCAAAATATCGATCAGTTGGATGCTCTGCTGGAGGATTTAAAACAGGAGCGCCAAATTACTAATAGAGAGCGCGATTCTTTGCCCACCGGCACAAGCTATAGAACGCTGTAAGTTAAAAAACAATGTCTATAAAATGTCAAAATTTTAAAAATATTAGCTATAGAGATTCTGTAGTTTTAGACAAACACCATTCTATTACAAAATTAGAAAGTACACACATATCTCCGAAGATTGAATGTAAAGTACATTTGCTGAAATTTAGAAAGCTATTTTCCGATATGAAGTCTAGCACTTGAATTTTAAATGTATTTTAAGATAATATAATATTGTAACTACAATTTTATAAAAAACAAAAATAATAGATATTTTTTTCATAAAGCTAATGAAATATCTGAGAAACATGTTTATTTAACAATAACAGTAATTTTTACTGCAAGTAAAAAGTCTTTCGCAACAAAATTATATTACCATTTTTGAAATGCCATTAGAAAGGGTTTTATGTATTTGCACAGTTTTGTCTTATAATAAAACCTAGCTGGATAACTGAAGATATTATTAAATAAAAAAATTATTTTCTTATTTATAAAACAAATATAAAACAAATTGCTACATAAAATATCTTTGATTAGATTATCTAATTTATATTCAAGCTTTCAAACGCATTGCAACCTTTTAACATGCTCAAAAGTTAATTCAATTAGCGCAGTAGAAATTCAACTTGCAGTGTCTTAAACTATTTTATAATATGTGTATGTCAAATAATTATACTATGTACATCAAAAAGCTAATAATTCAATTAGCAAAGTAGTAAAATTCAATTTTTAAGTTGCGAAAATAATTTTTAATATTTTAATTCACTATATTAAAAATAGAATAATCGATGATCTCTAATTAGATTGTTAAGACCTCAGTACTAATACTATCTTAAGAAACAAAAAAAGTTTTAACAAAAAAACCCTTTCTTATCATCAGAAAAGCTAAAAAGCCTTTTAGAATATGATTTTTCATTGTTAAAGCCCAATTCACCTACAGGACCTTAAATAAAATTTAGTATTTTCGTTTAGGTTGATTTTGGAAACATTTCGAACAACTTTTTTTAATAGGTTTTTTCAAAAACCCAACACCAACAGAGTTATAGATCGATAAAAATATTAGCTATCTCTGTTTATGTCCGAAAAAGGCGATAATTTCCGGCACTCATTTTTCGGCATACACAGAGCTATTAAAGTCTGAAACACTACTATAATTAAGCTATTACTAGCGAATAAATTTTAATTTATTGCTTTATAAATATAGAGTATTATTATTATTATTTTATTATTTTCCACAGCGAACGCACTGATCCCTCGGGCAACGTCATCAAGACAACGCGTGTGATCAAGACGACCAAGCATTCGGGTGGACAACAGCCTTTTAGCGATGATGTGGAGACCTTTAATCCCAGCGACTATAGCACGCTGCAGTCGTCGGCCAAGTACTCGAGCTTTCAGGATAACTTAAAGCGTGACGAGTATCAGATTAAGGAGAAGCCGTACTTGCTGGGTAAGAGTTGTGACTATAAACTTATCATATAGACTTCTTAATAATTTTATATCCTTAGCTCATTCACCTGGTGGTCAGTACACAAGTAGCAGCAAAATCTATGAGAGCAATCGCACGCTGAACAACAACAATGTGGAGCTTGTGCCACAGACGGTAACGAGCAGCGTCAACATTGACAAGGAGCTGCAGGATATAGCGCTTAGCGATGGCATATTGCCTGCACCGGGCACCAAGGTGACCACCACTGTGCGCACCTATACCTATGAAATACCATCGAATGGTCCGGGCAGCGCCACCAGCACCATAAATCGCAGCAGCAGCAACAACAATACGCTGAGCAGCAGCTATAAGCATCATGAGACGCACAACTCCAGTCAGAACTATACGCAATTGTCTCCATCTCATGTGCCCCAAACTGTTGTCTACAATACGGAGAGCTATTCCACGCTCAATAAACCCAATGATCGTCCGCTGGTGAGCAATCAATCGTATGAGATTCGGGAGCATAAGGAGACCACCACACGCGGCTTGAGTCCACAGCCGCGTCAACTGCCCCTGGGACCTGCTGTCAGTCCAACAGGTGGACCGCCCAACGTTAACCGCACTATTGTCTACAACATACACAAGACAGATAACACGATCAACGAGCAACGTTATCCAAATAGTCCGGCTCATAGTCCCAATTATGGTGTACCACCGCATAGTCCGGCACAGCCTCAGTTGCCCACAGGCGGCACTAATCGCTATTATTACAAGGAGACCGAAACGTCCAATACTGTTAATACCATACATGGTCCACCCAATGGTTCGGGTCCGTACAATTTGGAACCATCACATCCGGCACCACTGAAGCAGTTGCCCAGCACAAACTATCCACAGCCACAGAATGGACATGGCTATCCGCCAACTAATAATACCAGCTACACATATAAATACTCCTCCACAACGAATACAAACAATCGGCGCGGTCCTGGTCCAGATTATGGCACAACTTCACCCTTCCCAGTGGACGGCGTTGAATATCCCTTGGGCAATGGCAATCCGCCGCAGCGTGTGGATGATCTAATGCAATCCTTTGGCACCGTAATTAGATGGAAAGCATTCGCCTTATTTGGGTTTTATTAAACGGATTTTTCTTCTTTTAGACGGATCATGTGGATCGTGTGGACATTGAAACGCCAGTTCGCAAGCGTGAGATTGAGACGGCAGTGGCATCACCACAACAACAGCATGTGCCCTCCGTTAACAAGGCCGGCAAGGAGGTATACTATCCACCCGGACATGATACGATCATAACCAAACGCGAGGAAATGCATGCTGGCTCCGCGGCGGGCGTAAGTTAACAAAAATGTTATTAATTTACAATATAATTGACCATATACTCTATCTTATTTTCTGTAGGGTCGCTGGGCTAAGGGTTCGGGCATGTATGAATATGAGTCTGGCTCGAAATCAAAGACGAAAACCAAGTCTGGCGGTGCTGTGGTACCCGTTTGTCTGCCCCTTTGCTGTGCCATGCCCTGCTCCATTATGTAATGCCAAAGCATTGCAATGCATCAGCGACGACTTCACTTTGTATATAGGATTCTAATATTTGCTAATTCCTGCCCTGCTCTACCCTAGTTTCCCAATCCGCGCGTATAGCTTGTCGTTCATAATATTGTTTATTTAACCAATTTTACGGTTTACGCTTCTCATATGAATGCTCTAATTGTTGTAATTTGTTGTCCAAATTTATATATATATATATATATATATATCTATTATCTATCTATATGTATGTATATATTTTTTTGATATAGGCATTGCCCTAGTTGTTGGATTTGGTATATTAGTTTCTTTCTAACCTAGTTTGCTCTAAATTATTTGCTCACATCTCCCAAAAAAAAAAGAGAAACAAAAGCATTTATATTACAACGTGACCAGTGAAACACAAAAAAAAAATATTTTTAAGTTTTTATTTGAAAGCCAATTGTTTTTAACTGTATTTTTTGCATACCAAACTAATAAATGAGCCGCGGAATTTAATTCCCCACTCGCCATAATTACATCTATAATATATACTATTTATGTGTGTGTTGTTTCCCCCCCGCTGCACTCGAATATTATCTACTAATCAGCAGCCCTGGGGCTGCCCAAAAAAACAAGAGTAATTGTAACCCAGAAGGTAATCTACCACATAGTCTTTACAAAGCCATAAATATTTTCTAATACATCGTATGCGTAAATATCAAAGTAACCTCTGAATAAAAACGAAATCTAACCAACGAAACTATCTAGTGCAACATTTTTAATTGGATTCGTGGGTTTAATTAAGTACAAATTGATCAAAAGGCAATAAAACACCTAATAGATTTGGTACATATGGTAAAAGTTTTATTCTGGTATAGTAAAATGTATTTTCTATAAGTTTTACATTTGGTAATTTATATTAAAGTATTTGTTAGGTAATAAACATCCTTGCAGAAGAGATTGGACTCGTTTTTTAAGACATTTAACTTGGCACACACAGTTTGCAACCTTTGAAAGTTGATTCGGACTTAAAAATGATATAGCTGCCGTAGTAATCAAAATCAGTCAAAAGAAGTTTTTCTAATATGATATTTTTAAAATTGATCCTTAAAGATATATAAAATAGCCAAGTCTTGTTATATATTTATAAACATATATAAATATATGTATATGTATGTATGATCTTCTGCAAGAGTGTGTGTTAGATTCGGTGTGAGCCGAATATGACAAATTTATGGTTTCTTTTTTTCTTTTAATTATCGTTTTGATCGAATAACAATTGTATATCACAAAAGTAATATCTACATTTCACCTTGTAGGAATTGGTGTAGAATTTTTCTTTTTTTTTTTTGTTATTTGAAGAGATTCTGAATAAAATTATGAATTATGTAAGAAAACAAAAATCAACAAAATCTATATACTCTTTAGAATATATAGAATATTAAATGGGGCTAGTTGTACTATCAAAGTACATATTTTTTCTATATTGACTGGACATGCTACATACACAATATGTGTGTCTATTATTCGAGATAATAATATAATAATAATTAGGCTACTTTTGAAAAAGTAATGTTGTCATTTGTACATACATAAGTAATATTGTAAAGCTACATGCAAAATTGCTAGCTGTCGTTATAGAAGTTCGAGAAAAAACTACTACTGTTCCTGCTCCCTTTGCTTTTGGCTAACTCTTACGCTCGGAGTTCTTTAGCTCAGCTAAAAACCAAGTAAAGATTGGAAATTCTTTGATGCTATAGATTTCATATTTAATCGAGTTAATGCCATCCAGTTCAATTTTACTGATACCATTCTGCAAGTTTTCGTATCTATGAATAGAAATAGGACATAAATTATTTGAAAGTATTTTTCATTTGCGGTATTTACACACCGTTTGGGATTTGCTTTCTCCTTCTGATGTTTCAACATCATATAGCGAGCTATATTGATCGGATAACGTGATATGAATAAGTTGGCATGTTTCAATCTGCAAAGTAATAAAGCATTAAGCATTTTAAAATAATGCATATTATGTGTATGACACTACCTGTTTGACATATCGTCGTCCTCGCCACCCCAGCCGAAGAACGAATTTGAAAAGCCATTAACAGCCTTAAAATGCTGTCGTGTCATGGCAGAAACTCCGCCAAATATTGATCGATAAGGCAACCTAGAAATTAAACAAATTAATCTCATTATATGGTTCAATAATGCACCATAGTTACTTGAAATTCAGCGTGTCAATTGCAACGGACATGTGCCGTGGCTGACGTGGACAGTTGTACAGATTGCGTTCATCCAAAGGTAAAAGGTCGACATCGTGGAATATAAAACAGTCCCACTGATAAAGCTTTAAGGCCTCCAAGTATCCGATATTCATCATGGCAGCACGATTAAATGGCTTGCCATTGGTCTGCTCTACTATAAATATGCGATAAGCAATGCGCTGTTTCATTAGGAACGGATGTATGTTTCGTAGGAAGACCGAGAGGTGAGCATAACGGTCGCGAAAGGGCACCACAATGGCAACATGATATTGAGCAATACAATCGCTTGGCTGATAAGCGCCACCCGGACGCAATAATGGCCCCAGGACAGCTTCAGTAACATCAAGGGATTCGAGTGTTATATTCGGTTTGATGGGTCCACCTAAAACAAATATATTAATTTGTAAAAAAATATCTCACTTATGCGTTTGGGTTTGTAATCATTGCGTGTGCGTTAGGATTTACGCTTGAGCGCGTGCAAACATTAGATTTATTGTTGACAGAAGTACGAATACCATGATTCTAATTACGAAAGAACTGTGTAACAGTCGATTATACTCGAGGACAATACACACTGCACCCAATTAGACCTAAGGCAAACAGTGCCGATGGTTCACTTTTACATAGATTCTTTTGCACATTTTTTATATTCACTTTTACACCTTTATAATGGGTCTTCACCCCATACATCTCGGTGTAAAAATTCACACACATGTTTTATCGACATGAATGAGCTGTAGTAGCATTGTCATGTGATCTATTTACTCATCATTAAACACGTGTGATTGAGTGAATAGAAAAGCATGTATGTTATTTTCGACACACGCAATGAACACGATCACGAACAGTCACAAGTTGGCAGAACATACCATCTCTGGGATCAGGATCTGTGCAGTTTTGTGCGAATGGCATTTGTGTGGTGCTATTTGCATAATCCTGCTGATGCGGATGTGAATGCGCGTGCAATAAGTCTTGTGGAATGGAAGTAAAGTTTGCAATCGCAATCACAGTCATTGAGGTTGTTGAATTGCGGCTGTTGTGCAGCTCGCGTTCTTTTGATAGGGCCAAGGGAGCGGCGGGCAGTCTGTGGCCATTGTTGTTATTGTTGTTGTTGCCCTCTCTGACGCTCCCGCTGCTGTTGTTTCTATTATGAATGTGCGCATATTTGTGCACACGCCGTATGCTATAAAATTGTATACAAAATTGCAAATCAGTGTCAATTTCACGAATGTTAAATGCCACATAGTACACTTAACACTTACCTTAGCTTGCTTAGGGATGTGGGGCTGGAGCCGTCGGATTCGTAAGTCCATAAAAAGTTAAGCACCAGCAGAAGACATATTGCGCCGGCCACGAAGCGTATGAGAGTCGCTTTTGTAAACATGAACATGGTCCATGGATTGCATCATTCCTTATTCGAGTTGGTTGCTATCTTCCACAGCATTCTACTGCTTATCCTATTTGCATGGTTTTAAGTAACCAAAATAACCTATGGGCGTTGTGAGATTCTTAGGTCGACCCCGTTATGCTAATGAGAAGAACGCCACGCTTAGGCTAATGCCACTAAATCGTTTTCATCTTCAGATTACAAAAATATTGTATTTTGATTCCATGTTTGCCCATCTTGCAAACAGCTGATTTTGGAACTGCAGAAATGAAATATGAGTTACGCACAGGGTGACTCATAGACATTGGTTCATGGGCGGCAAATTTTGAAATTCGCAATCAAACAAATACATATGTATACAGCTTTATTTACACACAGTTACTTTTTTTATTGGCTAACTCTGTTTTTTATGTATAAAAGCGAGGACATATTATACTGTTACATTTTAAATATGTTCAGATTTAGTAAGCAGGAGAATTAACTGAACCAATTCGCCACTATGCTTGGAAATAAATTTGCCTATGAATAGTATTCAAATATTTGTAGTAAACAGATACCACGAATTATAAAAAAAAATAAACAATTTGCAACACAAAACTGAAGATTTATACAATTTGCAGTGGATTCTATTCTGGCAGTCGTAATGGCTCATTGTCCTTTATATTAACCGTTTTTGATACATCATTATGTGTATATTCTATGCGTAAGATCTTGTCGTCACCCAAACTCGGGTCAAAAAAGCCAGGTAAATCGCTCTGTAATTGTATATTGAAATGTTAAATAATGTCTATATAAATAAATATACAACAACCCACCTTTGAAGACTCGTATAATTGTAATGTGCTGTCCCTGACCAGACATTGTATGGGTATTGTCACATCATGAGATGCCTCAGGCTTAAATTGCATGCCACTCTCATTGATGCATCCATAAATAGCTCTCTTTATAATCAGACCACCTCGAATCTGCTCCTCGCTAATGATACGATTATAGGTGCTCTGCATAAGGTGTATGGCTGCCATTGCCTCCTGTTTCTTTGCAGACAAGCGTTGCTCATTTTGTCGCTTTGAACGCTCCACCTCGATGTTTTTGCGATCAGCTTCCATGGGATCCATTATTGCTTTTTTGACAAGGAACCACGCAACTAAAGGCGTTACTGTGGCATAAAATACAGCGGCAGGCACTATTTCATCGCTTAAATGTATTGGAAATACATACGACTGATTTGAACGCATTATTCTGTAATAAAAAATACTTTTATTATGTTATGTTGTTTGTTAATTAGGAATGCTAACTCACTTTAGCTTTAATATGACTCCTGAGGGCACACCAATGGAAACAGTTGCTATCACTGAACTGTATTTAGAAACCTTTTTTTCCACTCCATATTCGCCCAGGAATCCAAATGTGCCCACTCTGAAAAGTTAAGACTTGGTTAACATGATAATATAACAATCTAAAGATTTTTTTATAAACTGACATTGCAAAATAGAATTATTCAGTTAATTAAATCAAGGTTTTTAGACAGTTAGTATTAATTGCATTTAAGACCTTAAGATATCGATGTTCTTTATATAACAAATGTAAATGCACTATTTAATTAAAGCTTTTTATAGTTTAAGCTATTAAGTAATATTTTTTGATGCAATATAAAACTGATTTTCGCGTTCGCTTCAAGTGCTACTTTAAGTTAATATTATTAATTAATCTACATCTTACTTAGTGGCCAATTTAAGCTTCAGCTCATTATCCAGCATCTTTCGCGTATAGGATACAGTGAAGTATATGTGAGGCGTTCCTATCACAAAGGATGAGCTTATAGCGTTCTGTTCATTTGAGTGATCAATCTGCGTGGACATGGATGACTGTGGACCAGCGTTCAGCGTTAAGCTGCCAACGGTATGTTTATCAAGCTGCACAGCAAGCGTTGTAAACACAGCGGGCATTACACCGTCTTCCTGAAAACTCATGTTGGTGCCGCCGTTCACCGTCACCTTAGAAGTTAGCGTGCGTCCACCTGGTGTAGATGCAGAACTGAACTGAATGCACACAAAAAAAATTATGGGAAATCAAAGCTTACCCTTAAGGCCCAGTAAAAAGCCATTGCCCGCACCGAGACAGATCTCCAACCAGCCCTTGTTAAGTAGGCGACGACCCGCAACCATGAAACCGCCAGAGCCAGTGCCATTGGATGAATATAAATTACCGCTCATGATGATCATGTCCTTGCGGGTTATGGGCGCCTCAATCGATTGTGCAATGCTCATTGAACCGATCTCCACGCGCGGCATCTCAGAGTCATCATAAGGGGTAAATATTTCAGTGGCATTCACATTGATAGTAATATTGCCCCGTGGATTAGTGCGTTGTTGCAAGCGGCGCTCGGCGGCCGCTTGGGCCAGGCGTTCGTATTCTTCCCGAATTTCTGCTGGTGTCTTTGTACGATGAACTATTTCCCAGCCCTCCGTTTTGAGACCCTTCTCGCCCACAGAGTCGTAAATGGCACGCTGGTGTGGATCAGAAAGGACCTCATAGGCACGCTTCGTACGATTGAACATCATTTCAGCTTTTTTCTTGCTTTCCGGCTCCATGTGTTTGTCCGGATGATAAATGCGACTCTGCTTGCGGTACGCCGTGTTAATTTGCTCGGTGGTGGCCTAATATGTTAAAATTATATTAAGTGATCATTTATAAATATCTTTTTCAATAATGCACTTACATCTCGCGGCAAATTGAGAAATGTGTAATAGTTCTCATCTAGTTCGGCGTCAGATTCGTTGTCTGATGCCATGACACCGAATTTTGGAGATAGACAATCGACAGTTTACGCTCAGAGTGTCTTATGTATCGGTTTGTAAATATCAGCGGCAGCAGCAGCGACAGCATCGGTGAAACCGAGGATCTGTGATTAAATTTTGGTGAAAATTTTGAAACTATTTTTTATACAACTTTACGCAATAATAACAACACGTGTGATGGAACACGAAACGATGGAAAACCTCATATACACAGGGTGCTATGGTCAGACCTTGTTTAGAAGGCTAGCAATTAACGTCAACAATTCAATTTACAAGGCAAATATAGTTTAGTTTGTATTGCTGAACTCCTAAATACACAAATTTCAAACTAATTCAGCAAAGCTTAGTAAATAAATTAAAGAAAATAATACAAACACTTGCAATTTGCGAACGTTGGTAACTCTGCGGAAACTTATTCAATGCAACGCTGCGTGTTTCGTTTCAATTCGATCTAAACCCATCTGAAACGTCTCTGCCCACTGTCTTTATCCAGCCCTCGCAAGGGAAACGTGCTCGTGGTTTCGCTGACGAAATTTTCGTTTTAGAAGCGGTGCAATTTGCAGCTGTTTTAATTTGATAATTCGTGTAAAATTAAACAAGTTATATTCACATAAATATGCTGCGCGTTCCCAAGTTTTTACCACGCATCGCGCGCCAGGCCAGCCTTGCAGCCACGCAAACGAATATGTCCGCTGCTTCTAGCATATTCCGCGTAAGTACAAAATTTCGATTTACATAATACTACGTGCGGCATGTTTGCGCTTTCGGCTTGTTAACAGTTCATGTTCTTGCTAATATTATACAAATATTTTATAATAAGTGCTATATTTCTATCATTTACAGAATCTGCCCGGTGCCTGCAATGGATTGTCCGGTCAACTACGCTACAAGTAAGTGAACTTTGTAATTACAGCATCTGCAATGCCGCTAGTTAAATATTCAAATTGATAGTGCTTATGTAATAATAGTATAATGCTGCTGCTTTGTACATTCACATAATGTACACACTTTCAATTTTCACTGTACAAACAATATTATATTCATTTATTCAATATTCATATATAATATACAGTTCTTCTTTACATGCAGTTATTGACAGTGTTGCGTGTTCATGTTCTAGTTGCAGTAACTAGTTCAATTTGTCTTATTATTTTACACCTTGTTTTCAATTCAATTAATAATGTCATACACGGCTTTTATATCCTTATATAATCTTATTTAATTCTTACAATAAGCAACAATTTTTACAATATTAGGCTATAAAAACATGGTGAAAATAAAAAAAATTAATTGGGCGTTAAGTAAGGGAAAATTTGCAGAAATCTGTAGAATAAAGGCCGAGCTATAGCAACTTGTAGTACGTATATTCTTGCTCGATTTAAAAAAAAAAAACCCAGCCAAATTTTTCATGTAAAAAAAGACAAAAATAATTTGTACATTTTATTGTATGTTTCGTCATTAGGAAGAGCTCTAGAAGCATACAAAAATATTGGTAATATATTTTAATTAAATACAAAGAATCGCCATACAAAAGTACAGATTTCCGAATAGGCAATGTTTGGTCTCTTTTCCAGCAGTGGCAATTTTAAAAAGGACAGAAATGTCTGAATAATGCTGTGATTGCAGCGAAAGCCACATATTTAGAATTATTATCTACTTTGATATTTTAATTAACTTTTGAACTGCTTCAGTGATTTGAACTAAAAAGAACAACTCAATAAATACCCGTTCAGTTCACTTGAACTAATATAGAACCAAACTAGACATCTCTGGTTATTGACGTTGACAGCTTTATCTTTTGCCTGTTGCCTTGTTGCCCTGCAAGCTAGTCATAAGCTTATCTAACACGATATATTACTATTATTATGTTATTTTCAGATCTGGCGAGGTTAAAGGTGCTGTTATCGGTATCGATTTGGGCACCACCAATTCCTGCCTGGCCGTTATGGAAGGCAAGCAGGCAAAGGTGATTGAAAATGCGGAGGGCGCACGCACAACACCCTCACACGTGGCCTTCACCAAGGATGGCGAACGTTTGGTTGGCATGCCGGCTAAGCGTCAGGCAGTTACCAATTCGGCTAATACATTTTATGCCACCAAACGTTTGATTGGTCGCCGATTCGATGATCCCGAGGTGAAGAAGGATATTACGAATTTGTCGTACAAGGTTGTTAAGGCATCCAATGGCGATGCCTGGGTTTCCGCAACAGATGGCAAAGTCTATTCGCCCTCACAAATTGGCGCCTTTATTCTGATCAAGATGAAGGAGACCGCTGAGGCGTATCTTAATACACCAGTTAAGAATGCCGTTGTCACTGTGCCCGCCTACTTCAACGATTCACAGCGTCAGGCTACCAAGGATGCTGGCCAAATTGCTGGCCTGAATGTTTTGCGTGTGATCAATGAGCCAACAGCAGCGGCTCTGGCTTACGGTATGGACAAAACTGAGGATAAGATGTAAGTCAACTGCCGATATAATCATGACTATAACAATAATTATTATTCATTGGTTATTGTAGCATTGCTGTATACGATTTGGGTGGCGGCACTTTCGATATTTCTATTTTGGAAATCCAAAAGGGCGTCTTTGAGGTAAAGTCCACCAACGGTGACACACTGTTGGGCGGTGAGGATTTCGACAACACTATTGTGAACTTTTTGGTGGCGGAGTTCAAGAAGGATACCGGCATTGATATTCGCAAGGATAACATTGCCATGCAGCGTCTTAAGGAGGCTGCTGAGAAGGCCAAATGCGAACTGTCATCGTCACAGCAAACAGACATCAATCTGCCCTATCTGACCATGGATTCCGCTGGACCACAGCACATGAATCTTAAAATGACGCGTTCCAAGCTGGAAAGCCTGGTTGGCGAACTTATCAAGCGCACCATTCAACCCTGCCAGAAGGCATTGTCCGATGCTGAAGTATCAAAGTCTGAAATTGGTGAAGTTTTGCTCGTCGGTGGCATGACTCGTATGCCCAAGGTGCAGTCCACAGTTCAGGAGTTGTTTGGACGTCAGCCATCGCGCGCGGTTAATCCCGATGAGGCTGTGGCCGTTGGTGCTGCCGTTCAAGGCGGTGTTTTGGCTGGCGATGTTACTGATGTGCTACTCCTCGATGTTACACCCCTTTCACTGGGCATTGAGACATTGGGCGGCGTCTTTACGCGTTTGATATCTCGCAATACCACCATTCCCACCAAGAAATCACAGGTCTTCTCAACGGCTGCCGATGGCCAGACTCAGGTGGAGATTAAGGTGCATCAGGGCGAACGTGAGATGGCCAACGACAACAAACTGTTGGGTTCCTTTACACTTGTTGGCATTCCGCCAGCACCTCGTGGTGTGCCCCAAATTGAGGTGGTCTTTGACATTGATGCCAACGGCATTGTGCATGTTTCGGCCAAGGACAAGGGTACCGGCAAGGAGCAACAGATTGTTATTCAGTCGGGCGGTGGTCTTAGCAAAGATGAAATCGAAAACATGATCAAGAAGGCCGAGGAATATGCCACTGCTGATAAGAAGAAGCGCGAACTTATTGAAATTGTTAACCAAGGCGAAAGCATTATCCACGACACAGAAACCAAAATGGAAGAGTTCAAGAGCCAGCTGCCCGCTGAAGAGGTAATTATAATCTTTAATAAGCTCTTAATTGTGTAATTTAATATTAATTTATTTTGTGATTTCAGTGTGAGAAGCTGAAAAAGGAAATTGCCGATCTGCGCACACTGCTGGCAAACAAAGAGACCGCCGATCCAGAGGAGGTCAGAAAATCAACCAACCAGCTGCAGCAATCCTCATTGAAGCTTTTCGAATTGGCTTACAAGAAGGTAATAATTAGTTAATTTAATATATTTATTTATATATTTTATATATTTATATATTTTATGTATATTTACAGATGTCTGCTGAACGCGAGAGCAGCGCCAGCGGTGGCAGCAGCAGCAGCGGTAGCAGTTCAGGCGAACCTTCTGGCGATGCCAAGAAGGAAGAGAAGAACTAAATTAGGCAACCATAGACGTAGTTGTTGTTCCCTTATTTCATAATAATCACATTTGGATTTCGATTAAGTTTTACGTTAAACATAACAATAATACACATAAAACACACATGCATAACGATCATATGCCTGATTAAACTAAATCATAAATATTGTCCCCTCTAATCCAATCACATATAAGCAAAAAAGCATTTACCCAAATTGTGTAGTAATATGCGAGGATGTTAAGGACCTTCAAAATACCAAACACGCAGCTAACATATAAACTCAGTCATGGCGTTTGCATTAAGTTTTTATTGTTTATAATGCAACATCCTAACGTCTGAATCATAGTCTAATGTAAATTTGTGGTAGAGTTGTGCTGTGCTTTATGTAAGATTTTCCTTATTTTTACCTTAAATTGATTTTAAACTAGTTGTAGTTGTAAAATACCCAGCACAGCAGCCGCAGCACAAACTCAAGCCCAAAACTCAAAAGGCAGCCACAAGGAAACATACGAACATGCGTGTTTGGCATATTGAATGCCATAATTTAAGCAAATATTATCCTTTGGTTTCCAATGGATAACCAATAAAAATTGACTGGGTAAAATGCAATTCAAAAGTCAATATACATGTGTAAACTTAAAATATACGTGAACAAAAAAATATTATTTACAAACTGAAAATCTTATCGTTTTACTTTTAGTATTCACGTGCTCTTAAAACACTCAATAGATAAGCATATACATATGTATGTATGTACATATAGGTCGGAATTTAATCACATATGTTTATAACGAAAATCAAAGTATTAAAAACTCATTAGATAAAACTCTTTAGGATTATACTGTGCGCCTTTTGAAGTCCTATACCAAATACTACATAATATAGTATTATAACAAACATATTTCTTGGAGAATCGAAACCTGTAACAGGAAAACTATAAAGTTCTAGAGGACATATAAGATTGCATGAACTATTACTAATTAAAAATTACGAACGTCACAATAGCGTGTATTTTAATATATTATGTTTTATTATCAAAGTGAGTTTATCCAATTGCTTGACTAATGCCTGCTATTAGACGATCAAACACTGGACGACGTACAAGTTGGAATTTCAGTAAAAATCAAACCCAGGAGGATGGCTTAGCAATGCGCGCCGTGTCAACTGGTTTGTTATCCTACTTTGACAATAGATTAATATTATAATTCATATTAAATATTCTTTCTCTATAATATAATTTTATTTATAATCCATAAGACAAAAAGTATATTTATTATAAATCAAAATAACAGGATTAGAAAGTGTTCGAAGAAAACCTACTATTATATGAGTTTAAATTTAATATGTATTTATAAAAAGAGTTTATGAAATAACCCATATAGACAAACCCACATCGCGTAATTACCGCAATATCCAGTTTTACTAAATGTACTATATGTTTTTTGAATGTGTACGTATGACAGGAACTCCCTAGGGGCTTAATCAATAATAAACTCAAAAAATATTTCTGATTCTTTTTTCGATCTTTATTTTTTCTTTTTTTTTGTATTTACATTTTTATAAATAAACAGTTCAATGTGTACAACAATATCGTCAAAATCTTAATTAACAAGTACTTAGAAAAGTTTGTTCATACTCGTTTACAATATATCTTAAAACCTATATGTGCTTATAATCTAAAGGTATGATTATCCATTTTTTTTTTGTGTTATATACATTATAATACTAGTCGCGCATTGATCGTAATGTTTTGTAAGCCTAAAATGTTGACTAGAGCCAATATACTAACTACATGGCGCCTGTTTGCAATTTGTACAATGTGTAGTAGAGACCACGGTTCTGAACCAGCTCTTTGTGAGTGCCACTTTCACAGACTACTCCATTTTCGAATACATAAATAATATCCGAATCGACAATGGTGGATAATCTGTGAGCTATGCTAATTGTGGTACGTCCCTCGGCAGCGGCATCCAAGGCCTCTTGAACGATCTGTAAAGAATAAATTTGAAATTATAGAGTATACATATTACGTAAAGAATAAGACAAAGTTATGAGAATGGAACATTTTGAAGTTGGTTTAGTTTAGCCTACTGAACTAACTTAATTATTAAACTTATTCAGATTTTAACAAAAAATGATTATCTGGTTTAAGGTTATCTGATCAAATCTTTATGATCAAAGTAAGAAATCAATCGATCAATTCAATCCTGTCCAAACTAACCTTTTCACTTTCCGCATCCAATGCTGATGTGGCCTCATCAAGCAAAAGTATTTTCGGATTTCTAATTAAAGCACGTGCAATAGCAATACGTTGTTTCTGTCCGCCGGATAGTTGAGCGCCCTTCTCGCCCATACGTGTTTCATAGCCCTAGAAACAAATTATCATATTAGCATTTGGATATTAGCATTATTTATATTTAAAGTATTCTTACCAATGGCAAATTTGCAATAAATTGATGTATATTGGACTTTTTGGCAGCCATAATAATCTCCTGATCCGTAACTATTCTAGAATTATCACCATATGCAATATTTTCTCTTATGGTACGATCAAACAGTATCGGTTCCTGCGAGACAATGCCTAATTGCATACGCAGATTCCTCTGGGCCAACTCGCGAAGGTCCTTGTCATCGATAAGCACAGCACCAGCGTCCACATCGTAGAAACGCTGCAGCAGCTGAATGCACGTGGACTTGCCACAGCCCGAAGGACCGACCAAAGCCACTTTTTTGCCACTTTGCACGGCAAGAATAAGACCCTGCAGCACTTGGATCTCCTGACGTGTCGGATAGCTGAATTCCACCTTATCGAACATAACATTGCCATTGGAATGCCAGGGTTTCATGGAAACGCCGGGATTATCGACAATTAGGGGCTTACGGTCCAGGAACTTCAATATCGTTTGAGCAGCACTAATACCCTTTTGCATATTGGGAGCAAAAGCCAAAGCGCTGGCAATGGACGCTGTGCCCATGATCAGAGCTTGAGATACTCTGCAAATAAATAAAGAAAATTAAAATTCTGATTTTACAACATGTAAGATTACGAAAAAAAAATTTTATCGCCGTTTTCTGGCAATTTAGACTTTGATTATATGTTTATAAAACTTACTTGAAAACATCTCCGAATGGAAGTCCTTTATTGACAATACACCAACCGCCATAGGACATACAAGCCGCATAAGCAAAGAACATCATTGATCTGGCCAGACCATAGACAATACCTCGGTAGTGTGTGTTCTTCTTGGATTTCTATATGGGCAAATATAAGTATTTTAATAATTAAATAATAAATAATCTTTGAAATTCTTACCTCAACAGCTGGTGTCAGCATCTGAATGTAGTTTGTATGGAACATTTCTTCACGTCCCAGAGAAACAACTGTACGAATATTTGATACCACTTCAACGGCTAACTTTGTTGTATTTTCCATAATTTTGGCATTGCCCATGTTCTCCTGGGCCATGACAGTACGTTGCAAATAGAATGAGACCAGAATGAAGGGCACAAAGGCCAAGGCCACCAGACCCAAACTCCATTCGTAAATCATGGCCAGTACAATGCCCAAAATAATGGTTGCAATTGATTGAATAATGCTGCCAATACGTTGACCTGTAGCCTGTTTAAAATTAAATATAATTTGTAAATATTTATAAGAATTAATATGATATATCAAAGTTCAAACGAAGCATTTCATTGTGTTAAAACAAAATTTGTGATCTGCCTTCCTCCTCGATTCTCAAAAATTAAAGAAAGTGCATGTCCAAATAAAATTTTCTACGAAATGTGTGTGAATGAAAATATTTTTGATGGTACTCCTTCAATTTTTGAAAATCGCAGAGGAAGGCAGGTTGTTGGAACGTTGGTAATACACTGACACAATCACAAATATTTTTTTATACCAGCTTTCGTTATCAAATTTATTTTGTTAAAAGATTTGAAATTTCAGTACATATCGCTTATTTACGTGACATAACTTAAAACATTTTGATAAAAACGCGTTTTAAGTTATCGTATACACTAGACCTGACACTTTTTATTTTGTCACGCGCAAAGTATTCAAGATAGGATGATGAAATTTTTACACAATTTAAATCATATTGCAATGAAGATTTCTGCATCATTAACTACTCATTAACTACTCATTAATACAAAAAAGTGATTCTTGAGAAAAAACTCTTAAATGCCATCTACCTTACCGAAAGGAAAGTTAAGTTTTTTTCTCTCACGAGAAGAGTATTTAAGATAGGAAGATGAATATTTTCTACAATATAAATAATCAGAAATATTTCTGCATCATAAGCTCGAAAATCATGTTTTTTGAGTTTTGTTAAGTAAATAAGCTATATGTTTTTCTACATCTTTTTCTGTGTAAATAAAAAAAGAGTTTCATATGTAAAAACATGGTTCTTATACTTACACCCTGTACGGCAGCAGCATCACCAGAAAGACGAGCACATAGACTTCCAGTGCCATTGGATCGATCATCGAACCAGGACACCTCCTGTTTAAGCATAGCCGAGAACATAAGTCCTCTCAAGCGCTCCGTCAGACGTTCACCGGCAATGCCAAAGCAATAGATTTGCATGAACGTGGAGATACCCACAACAACGCCAGCGATGACAAAGTACAAACTATATTGATTTGTGTTCTCTCGTACATAATCATCATCATCCGATTGCATGACCTGGAGAATGCTGCCAAAGAGTACGGCAAAGACAGGCATGGCACAACCCATTATGATGGAACTTATGCAGCCTATTGTAATTTGCCACCATTCGGGTTTGTTCATTCTCATGATGTCCAACATTGGTGATTTTTCGTTTTTATCCTTATTTTTCTTATTCTTTTTATCTTTCTTTTTTGTGTCCTCATCCAGATCCTCTTGCAATATCTGAATTTCCTGTTCGTCCTCATCCTTAATTTCAAAGGTCTTAAAGATGTCGCCACTAGGACTCAACACAGTGCCATCGTCGTCACCCATTTGTGTGGTTACCAAATTGAAGTAATGATTCTTCAACATCATTAGCTCTTGATGAGTTCCAGACTCAACGACTTCACCATTGTTGATCACAACAATTCTGTCGGCACGACGCACCGTGGATAGACGATGGGCCACAATGATGGTGGTGCGACCCTCGCTGACCTTTTCCAGAGCAGCTTGCACCTTTGCCTCACTGGCTGTATCCAGCGCTGAGGTTGCCTCATCGAGCAATAGGATTTCCGGATCACGTATGAGAGCGCGGGCAATGGCAATACGTTGTTTCTGACCACCGGATAACTGAGCTCCTCGCTCACCCACCAGCGTGTCATAGCCCTTGGGCAATTTTTTGATGAATACAGCAGCATTTGCTGCAGCAGCAGCTGCCTCGATATCCTCCCTGGTGGCATCCTCGCGGCCATAACGTATATTCTCGTAAATGGATTGACCAAAGAGCACAGGCTCCTGTCCCACCACGCCAATGCGTTCACGCAGCCAATTGATGTTAATGTCCTTAATGTCTGTGCCATTAAAGTAGAGAGCACCGGCCTTGGGATCGTAAAAGCGTTGTATCAACTGTATGCAGGTGGATTTGCCACAACCCGATGGACCCACAAGTGCCACAGTCTGGCCGCGGTGTATCTTCAAGTTCAGCTTGTTCAGAATTTGAACCTCTTTGCGTGTGGGATACTGGAATTCTACATCACGGAATTCGATGGTTGTCAACGGCTCATTCAGGTTCTTGCCGCGTGTCTCAATGGGATTAATGATGGGTATTTGTTCAATAATGTGGAAAACCTTGGCACAGGCACCTTTGGCAATGCCAAAAGCCTCAATATATGGCGAGGCCATGCCTATATTCATTGAGCCCATCATAATCGAGAAGAAAACTGTAATCATAGTTCCGGGATCGTAGTTTGCGAAATATGGATCCGTTTTTCCCTTGATGACCAAACCAACTCCATACCAGAAAGCTAGCGCATACGAGGCATAGATGAAGAACCACAGCAGACCAAAGCCCATGCCGGAGAACATATTACGCTTAATATTCAACAGTTTGGCGCCAATAACGTTGATCTTATAGGCGGCAACTTCCTTATCCTCGCCCTCAAAAGCTTTGACTGTTCGTATACCGGACAAAGCCTCCTCGGCCACAACAGCGGCACCAGCATACATATTGACCTCCTGTTTGGCCAACCTGGATGTGGCCACTGCCACAAGACCCATGGCTATAAAAGTGACCGGTAAACTAGTCAGGCAGACCAAGGATAACTGCCAGCCCTTGACAAAGGCCAGCACAATGGATCCAATGAATGCCACTATGAAGTGGACAAAGATAACAACTTTTTCGCCTAGACCATCCTCCATTTTCGAGAGATCTCTGTGAAAATAAATAAAATATATTGCTTAGTTCCATATGGTGTTTCAGAGTTAATAAAAAAATATACTTACTCATTCATTCGACTGGCCACCTCACCGCTCTGATTAATATCATACCAGCTCATATCTTGATGTAGCACAGATCGGAAAAACTTGGAACGTATCGTCATTATTTGCGAGTGGGCGGCATAATTGAAGCACGTTACAGATATATAACTGCAGACCAGCATGACAATGCCAATGTAAGTATTTTGAAGTGAAAATGTTTGTATAGCGTCCAGTAGGGCCTCGGAATTGAACTCAGCTCTAATATACTTGGCATCTACCTCTAAGCCACTGAAGAAAATCATGTCCTGAAAGAATATGCAATTATATAGAATTTAATAACAGAAACCATGTTTTTTGAAAAGAGTATAATAAAATTATACTTTTCTTCTTTAATTACTTATGATTTACAAGTTTTTTTATTATAAGTATGATCAAATTTTTGTCTTTAACATGCTGAGAATTACAACTAATAACAGACACAATTTCAAATATATATTGCTGAGTAGTATTTCATATTCTACATTTCATATTAATTGAAAGATAAATTTAATAAATAAATAAAATTAATTAATATTTTAATAGGAAAGATTAAAGAACTTGCATATATACAGTGGGGAGCAAAAGTGAGTACATGTTTGCATGAAGCGCATTTCGGTGTGAATAAAACAGAAATTAGTTCAGCAAATACAATCATTTTATTTTTTACTTATTCTATATTTAATACACTACAAATTAAGGAAAAAAAATTAACAGTTGGAATATCATGGAAGAAGAGAAATAAAAAAAAACAAAAACAACTCGCATGTACTCATTTATGCACCTTTGGCATTTCAAGTTTCTTATCAGCAAACAGATCTAAATTTATTTATATATTTATAAGTAAAATCCTGTTTACGAATAGAGTACAATATCTTAGACCTGTCTGAATGCTTAAATATTAAAAATGATTTTCTATAATTGATCATATATCTGAAAAGACCTTAACCGATTGCAGAAAATAACTAGGGCTTATAGGAAAGCCGAGGAACTATAATGAAAATATGAGTTGCCGAAATACCCAGAGTAAAAAAATAGTATACAATTCTACAAAAAAACTACTCAATTGTCAATAGTTGTAAATGAAAAAATGGCAAACAGAAAACTATTTTTATTTTATCCGCAATGTTCGAAAATTTGTTGAATCTCTTAATAAGCATTACTTTAAAACATTTATCATAAAACATAAAACAAAACAATATATTTCAATAATTTCATTAGTATACTTACATTAGCAAGATGACCAAAAATATAACTGTTAGCAGGAGTTGTCAGGCCCGTGGCTATAGCGCCAAGAAAACCGATAAAGTACATTAATCGATCCAATTTAGTCGCATAGCGGAACATTGTGAAGAAACCAACTGGCTTAATATCTTCTTTTGGTTTGCCATCTTCTTCAGTTTCTTTGGAGTCGTCTTTCTTCGATTTCTGCTTCTTTTTATTGGGCTCGCTGTAAAAAGCAAAGCACACGCCATTTATTAGTGAGTTTACAAAACTATTGAAGTCATAAATAAGCAATGACAACTAATCGCACAATTCTTATCGCTGACCCCAGTGCCAATCAAGGCTTTTGAATCCAGACTATCACCTTTGGAAGCACGTTACGCATATTATTTTTATTCATATTATCAGCCGACTTCCTTACACAATTTATAGATTATTCATATCAATAATCAGTCACGTCATGAGAACTAACTTTTTAATGTACATATATGGGTATCACAAGATCACGAAGTCAAGTAATTTCTAAACAATGCGAAAAATATGTTCTTTGTTGTTATAATTTTTATTAACGATGCAATATAATTTATGACACTTAGATTTCACTTTATACGTGCATGCACAAGACTACGGCGTCATGTGGCAGTCAAAATAAAATTGCGCGGTCATGGTTATACTAATTTTTGAAGTACCCAATATTGGATATATTTGAAGAGACTATAGATAATTATATTATATTATATTAAGTGATATCAAATATAAGCTCAAATATTTGGTAAGTTCCTAAACAAAGAAACTAAATAATATTTAATTATTACCTATAATTTCGTTCTTGCATTATAAATATTTGTATCAATTTAATGTATTTAAAAAAAAGCATTATAAATATTTTTTTATATTCAATAAAGAATTTTTTCCTTATTTATATTATCGTCATTTTAATATATTTTTTTCCACCTAAGAAGTTTGGTATGTAGTCTCTAAAATTTGAGTTATAAATATTTGTATATAATCAATTTAATGTATATCAAAAGAGGCGTTTTACATATTGTTTTTTATATTAACTATAGAATTTTTTCCTAATTTATATTATTGTCATTTTAATATATTTTTTTCCTCCTAAGAAGTTCCTTATGTAGTCTCTAAAATATTCATATAAAAAAAATACATATTTTATTAATAATTTTCTAATTTTTATAGTTTCCTTTTTCATGTTCACAATGACGCACAGTTTTCTTTAAATATAGTGTCCATATGTTTCTGTGTCCTTAAAGACTTATAAAACATAGTTTTTAACATATAGAAATTTGGGATATTTTCATAATTTTTTTTCTTGATACCACGATTTAGTTAATGTCCTTTTACCTAAGTGGAACAAACACAAATAGTTGGAATACTTATCTAATATATGTATGTTCATAATATACATATATTATTATATTTAATTTTCTAATTTGTTAAATTTCTTTTTCATGTTCACAATAAAGCACAGTGTCCTTAAACCCAACAAAAATATATATCACACATTTTTTAACATATGGAAATATGGGCTATTTTCATAATTTTTTTCTTGATTTCCCAATTTAGTTAATGTCCTTTTTCCTAACAAACACACATTGTTAGTATACTTGTCTAATATATGTATTTCGTTAGTTCAAATTATAAATACATATATATATATAATATATTTCATTTTCTAATTTGTTAAATTTTCTTTTCATGTTCACAATAAAGCACAGTGTCCTTAAGCCCAGGAAAAATATATAACACAGTTTTTAACATATGGAATTTAGGGTTATTTTCATAATTTTTTTCTTGATTTCCCAGTTTAGTTTCTTAAGCGGAACCAACACAAATATATAGTATATTTAGTTAATATATGGATTTCCTTTGTTCATAAAACACATATATAGTATTATTTTTAAACACATATGGCAGAACTCTTTACGCAGCGTTTTAATATTTTCTAAGTTTAATTTTTTTTATTTAATATTTTTGTAAGCCCCCATATATTTTCCGTTTGTTAAAATATTTATTATTAAACTCACAAGTTTTTCCGCTCTTTGTCGTTGGCAGCGAAGGATTCACCCAAGACAATATTACTTTTATACTGTGACAGTCGATTATCGTCGTCCTTGACGACGTTACCGTTTGACGCGGTCATTATTACTTATAGGGAATTACGGGTTTTTCCGAATTAGTATTTTCTATTGTTGTACGCACGAACTGAATATGACCACAGTTAGAGAAAGACTTATGAAATTCGGCAAAACACATAGGTTTATATTTTGAATGGTTAGGCGACAAATTATATTAGTTGATATCGGCTCATGCTGATAATGTTTTATCAGTTTATTGTGCTATTAATATTGGTAAGAGTAGGCGGAAAGAGAAGGCGCACATGGTCTAAATCAGGAATAAAGAGTATTTCTTTTTAATAAGAAATTATCAAGGTAAATTTAAAGTAACGTTCAAATAATAACAACTACATACAATTGTTTAGAAATATTATGAAATCATAATATTTGATTAATGATTTATTAATGACCATATCATAAAAGCAGCGCGTGCTTGTGGGCTCAGTTTAACGATTGGCAAAACCCTAAAAGCTTTAACAAATTTACAAAATTTAACTAATAGATTTCATCATCAGTATTCAAATCAAAAAAAAAAACAAAAGCTAAAGGCGGAGAGTGAGTAGGTTCTCACCTCTCTCTATTATCACAAGCGATTACATGTGTATATACTAGCTTTTCTTATCAATCGCAAAAGCGTGGCCAATAGAATGTAAAAGAAATTGGATTCCAATATGTATAGTATAGTTATTGATAGTACCATGGTTCTACAGTTTGAAACAGTTGACAATAAAACTTTACAACATGCTTGACAAGTTAGTATGTAAACATACGTATCAGGAGAATACAGACAAATGTTTTAGTTATTGTTATTTTTTTTGTATAAATAATAATCGTATATATGTTTATGAATGTAACTATATTTGATATATCGCTTATCTCAAAGTTTATTGCCAAATTTGTGCATGGGTTTTCCAAACAGCTAAATGTTTAATTTTCAAAAGTTAATTTACAACATAAATTATTTTTATAACAGATAGCTCTTATTATTATGTCCTTTTAGTACAATATACTTAGTCTACTAATATTAAAATTTTAATGATAGTGATAATGACAATGATTTTTAAAGATAACACAATCAATGTTTACAGAAATAGTTTTATATGACAACAATCTATAACTTATTAAGTATTTTATAATTGCGAAATTTCGTCATGCTTAGAAATTTGTATAATAATTACGGAGCACTGTAAATATATGTAGAGAAATTGCTCCATTGATCAGATTAATCTTATCAGTACACACTAGGAAAGGCAGGATAGTAATTATGTATAAGTAAATTCTTTTTTTCTAAAGTTTTCAAAGTAATGTATGTCACTTATGTCGTAAATATCCTGAAAATCAATTGAATTTGTTAGTCAATAGGTTAAGTTTATGAAAAACTTTAATAAACTTTAAATAACTTTATTTAGTAACTTGGGGTTTCTAAGAAAAAGATTTAATTTTTTAAAGCTCCCAAAAAACCCAAAAGTTTTTTTATTTTTAATCTATTATTAGTATTGGAAACAGAGAAAACGCTGCGCTGACGCAGCTTGAAGCGCCAAGTTTGCGGCGTTTGTGTTTTTGTTGTGTGCGTAAATATATATTTTTATTTATTTTTGATTAAAAAGTGAAGGTACTTCCGACCTAGTCGCGCACTCTATTATTCCAGCTCCCATAATTAAAACATGAAATCATTATCATTAGGATTAACAATCAACAAACATGTTTATTAATTTTCTAGCCAAAATTAATTTTAGGTTAATATTTATAATTATAATTAAATTTATTAAAGGGTGATAATTTTAATTGAGCGTACAAATCTAATATTTTTCTCTTATAATCTCTATATAAACTCTTAGATTAAAACATTCCCAGTAAGGTTCCTATAGAGTATAAATATTTCATTACATTTGTCCGTGTTATATTGATTATCGGTACGCTAGGCCTCTTATCACTGATTTGTATTGTATGTAGTTATTCATATTATTCATAAATAGATAACACAGTTGACGCATTCGAACAAATTCTATATATAAATAAACGTAGTAAATTTATATCTATGTACGTATGTATATGATGTCTCTTGTCAGCCAAGCGTCCTTGATCATTCAGATATACACAAATGAGCTTTATAGTACGATTTGTATTAGCTGTAGTATAATCAATTTCATATAAAGTATTAATCGCATGACAGAGATAGTTTGAATAATTCGTATTTGAGTGCAGTGTGCCCGCGTGCTTTTTTATACCCTTTGTTAGGGCATTATAGCTGTTAACCAAATTTATAGCACCTTAAAAAAAAATATTTAATATATAGATCTTATATTTATATATGTAAGTATAGTTGTACCAAAGACTATATAATATATTCTATGGACTTTGGGTATAACTTATATAAAAAAATGTATTTGTTGTAAAGTATATCTCAATTAAATATGATTTCACAAATACAGCTAATTAATATGATTTTAAGTAAGAATAAATTTTATACAAATTACACTATTACGCTCAAAAAAAGAAATTTAGTACTCCATACTTAAATCAAGTCCAATGTACGCTACGGTCGTATATTCTAAAATAAAGTATAAAATTCTTGATTCAAGTACGAAAATTAATATCCTAGAATTCTTAATTTTAGCGAACTTGATTTTAGACGAAAGAGTGATACATTTTAAAAAATAGTAGTTTTGTTTTTAGGGTAGAAAGAGTTATTGAGAGATGGGAGAATGGAACTGAAGATCGTTATAGTCAAATTTTTAAAAATGTTCGGAATTGAATATTACTAATATTTCGTTTGTACTTGAGATAAGAATAATATTCTGGAATCGTTCTTAAATTTTTAATTACATATTTTGAATCAAAACAAGGCTTTTATTCTTATATTTAGAACGCAACTTTTATTCTGTGTGTAGAAGAAATTATATTTGCACATCTGCAAGGGTATTTAATTATCGGCATTCATATTGTTATACTTTCTAGTTATTGTATGTTAGTATACTTTTTATCGAATTATATCTAACAGATTTATATATATTATTTATTTAATTATAACAAAATATGTACATTAATAAATGGTATATGAACATAGGTCTGATAGTTATGGCATAAAGTAAACAAACAAAAAAAAGAAAACGTGGCAAACACGTTTATTAATGTATGAATGTATAAGTAGATAGATATTGATATGATTATGTAGATACACCCCATACGCGTACAAGAGAGTGCAATGCAATATAATGGAACTACGTAATCGATCTGTGGGTAATACATGGCTGAGAACTTGAATTATCGCTGCGTATTCATGATATCAGCATTTTCGAATCACAGGGTGTGCTTGTTGGGCTTATTAGCGATAAGTTGCCATTGGTGAATTTTTACCGTCTGTAATCAGTCTAATGATGACAGCTTATTTTTCTGCTGCTTCATAAAAAATTTGAGGGAATATGAGTGTGTTGAAATGATTGATGATGAGTAAGTCACATTTTGGAGTTTCGGAAAGTGTGCTTTGTAGAATATATATTGTCAACTATGTTTATAAATTGGACAATGGAACAATGGGTAATAATAATAGGCATACAGGAAGACAGAATTAATGTAAAGCGACATTTTGTATACTATAATGTTTTACAACCAATTTAAGTCTTTTTGTTTTATCCGAGAGTTTATAAAGGCACAAAATTATATATGTATTTACAACCAAATTCGAGTTCTCGTATTAATTTATTTACAATTTTTGTGGCTAATATAACTTTTAGCTTATTCTGCATATTACTAACATATTTGTGATATGTCACAATTTAAATTCAAATATTTAACTGCTAAATGCACTGTTAAGCCAAACAGGGCTTTTCGAAATTCAAAACCAAATCTATATCTATAAAATAAGTAAACTTAATTGTTTATAATGAAAATCAACTCAAACTTAATAATCGAAATAAGTTATGTGCCTTAATTGATAATTAAAGCACCATAAATTAATACAAAACAAAGCAATATCCATAAAATACTTGTGTAAGTTTTTAAAATAAATAATTAACTTTATTTATGATGTTACTAATAAAATGTGGTTTCAAATTGCCGCAAAATTCGCAGCCAAGACACGAACCACATAATTGAATTGGGATTTTATTTGCCCTAAAACTTTAATTTGCCGTAAATGTATTTACAAAAAATACTGGATTTTGCCAGGGCTGAACAAAGTATATAATGTGAATTTTAATTAATTTTACTTTAAAGTACTATAATTACCTACGCATTATTGCAACCTCTTTATAAGTTTCTTATTAACTGTACAATAATTCAAGAACAATGTTAGTTGACCAAGTATTAATATCAATTGAACACTTAGGAGTTAGTTCAGTGCAATGAACTTCTGAATCTAGTTCATAATTTTTGATGGAACTTTCACAATAGAACGCTGAAAGAAAAAAAGCAACAACACGCGGCGAAACTTAATAAAATATTTAACAAAAAGTGCCAAAAGATATTAATTAACGTAAACGATCAAAGTTAAAGAATAGCATTTAACGCAAAATGGCTGATGTGCTGGATATCGACAATGCCGAGGAGTTTGAAGTGGATGAGGATGGCGACCGTAAGTAGTAGCAGCAATGAGGACCTAGATTTTTCTTTCGCCAAGCCGGCTAACCTTTATGTTTTATTATTTAAATATCTGCCACAAAACAGAGGGAATAGTGCGTTTGAAGGAGAAGGCAAAGCACCGCAAAGGACGTGGCTTTGGTAGCGATAGCAACACCCGTGAGGCCATACACAGCTATGAGAGGGTGCGCAACGAGGATGACGATGAGCTGGAGCCGGGACCACAGCGCTCTGTGGAAGGCTGGATATTGTTTGTGACCTCAATACACGAAGAGGCGCAAGAGGATGAAATACAGGAAAAGTTTTGCGATTATGGCGAGATTAAAAATATACATTTAAATCTGGATCGCCGCACAGGTTTCTCCAAGGGCTATGCACTAGTCGAATATGAGACGCACAAACAAGCGTTGGCCGCCAAAGAGGCGCTACATGGTGCCGATATAATGGGACAAAACATTCAGGTGGACTGGTGCTTTGTCAAGGGACCCAAGCGTGTCAAAAAGTCAGAGAAACGCCGCAGATAAAATGGAAAATCAAACAAATACGAATATACAATACTTTAATTAGCATATTCCAACCTGTCTCTACATACATATAAATGAAATCAATTTATTGCAATGGCAATTTGAACAAAACATTTAAAACTTAATTATTTCATTTTCTTTTGATGTAATAAATGTTTGCGCATCGCCATTTGCTTGTCGCGGAAACTCTTCTTGACCTTGGATCTGGCCTTTTGACGCAACATGCCAAAGTTTTTCGTTTTGCGCTTTTCCTTATTGGTTTTCGAGCAGTTTTCATTAACGCGTCCATCCTTCCAGCCGAAACGCTCGCGGTCCTGGCGACCCGCCTGCACTGTTTCCAGACGCGACTCCTTGTCGTGTTTGCGCTTCTTATATATCATCTCAATGCTGTTGAGCTTTACGAACTCAGCACGATCCTGTTCCAATGGACGTTTGCGTGCATTTGTTACCGTCTTCTTCAGATTTGCGGCATTAATGCGCTTGAAGTCCTCGTCTGTGAAGATACGCGTTAGCGCCAATTCCTGTGCAGCTTCCTTTTGATTTAGCATTTTAATATCTGCTTTTTCCTTTTGCTCAGCTTTAGATACTTTCGCGTTTTGCTTGCCCTCAGTTTCCACGCCTTCATCAGAGCCTTCGTCTTCAATCTCGTCTTCGACATCTTCATCGTCATCATCTGACTCAACCTCCTCATCATCGGACTCTTCGGCCTCGCTTTCATCTTCCACATCTTCGCCATTGCATTCGTTATCACTGTGCGCTACATTGACCCATTCACCATCATTGGCGTCTGACTCATCATCATCACTGGGTATATCGATGGTCTTGGAATCCTTAAGCAGCGCTTCGGCACCCATAACTGTATCATGCACATCGCGTTCACCATAGGCACGCACTTTGCGCTCCGCCTGTGCCTCTGTCTGCCTTCCACGATCCTTTTTGTGCAACAGCGCTGGCAGCTGTTCACGATATAGTGTTATCAATGAGCGTGCGGCCATCATTACAGATTTCTCCTTGTACGTTTTATACATGGCCAGATCCTGCAGCAAATCCTGACCCATAGCCAAAGGACAACGCATGCAAATCTCGCGAGTGGCATTCAAGCCAATTGCCATAACATCACTCGAGTTGCGCTCCGTAATAAAGTTATTCGCAATTGTCTTCAGTATGGGCTCGATGATATCGCCTGGAACTAACTCATGAGATGCCTGCGCAGCAAATTGCAGCACGCGCGTCACCTGACGCTGATGAGGCTGTAGAAAACGTATTATATACGGATAGTAGCCGAACAGAAACAAGTCGTGTATGCCGATCAGACGAGATATAACATCCAGATGCATTAATTTAACTTCAAATCGTTCATTTGTGGACTGCAGCTGCTTGAAGAGACCCTCAGCCATGCCCTGAGGATTGTGCACCAGGTGTATGCCTGAAAAGTTGAAACCTGGCGCATTTTTCTTTTTCTTCTGTGCCTTTACAGCCTGTTTCTTGATTTGTTGTAGCTGCTTTTGACCTTTCCTTGTTTTCTTGTTCACACGATTTGCCATTAGAGCACCTTTCAGATCCACTTCATTGCCACTGTCTGAATCGGAATCCGGTTCATCCTCGTCGTCATGGCCGAGAAAGAATTTCAGTGATGTGACCAAAACCTGCAAATTATACAAAATAAGTAGATTATTATCCAAAATAAGCGATTTTTTTGTCCTATTTTGCACCTTGGAAATCGAACTGCATAATTAGTTTTTAACATTATCAAGTTGGTTTCATTCAAAATAATCTCATTAAAAATATTAAATTAATTTTTTTGATATCGTAACTAATTTTTAATTTACGGTTCATAATCTGAACAAATTCTATCAAAAACATATTAATATTTAATGTAGTTGTCATAGTAACGATCTTTGAAAAATCCGTATTTGAGAAATAACTTTTCTTTTCAAAGATATTGCAAATAAATTTTGCAGTTCAAATATAGAGGGAGTATTATTTAATCTAATTAAATATAAATAAGATCAGACTAATATAGTAGCTCCCATTGAAACTATTTGTCGACAAGTATGTTGTATGGATTTTTTTTTTTAGAAATTTTATTTTGCTCTAAATAATTTGGTAAAATCTTACAAAATCGGACGTCTAAATCAAGGAATAGATCTTCGTTGTGGTTTGGTCATGACGAAACTATATACCAAAGGCAAGGTTCTTTTTAAAAAATTTTAATTTTCGAGCGGTGGATACTATGGCAGCTATATGCTAAAGTGGTTCGATTCGTCTGATTTAAACATCTGTTCCAAATTTCATCAGGATAACTCAGAAACTGATCGAATAGTTTGCATAAAAAAAAACATGGCTTTATCGACTCAGCTTGTCCTTATCAATATATATGCGTTTGGGACAAACTAATAAAATTCCTTTGCAAGTGTACAAAAATATTCACTTTATCTTGCATACAAACCTTGGTTATAGGGGAAAAGCAGCCAACGCCAGCGATAACGTTAACTGTTTTAGCATCATTCCAAATATTCTTTTTATATAGATCAATCATGATGTCAGCAGACATTTTCGCAGCCTTTGGATTGGCATCCTTTAGCATGCCGTACATAAAGTTTTGCAGACTCTGTATAATTAGTGAAAAATGTTATTTAGTGTGAATTTGGAATAACGCTGTGTATGTATATAATAATTACCGAATTAAGTTTCATATCCTTGTGCTTGGCATTCATGTTTTTAATGTCTGTAACAATGTGAGTTTGTAGAAATGTGCGCAGATTTTTGTCCTGGCAACGAAGCAGTTGGAAAAACAGCTCAAGGATGTCAAGAGCTGGTACAAGATTTTTATTACGCAGAAGAATCAAGGCCTTGACAAAACAATTGCGCATAGCTGGATCCAAGACGGTTGCACTGTTCCTTAGCAGATCGGTGAGAAGCTTGGGGAACTGCTCACACACCTGTGGGTAGCACTGAGCCACCTGGGCAATAAACATAACAATTTCATCTAATTGTTTGTTTTCCTCGCCCGGATTGAGAGCGAAAATCTCGAGTAAGCTGAGAAAATGGTTGTATTGCGTGTGAAACTCATCACTGTATGATTCGGGATCACGTTTGATTAGATTTTGCAACTGTGGAAGATTATCCGGCAGTTGATTATTGGGACGCACCATTTTTAAGACGTAGTGCGTTCAAAATTTATTAAGAAGACCTCACATGTGTTCTAGGGATGAGTGTTAATAGAATATCGCCGTTAAAAGACGATTCGATATTTAGGGTTGATTTCAAATAATTTCTACTTTGAAATAGATGATCAAAAAAAAATTTAGCAATTTAGAAATTAAAAAGTTTAAAGTTCAAAAGGCCATTAACATATATAAAATATTTAATCACTAATTATTTACTGGTAAAACTGATTAAAGAAACTATTTTCGATAACGATAACGCATTGCATATGCAATATGACAGTGGAAACATAATGGTTTCTTAACGTTGTCCAACACAGGTCTCGGAGTAGAATTAATTTTTTTTCGCAAGATGATGGACTTGCAGTCCAACGACGACATCGATTTAGAGGATGGAGAGGTGCATAAGTACATGATATTAACTATAAGTAGCTATCTAATTATCCGCCGTGTTTTATAGTTGTCAGCAAGCGACAATGACGAGATCTACACGCCTTTGCAACGACCGGCGCCCACAACCACACCTGCTGCAATGGGCGTCGAGAGCGTTGCAAGCCCGCTTGCAACCTGCCACCAGATACAAAGCGCCCTTGTAGATGATGAGTCACAGTCCAACACCGAATCCTCATCGGGTGAATCCTCTGAAGAGGGTTGTATTAAAAAACTACGCACCGAAGCCGGTCCCGGAGGAGCCAGTCACAAAAAGCGTAAAAAGCGCATCAGACGCACGGTTATGGTGCGTGTGGCGCCTACTACAGACAATGAATCGTACCGTGCACGCTTTAAAAAATACAATGTTTGGACGGCCGCTCTGCAGGAGGATGCGCTTAGCGAGAATATGCGCGGCTGCGACGTGACACGCAACAGCAGCGATCGCAATGTGGAAAATTATGATTTTTCGCTTAGATATCGCGCAAATGGCGAAAACGCATTAAAGCGTCGGCTATCGAACTCGTCGGAGGACGAGGAAACCTCACATCCAGCTCATAAAAGAGGACGTCAGTGTACACGCGCAGCTATGGACTGTGAAAGTGAGAGGAATCCCGTGAAAAGCCGCCTTGGACAAAGGTCGCGTTCACGACGTGGAAACTCGTCCACAAGCGGCGGCTCCTCGGACAATACGAATGAGCCAAGGCACATACTCGATCTTAACGATACGTGTGGACGTGATCCGTGCGATGTAGCCAGAGAAATAGCCAATAAACTTTATGAGGACAAGGATGAACTTATGGGTGAGGTCTAATAATTGTTATAAATATTCTATGTAACTTATATTTATCTATTATTGCTGTTTAGTGCGTGTTGTTAAGGTACTTGGTATAGATGTGCCTTTGGAGCTTTATAAAGAAACACAACGCATCGAAGCAGATGGTGGCATGATGATCAAAGTGAGTAATAACGTTTATATTGAATATACATTCCCATGTTGAGAAACAGACTTTATTGATGTCTTAGGCGAAAGCCTTTCTAACCGGGGAATTTCATGGTTAAAAAATATTTTTTTAATTAATTGGATGAAAAGTAGTGCTGTCTCCTAAATCAATACATTATATTATATATCTTAAGCTAAGGCAGTAAGTACAAGTAAAAAAGGTTTAAAAGTTAATGACAAACTAGTTGAAATGTCAGTAATGGAAAATTTTTTATAGTAGTTAAAAAAATTTATAAATTAAAATATATAACGATGGAAAATAGAAAGAGAAAAAATACAAAAAAAATATGTGGCAAATTTATATACATAAATAACATAAATTTTCCACATAAGTTAGATGAAGTGAAGAGACAGAAAGAACGATCTCCGAAAATGTAAGAAAAATAATTCTTGTGGAATTTCTGACCTGGTGGAGTATTTTTAATAACCGGTACGACAAGCTATGCTCCTACTCTACAGTTAAAGTAGTTATACTTTTAGTCAATACCATACTATGATTATATTAATTGATTCATTAATAAGACTCTTCACATATTTCTTTGCAGAATGGCAGACGTCGCCGTACACCTGGTGGTGTATTCTTATTTCTGCTGAAACACCACGATAATATTACGCAAGCGCAACAAAAGTCAATTTTTAACGAAGATCGCCAGAATGCGAACAAATCTCGTAAACAGATTGAAACATTGATACGCGATCGTAAGGTGGAGGAACTAAAGAAATGTCTTAGTGAAAAGAGCACCGAATTGCCTTCGTTAAACACACGCAAAGATCACTATTTGCAAGGGATTGAGTCTAGTGCGCAGACTCAACCTGGCAATCGTAAGTGCAATTTATCAGATTATTTTATAAATTAATTTTACATTTTTGTATTCTTTGACAGTATCCAATCCGCCGCCTTCGCCTGTTGGTCAAGAACAAAGCAGCCCAGAGTATAAGACACACGAAATAAACATAAATCTCGTTGATAGTGCTGATTTGCCCTCAACTTCAAAAGCTGCATCGACAGCGGGCCTTAAGCAGTTAGTTAGCTATGATGATGATATTTTGGATGTTAATTGCGGCGAAATGGATCTTTTCTAAGTGAACGCCAAGCGTTCCCATAAAATTGGCCATTTATATTCAAAAATATATTTGTGGCGATCAATTTTATATCTCTATATAGCTAGACCCATATTTGTACATCTAAATAAATGCATAGTGGTTAAGAATTTTTAGTAAGATTTAAATTTTGAATATACTTGTGTATAAAAAAATTATGTTATTTTTATTGTTCCATCGCTTTTTTTTAAAAGAACCGCCAAATTTTATTGCTTATGTTGTCGATAATTTCTGAAGTGCGTTTCTCTTCTATCGAAAATACACATAAGCGTTATCGGTTTAGTAAACAAAATTTGTATATTTAGCAAAAGTCTACAGTTTTATATTTTTACGCACATTTTTAAAACGCCGATTTAACTTAAAGATAGTATCCTGAAGTGCATTTTGCATCTATCGAAATATACACATATTGACACACACATACGCAGTAAGCAAGTGGAATATTTTTGCTTAAAAATGCATTTTTTAATTAAGTCTTAAATATCTAATATTTTTTATATTCATAACTTTAATATCTTGCATATCTAAAATGAGCCGCCTATCTTTAAATAGCCGCCAAAAGCGTAATACGATAACATAACCATATTATCGATATTTATGAAAACTGCATATGCAACTAAGCTATCGAAACTTGCGTTTAATCGGTATCGGGACAGTAAACATATGCAAGCAGATGATTTCTAAATTTCTAAATTTAATTATTGCAACGTAGCAATTGGTAAATACATTTTTTATTAATATATAGCGCATAAATCACATGCCTGAAGTGGTCTGTCAAAGTGTAGTAAATAGAAAAATTAAAAAACCAATAAACAACAATGACAACAACCTGTGAACTCGACTCGACGAATGTTGATCAAAACAAACACCATCGCATTCAAATTATGCCCAAGACATATAAATACGCATTATACGATGATGTACATTTGTCTTTGAAGCCACCCGTTGAAAGTGAAGGTGAAACATTGTGTACACGCGGACGATTCAAGTATTTTCACTACGGCTGTGATGGCGCCTCAGATGCGGGTTGGGGCTGCGGATATCGAACTCTACAAACAGCCATATCATGGATTATAAATAAGCGCGCAATAAGCAACGAAGCAGAACTCACACAAAATGTGCCCTCAATTGTGGAGATTCAACGCATTTTAGTTAACATTGGTGATAAACAGGTTCAGTTTATTCATTCACGCGATTGGATTGGCACATTGGAAGAGTTTTATGTAATTGATGCAATATTCGAGCTGTCCTGCAAGATTGTCCATGTCCGGCAATTAAACTCCGATGAAGTTTTAAGCCAAATTCGTTGTTATTTTGCTGAATATAGTGGTTTTATAGCCATGGGCGGGTTAAGCGATACATCGTCAAAAGGCATTGCGGGCATACATACTAGTCCCGCGAATGGCGTCTCTCTGCTTATTGTGGTAGGTTAATTGGACATTATTAATTTCAATTAAATGCTTACGCAATTTTTTATTTATTTATTTCTCAGGATCCGCATTTTATTGGCTTGCCCAGTTCAAAACAGCAACTAATTGACAAGGGTTATGTTCGCTGGATGAACGTAAACGAGTTTCAAGAGAGCGCCTATAACCTTTGCTTTATACTACAAAAATAGGCATTTTCATAATACTACTATTATAATTTTTTTTTTCGTTTGTAATAAAACGCGTATAAAGTTTGACTTTGTGTATGGCAATAATATTAGTGTTGGCAACTCAAGCACGTTTAATATCTAACCAAAAAATTCCGCTAAAAACTCACTGTAAAAATTTTACCCTCGAATATTTTTTTTACAATGTAAAAATGGTTGTTATGAACTTTTCTGTATAATTGTACTAATAAGGCGATAAGCATAGCTTATTCACACTATAATGTAGAAGATTAGCGTGTTTTGTAAGAAACTAAAAAGAATTCCAACTTAAAAAAGTCGAGTCACTTATCAAATTTCCAGATTAAAACATTTTTTTTTATTTATTTATTTTTTTTTTAAGTTATACTATCTGAAAAATATTGCAAACAAAATTTTAAAAATAAATATTCTATTTCGAAGAAATTACTTAATTGTAATTTCATCAAGGGTCTACCTAAAAATTAATTATAATATGATGTGTATGATGTATTATAAATCAAATAAATAATAGCTAATGCCATTATCTACCAGTCTTAAAATTTTAAAGTATATGACAAAGTCACATTTGAAAGTAGGCTTTTTCGAAGTTTTCTATCTTAACTTCTCTGACTAGCGAATTCTATTTAAAGTTTTCGAATTTATCAGTTACATTTTTGCAGTAAGAAGTTTGTGATACGTAATTTTATTTAAAACATGTTTATATAGTTCTGATTATGTAGTCTTTTTTAAGAGTGTCGGCACTTAAATATTTCCAGTCTAAAGTTTGATCAAAAGTTAAAATTCTTCAATAAATATCTTATAGTTTATTAAAGTTCCATAAAATTATCAAAATATTTAAAGGCTGTTGTATTGCAAGAAACATTCATTTTACTGGATTTGGTGATTAAAACGCTAAAGCGCACAACACTTATCAATTGTATTAACAAAATTGTTAACAGTTTCATTTCTCTATTCTCTTTTTAGCGCGCTATGGCCAAAGACTCTGCTGATAAGCAAACATTTTAGCTGTTATTTCACGACGATGGCGCTGATAAGCCAGCGGCATTGAATGGTTACCAACTAACCAAGGAAAAAGTACAAGCGATTCAAGAGCACTGCCAATCATAAAAGACAAGCGAAAATTAAAAAACGTTAAGTTTTAGAAGCTATTGCCAATACAGCAATCAGGATGGATTTGCTGCAGCGTACCGTGCTGTCTGCACTCGGCGCATTGACCTTATTCTATGCGCTGGTGAAGCTTAGCCTGGGCTATTGGAAGCGTCGCGGCATATTGCATGAAAAGCCTAAATTTCTGTGGGGTAACATTAAAGGCGTGATAAATGGCAAGCGGCATGTAAACGAGGCGCTGCAATGCCTCTATCAAGACTATAAAGGACGTGCACCATTTATTGGTTGTTATGGGCTGATTAAACCATTTGTTTTGGTACTGGACTTGGAGCTGGTGCGCAATATTCTTGTGAGCGATGCCGGTTACTTTACTAGCCGTGGACTTTATAATAATATAAACAACGAACCGCTGTCGGGCAATCTGTTGCAGCTGGACGGGCAAAAGTGGCGTAGTCTGCACGCCCAGTCCAGCGCAGTTTTTATGAGCAGCAATATGCAAAAGTTGCTGCCTCAACTGTTGCGGATATCCAACATATTTCAGTGCCGTATTGGTGAGCAAAAGCTGCAGAATTTTAACGTGAGTGAGCTGGTCGATAGCTACAACACTGAGGTAACTGGCTCCTTAGCCTACGGACTAAGCGGTGTTCAGCCAGAGTTTCGTAAGATGTCTCACAGCTATTGGAGCAACTTTAGTTTGTGGCGCGCTTTTCTGGCGTTGGAGTTTCCAGTGTTGGCGCGTCTATTGCAGCACAAGAGCTACAAAGAGCTAGCCATGGATTATTTTAACGAACTGGTGCAGAAGCAATTGGAGCTGCAGAGAAGCCGAGATCGTCAGCCCATGCAAAACTTTCTGCAACTATTCGATGGACCGGATCTGAATCTAAGTGATGTACAAATTGCAGCTCAGGCTTTTGGTTTTATATTAGCCGGCCTGAAGCCCTTAAATGCTACGCTAAGCTTTTGCCTCTATGAACTGGCGCTGCAGCCTCAACTACAGGATCGTGCAAGGGATGAAATACAACAGGTTCTGAAAGAGCACAATGGGCTCTTAACAGCTGACTGCTTGAAGCAACTAACATATACGAAACAAGTATTGAATGGTAAGTTTTTTGAATATCACAAAATGTTTGTCCACTTATACGCTTTGTTTTTTCCCGAATAGAAACTCTGCGTTTGCACACTCCGTATCCTTTTCTGCTGCGACGCGCCACCAAGGAGTTTGAACTGGCTAAGTCGGTTTTCGTTATTGCACGTGGCAACAATGTTATTATACCTACAGCGGCAATACATCGTGATCCGGCTATTTATGAGGATCCGTTGAAGTTTGATCCAGCGCGATTTGAGATCAAAGCTATGCAGGCACGTCCAGGAATGTCCTTTCTACCATTTGGTGAAGGACTACGTGGTTGCATTGCCAAGCAGTTTGCGGAACAGCAACTTCTAGTTGGCCTCGTTACCCTGCTGCAGCATCATAAGTATGCGCCCTGTGCGGAAACACAAATACCCTTGCAGTATGACAATGGCAAGCTGTTATTAATGCCTAAAAAGAATATTCAACTGACCGTCGAGTATGTGGACAGCTAAAGGACACAAATTTGATTAGATTATGCCTTCACATTATATTTATTTATTGTTTCTCCTTTGGTATTGTGAGTGTGTGTGTACAAAACGCTTTAATTTGTTTTCTTTTATACATTTTATATGCACCTATTATTTTTGGCTATTTTGTAAGCCATGGGCTTATGTGATAATGTTGACAGATACCTTAATTTGTTGTAAGCTTGTGGGAATAGCCTGCGAAAACAAAACGAATGAACAAAAAATTACGCTAATTGTTATAGAATAAAAGTTTTATTGTGTGAATAAAAGAAATCAGAATGTTGAAAATTTCTATGTGGTTATCCAAAACTTGAAACCAACTTGATAAAAAGAATAGTATTTTATATAGCATATTATTGATATTATTTGATGCATGCTATTCTTTTGTGAGTGCATAATTGGTTGATCTGATCTGGAATTTAGTGGGAATATTTCAAAATTGTCATAATATTTGTATATTATTTGGTAATTGAAATATAGAAATCGTGGGAAAAAAACCAAAAGCAACTTAAATAAAACCAAAAATCGAGCTGTGTCAGATCAATTAAACAATGCACATTTATATATACTCGCATATATGTATATATATGGCCTACAGTATTTAAAACCCTGGCTTACTTTCACAAATAGAAATATCTACATAAAATTTCTTTAAATAAATTTAGTCCAACTTCTGATAAGAAATTTACATTTGCAAATATCGTTACAAGAATTCAACTTCATATGAGCCACGTGAAGTTGGCTGCAGACGCAAATGTGAGCAGCAAAATATCGATATAACAGGAAATATATCGAGTAAACGATAGAAAAAATTTGCACTGTGCAACACTGCACTTTCATCGACAAACAGAAGTAAAAACAACGTCGAGCGAGTCGGACGTGCGGAAATCGGTGCGCGCGATTTTGAGTGCAATTGTTAAATAATTAAATTCTGTTTGATAACATAAAGCTCGATATGCTGAAACTTGCTGGCCAGTGTAAATCAGCGATTTTATAAAACAAATTGAATTGATTTGCACAGCATATGCGAGTCCCTGTGTAAGTGTGTGTGTAGAGGGCGTTTGTTTTTTGCGGTAAATGCAGTTGCTCCAGATGTGTTTTTTTAGTCTATTAGAAATTCGCGTCCAATTGAATTAAATAACGAATATGCAAATCATCTTTGATAGGAGCAGCGCATAGAAAAACCGACTACGGGCTTAATTGAAAGCAAAGCACGCAAAAAATAAAAAATAACTGTTAAACGGCGGCGGCAACGGCGGCTGCACTTAACTGTTGTTTGGTCGAAAGAACTGAGGAAGCAGTGATAAATTGAAAAATAAAGGAAAATAAACGCCAAAAGTGTGTACATATTGTATTTTAAATTAAAAGTGAATAATTTTATATGCACGTAAGTTTATTGTCTGTGTATTTTTGTGATTGTGTGCGTGTGTGATGCAACAACAAAAACAATAATAACAACAACAGGAACAACAACTACAACTACAACTGTGCAAGGATCAACGACAACGCCGCCGTCGCCGTCAGGGTAGTTTGTTTTTGAACAAAGCCAAAGCCTAACCATCAACAACACAAGGGGCCCAGAGACGTAGAACGGGAGACGTGAGCTCTCTTCTCTCTTTGTGCGCTTTTGCCGCCTGGAATGCGCTGCTGCAGCCCAACGAAACAACAACAACAACAGCGGGGCGACCGTGACGAACACATACATATACACAAACACACACACACCGGTAACAAATACGGTGTGGAAAGGGGAGGAATCAACGCTGTTTAATTGTTTGCTGGCAGAAGGAAGCAGGACGCAGAACGCAGCAGCAGACATCCAACAAAAGAGTGCACTTTGGGATTCTGTGATTCCGTCAAGCGCCTGCCTGCTGCAGATGCAGATGCTGAGTTGGGCAAATAAATACGAATCACGATTATACGTGAGTATCCTTCAAGTATTCTTCTTACACGCTCTTGCTCTTTCCCTATCTGATTCTTTGTTCCTCTCTCGCTCTCTATTTGTGTCTTGGCCCCTTTTTCGAGTGTGCTAATTATGAAAATGATTTGCCAAATGTAATTAGGTTGAGTGTTCAAGCTGGGAACACAGACAACAATCGCAGCTTATAACAAATATATGCACAACAGCTTCCAGTTCACACACACACACACACGCACACTGCAGCCAGAGCAAAGATGAACTTATTCCAAGGCCTTCCAGTGCCAATTCCCGTCAGAGTAAAACCATGAAAACTCCTTTCATTGCCAGCCAGCCAGCAACAACAAAAACAACAAAAGCAAAAGTAACCAACAACAATTACTGAAATTTTGCGCTCCCTTTTTGAAGTTGTCGCGCTATTTGCGCAAGTGCAGGGACTTGAAGCTAGAGATGTGCGTGTGTCGTGACACGTCATGTTCGTGCGTGCTAAATTTATTAAAATTGCAATAATAGCTCAATTAGAATTGTTAAAGTGTCTATCGATAGTATTGGCGGCTAAAGACTATAATTTTATTGATAGTTTTTTTTAAAACTGTCCATAGTTTCGAAGTAATACATATTAATAATGTCTATGACACTATCGATAGTTTATTATGTATATAAAAGAATAATCGAAACTTTTGATGGCACTGTCGACTAAAAAGTGCATACAAATGGCAATATCGATAATTTATTATATTAAATATATTAAATTATTATGAAATCTATTGATATTAATATACTTTCTTGTTGGGAATATTTATTTTTGCACTTTGAAATATTTTAAGAGTCAGTTAGAAATTATAAATTGTTTATTAATACATACATATGTTAAGGGTATATTAAATTAATTTAAATTTTTCAAAATATACAGAGAAACTTTAGAGATTTGAAAATATAATAATTGTTTTTTATAATTATATTTTTATGTTTCTTAAATTTTAGTTCTCTTTGTTAGGAATATATTTTTTTTTAAAAAATCAGAATGTTCGTTCATCACATAAACAATGTACTTAAACAATTTTTTTTAAATATTTAAATGGATATCACTTCTAACGTTATAAAGAGTTTTGAAATTTTAAAACTGATTTCTCTGTTTGCCTGCTCATCTCTACTTTTTAGCCTTTCTCTTGTCTTGTTTATTTTTCCCCCCAGTATTATTGTGCACATGTTTAGTTCAAACATTTTGCATTATGCGTGTGCTACTTATTAACTTAATTTTTTTTTTTTTATCTTAGGGCAACAAAACCAAAAATAAAAAAAAATAACAACAATGAAAAATAATCATAATGTGCCCCAAACAGCATCCCAAAAGGTTCATTGACTTTTTGTTTAGCTATCAAATTCATATCCCCAAATCCAATCTATGCTATTCTAGGCTAGGTTACTTTCCTTTTTATTTTATTTTATTTTTTTTTTTTTGTCGTGTGTCTTGCACCTTTTTTGGGGGTAACATTTATAGATATAGTATGCATTAAATGGGGTTGTTTATTTTTGTTGTTGCGCGCTCTACAACTGGTTTTTTCTATGTTTTTTTTTTATGTCTCCATTTTGCAGTGGAAGAAACTGCTGCGTGTGTTGTAATCAGAGCAGGAACCGGAGCAGCACGTTGTAACTGTAAATGTTGTTTAATTAGAATTTTTTTAAGTAATTTTCTATTTTTCTATTGTAACAATATTTCTTATCGCACACGTTTGTTTGAAATTTCATGACGCTTCCTATGTGTGTGCATACCTTTCAAACGACTTTGGTTCGGGCTAAAAATGATAAGAGCTTCGACATTAAATATATATATATATATAGATTTCTAGAATTTCACTTTGGGATCTACTTTATTAATTACTCTATTAATATTTCAACAAATGTTTGCAATTCTATTGAAAAACTCTATAAAAAATATTAAAAACTATTTTTTATTAATGTATACAAATGTTCGACAGACTATTCTATTCTCCAAAATTATTAAATATGAGATGGTATGTGGAATTTCTAGAGTTAGGACTACAGTTATAGAGGTATAGTCGTATCTACTTACATAAATATCTGCACTTTGCGCATTTTCCTTTGTCCATTATCTGATTCTTCTCTTGGCCGCAACTAACAAATGTGTAACCCAATCCCAAAAAAAATTCATTCAACGGCTGCTGCACCTGTGCAAGTTTTCAAGACAAAAAAAATATAAAAAAAACGAGGAGAGGGACAGGAGGGTTGAGACAGCTGGCGAGGCACCAAAAATAACTTGGTTCCTAGTGGTTATGGTTATGGTTATATGGCTTGGTTTCTTCTTCTTATAAGTTTATGGCCTGTGCCTTCGGCTGTATCAACAAAAGCAAACAAAAGTGCACAACTTTATAAAAAGGAATTTATTTACTTACACACACTCTCTCTCTTTCTTTCTCTTTATATAAAACGCAACTTTATTCTTCTGACCAGCTAAACAATTGCAAATGAAAGGCAGCAAATGTAAACACTGCAAATAACTACCTCGACTAGCAAATACCCCTTGTACTTTACATACTTTGAATCAAAGAACTAAAAATATGGATAATAAGCTTAAACTTTGGTTGAATAATAATTTTTGAAGACAATATTAAAAAAATGATACAAATTTCGTCATTATAAATCACGATTGTTTATAATTGTTTAAAAGTATCGATATTAAACATAATAAATGTTAATAATGACTCTAAAAAATATTATTTATTGATATTAATATTCTTCCTGTATTATAATGTATCGAGTGTATGTTTTATTTTATCATTCAAATGAAATTATTAATCTGTTAGTTACTCCATGTCGATGTATTGTTTGGAAACTATCGATAATATCGAATGTATTACATTGTTTTTGAGCTTCAATAACTTCGATGATGTTTTTTTTGTTTGTTTTCAAGTATTCAGTTTAGAAATATCATATAATAAAATAAACAGTAAAAATGCAAATTGGGAACTACTACAAACATCGATACTATCGACATATACATAGTCGATTTTAGTCGATAGTTTCTGTAGTGTTTGGAAACGATCGATAATATCGAATGTATTACACGGAAAGGCTTTGAGCTTCGTACAAAACGATTTTTAGATTTTTAAATAACTTCGATGATTTTTGTTGTTTATTTTTTACAACTTGTTAAAAAGATATTCAGTTTAGAAATATCATATAAAAAAATAAACAGTAACAATGGAAATTGGTAACTACTACAAACATCGATACTATCGATATTTATATAGTTTCTAGAAAAGATTAAATTGTTTTGTAATTTTAAAGTTACAATTTATAATACTAGTAGATATTATTTTTAATTATTTTTAAATAAATACTATCTACTAGCAAATAATGTTATTATTTTTAAATAAATACTAACATTATTTGCTTATACGCTGCTGTTGCGCAAATTTTCTTCTTTTTGGAATACAAAAAAATTGATGTAAATTTTTTGTGCAATATTTTTGTTTACTTTGCTGTCGTTTGCCTTTTGCTTTTAAGCAATATAATTTTTAATTATGCTTTTGGCCAATAGAAGAGGGTGTCTATCTTTCTATATATATAGATGTATATATAATATATGTACATGTATATAAACAAACAAATCTACATATGAGTACAACATGTAGTAAAAAATATATATGCATTGGTCGATAGAGTCTGGCCGAGCCTGTTTGCTGTTTGTTGTTTGCATACGCCAACGCATTGTTGTTGTGTTGTTTTTATAGTTGTTGTTATAGTTGTTGTTGGCAAACAGCTGGGGGAAACAGTTTTTGGTGAGTCTGAGACTCTTGAAAGTAATAAACTGGCCTCTTTTAAGCCTGAACCTAAGTAACTGCATGAATGGATGCATTTGTTTTGCATCTTGTTTGGCTTGTTGTTGTTGTTGTTGAGTTATTGTTGTTGTTGTCTGGCACCCACTCGGAAAACATTTTCGATTTCATTTTCGTTGCCTAAAGTGCATGGGTGTAAATTTGAATGTATGAATGAATTCATGAATATACATATAGTATACATAAATTTATATATATAAAACAAAAAAAATAACACTTACATACACTTTATACAGAGTATTATATTAAAGGAGAGGCTTGTATTTATATGCTTTGGTGAAGTCAAACAATCGATAGTTTTTCTGGCTTATAAAGAAAATAATTGTCTATACTTGAAAGTTATTAAAAGTACAAATTATAGTTGAAAGAAACTATATTTATGTCCATTAAATAATTCAAAAAATAAAAATTAAATTAAAATAAAATAAAACAAAATTAATAAAGAATAAATACACTAAACATATATATAAATATAATAAAAAAATAAATAAATATATTGTAAAAAAATAAATAAATATATTGTAAAAAAATAAATAAATATATTAAAAATATATATAAATGTATTAAAAGTATATATAAATTTATTAAAATAATATATAATAAATATATTAAATAAAATAATATAGAAATATCATTAAATAATATACTAAATAAATACAATGTAGCGTTAAATTAAAATGAAACATGTTTTGTTTAAAATTAAAGTAAAGCGATATTTCTTATATATACGACTTAATATGAATGGTATAAACGATACTTTTTAATGTTACGACTCATATGTATGTTAAATAAAGTACTTGTACTATAAAGTTTTTAATATAAACCATTTATTTATTTTTTTCCTGTATTAATTATTTTATGTCATCTTTGATTTCTTTTTCTATAAAAATTGTGTTTACTTTTTGGGAAAGATATCAATGCTCGTAAGATCTATATCATATACATTTTGGTTAAATATTTTTGTTTCTTAAATATAAACTTTTTAGATAAACCATCAATAGTATATAAAGTCCGGTATGTTCTATAGAAAATAATTCTTCTACAGAATAATATTAAAATAGTAGAATAGTAGCTATATAATATTGTTGTCAAATTATCGATATTACTAACCTTTATAGCCCTTATAGTTTTCTAATCATTTAATCAATCTTCGAAAAAAAAAAAAACTATCGATACTGTTGCTAACATCCACATAAATTTGACATTCCTACCCTATGATATATATGCACACATGTGTTTGATAAATAGTATTTATATAAATTTTTGTACCCACGCCAAATTTGACAACTCTTTTCTTTAAGTATTTTCTTTTTTTATATCTCCCTCTCTTTTGGCTAAAAGGCTTTTTAACTAATGAGCATCGTGTTTAATTTAACTGACGCCTTTTGCGTGCTGCTCTCGATACTACAAAAACAAAACAAAACACAACAAAAATCTCATTAAAAAAGTTTTTATTTTGTCGCATGTCCTGTGAAAATGTCAAAAGTTGAGGGCTTCCTCATGGATTTTTGTCAAGTTCTATTTTTATGTGAGCTTGGACTTGACATTTATGTAAATACGTAATCAAAGTGTGTTGGTTCTAAAGCTCAAAAAATAGCAGACTAAATTATTAGTATTATAATTAGTTAAACTTAATTTCAAACACATTACTTATTTAAGAATTTTACTATATATTTTTGATTATCTATGCATTGAAATTGTAGTATTTTTTCTAATGCAATACAACTTTATGCATTATTGTTTTCTTAAACTATAAATTCTATTTAGATATATTGCCATTAATTCATTAACTTTAAATACAGCTCTGAATAATCGATAAAATTCGATAAATGCGCATCGAAATGCAACATTGACATTTAAAACGAAAAGTGGCAAAGTGACAGGAAAATACCTCAGAAAGTCTTATTCCCACAAACAACTTTACCAAGTATCTTCAATGTGCAAACCGAAACTAAGCCAAGAAAAAACAAATTGACATGTGCTACACTACAAAGTTGCAATTTCTATGTACACAGCATATCTATATACAAATGTATCTTTAAATATACAATGTACTAGGTACATAAGAAAAGAAATCTCAGGTAACAGAAGAATGTGGCTTAGAAAAGCGCTAGAGCGAGCCGGCAAACAAACATGGAAGAAAGAAAAAACAACATTTTGCCGGCTAACTGTACTTTTGTTATCGTTAATGAGTATTGTCTGTGGTGTAGTTTTTTTTTTTTTTTTTTTTTTTTTGGCCCGGAATGTTAATACGATTGTTAGTGCAGGGGTGCGAAAAAGCTAAATATGAGCTTAACATGCATGTTACAATTTGCTGTTAATAATAAAGATAACAATTTGTGCAATTATTGTAGATTTTTCAACAAACAACAATGTTAACAAATATATTTCGAATCTAATGTTCATTATATGTAAATATCTACTTATCAATGTAGCAGTCTAATAAGAGTATCTAGTTTCATTAATGTCTGATACCATCCTACACTATACTACACGTGTTGTAGATTTTTGATTAGCAGCACTACAGGTGTATATCATTATTTTTATGATATGTATTTAAAAAATTTGCAGAAACATTTATCGATATGCTAATAAGAAAAATGTGCAACTATTAGACATAGGTACAATTAAAGGCATTTTCGATTCCGAGTGAAAATTTCAGTTTTTGAGACACTGGACTTGTAACTATTTAAATATAAAATTATACAGACAATTTAGGTATTTCATTTCAGTTAAAAAACTTTCCTCGTTATGGGAAATAGGGACAAATATGTGATTGTATAACTTTTTAACAAATCAAGAAAATGTGTATGTTATTCGGGAACTTGAAACACTTTCTATGCACTTTACAAGTATGTACATGTAAACAATGCACATTGGGCGGAAACGGCTTTTTTTTGGCAAAAACTGTAATTTTTAAGCTAGAAACTTGAAACTTGGAGAATTTGCGGCTCATATTATTTGTGAATTTTGAATTAATTTTTTTTTTTTTTTTTTTTTTTTGTTGTGATTTTGAAGGCTTTCTTTCATATTCGCATGATATTACTATTACTACATTTATTAAAATATTTCGAAAAACCGCAAAATTCCGCAAATGATTTAAAATCTATATAAATATATATATAATAACACATACTACCACATACACACTTTTTTGAATCCTGCTGTATCTTACTAGATATGGTCCACGAAACACAACTATATTGAGGTTAAGTTCTACAAAATTATGGCTTATTAATAACATTGAAAAAATAACGAAACAGAAGCACATATGATTAAACACATATATAATACTTTTCTACATACCTTGATGTATATTTTCCATTTTGAGGTATTAAAATTAGTCAAACCGTTTAAAAATGCGAGACTGTCAAATATTTACAAATTTTTCAATCAGACTGCGTACAGAAACCACGTGGCACAAAAAGCTAACTTTGGAGGGCTGGCGTAAGACGAGGGTTCCATAATAAAATATAAATTAAATATTTTCGATGAGGTGGGACAATTATTTACTGGAAAAAATATTGTAACCATAAAAATATGAACTTTTTTTTTGGGGTTTTTGCCAAAAAAAAGGCTTTTCCGCCCAATGTGCAATGCATCAGTCTTATAAAAATCTGTACATAACACAGTCTTGAACGAGTGCATTTGTTTCACTTGATTTTTTTATCTACAAACAAACAAATCAACTCAATGAGCTTGCAACTCAAATGGCTTGCGAAAATCAAGCCAAGCAAACAAGCAAAAAATGGAAAAACAATATTTGAAAAACTTCAAAGCTATATATTTGTGACTCCGTATGTTATTTATTTATTTATTTGGTTTCCCAGCACTACAAGTATGAACTTATAATTTAATGTGCTAGTCACAACGTGTAATTACTTAACTTAATAATATATTATATATATTATATTATTTTGTATTTAGTATATATATTTCAAATAGACTTCATCACCTTTATATGTAATTAGTTTTTCAATTGCATTGTCGATTTTTTTTTTACTCGACACCTTTTAGAAAAAAATATAAAGATTGTGGGCTGTCAATATTATTGATTTACATTATTTATAGTACTTAACGTTTTTTTTGCTAATTATACTGCAAATACTAAACCAATTTCAATTAAATTGGAATGTATTATGTGATAATTTGAGCTTAACATGCTCTGTAAACAACAGCGTAATAACATTATTAAATCTCCTTTATTAAATTAACATAGTCTCAAACTTTTGTCTTCGATAATACTCTGTTCCCTATATATTTTCCTTGAGTTATTATGCAAGAAGTTCTTTAGGAGTTCATATAATAAATTAGGTTTGTTCAGCTCGTAAATTTTGTGGGAGATATATATAGATGTTAATGATTTTTAATGGAGTAAGCACAAATATTCAAGATCATCATTAGTTCTAGGATAAAATTGATATGTTCTTTGTAGATTAGAACAGAATCTAAAACAAAGATGATGCTTAAGAAATGGAAAATTCTTGAATTTAATTATTAAAATGCATTTAAATATTTCCTCATTATTGTAAATATTATAAAAATGTTTTCTTAAATACTTTCAAGCATTGCAAATTTATTTAACTCAATTCATGTTCAGCACGTTTTACATTTATTGGCTTTTTGGTATTTAGAGCCACTTAAGCATTAAAAAAACAAGAATTTCTTATATTATGATCGCAACATCAAAATTGACATTCTAATCTAATATAATGCCCTCACATCGTCTCATCAGAAAACATTAGACTAAAGAATAAATATCTTAGGGTATGAATATACAATAAAAAGCCACAAAGTTCTAAGATATTTTAGTTAAATAAACATGTTTACAGCACGTCTATTTCGACATTACTGTACTCGAGAGTTTTAGCTGCAGTAGATTTATGGGTTTAGCTAAGCTAAATACTTGGGGCTGAGGTTGGGGACAGAGAGGTTGCATGTTGGATGTTGGATGTCGTTGCAGCCACAAGGTAAACGATATATATGTATGGATGGATGGCAAATTGAACGCTGTGTGCATCATGACTTTACACTTTCACCGCAACACTCTACAGCTGTGGTCAACAATGAAACAGCCCCCTCCCACCACATCCCCTCTCCCCCTATATGCCATCCAATTTGAAATCGTAGGTTGTTCCAGGGCCGGGGCGTAGGTTGTCAACGTTGTTGGGAAAGCGCATGATGCTGACAATGAATGTGTTTTCTTTTTAGAAAATGCATTTATAAAAGCGAAAAGAACTCATCAGACGTTTGATGATGTTGATGATAATAATCTTAAGATTTTTTATATATATATACATATGTATTGTAAAATCAACGAGATGAGCACATGTTGCATATGTATATAGTTGTAGCTGCATCTATTAGAGATGAGCATTATTGTTGTAGCTGGGTTAAATATCGTGACATGCGGTGATTGAGTATTAAAGAGTCACAGTTTTGATATTGACATTCACAGTACTGATATTAATAGTCACAAATCCCCTTAACAGTCACAGTTTTGATATAAACAGTTACAGCCCCCAAAATACTCGTAAATCTCTATAAAATAAGTAATAATTAGCTCTAGTAAAGCAACTAAAAAACTTATATATTGGGCCATTAATCACTAAAAATCAAATATTTATTTTGATTTAATATAAATTTGATATTATTATTATAATTGATAAACATTTTTGACAGCGATTATGAGCTGCGAGTCTTTCAAAGGTGTCCTAGAAATGTCAATTTTTCAAGTTTATGATCCTTTTAGACATTCTACAAGGACATACCAACAAGCAAAAGCAACATATTCATACTTTTCGAGTGTTAATATCGGGATTTAATTAAATAAAAAGCCAATTTTCGAATTGTCCACCCTACTCGTTGGACCTGAATTTAGTAGAAAATGTTTGAAGATGGCGGATTTGGAGTGTTTGTGAGTCTGTTAAGCTGTATTTATCTAAAACTATCCTCTTTGACGCTTTTCAGCTAACATCGGCTTTAATATAACTGAATTATCTGAAAAGCCTATATGACTCAATTCAAAATAGAATATACGATATTTCCAGACGAAAATAAATTTAAATCGATTTGTAGTCAAATGTGCTATTCATGTAAAACGCTTTTAAACAGCATTTTTTGCAGTATTTTTTCCAGTATTTTGCAGTATTTTTGCAGTATTTTTTGCAGTATTTTTGCAGTATTTTGCAGTATTTTTGTATAAATACCAAATTCTTGAAGTGTGCTGAACAAATTCAAATAATTTTAATTTTGTATTATGGACAATTAATAGTTTTCTATACTAATAGCTTCCTATTATCTCATATGGACTAAGAGATATGAGCAACAAAAGTTAAGTTTGCCCAAGTGTGCTGTTCATGTGAAACGCAGTGTATATTTATAAATTAATAATATTTTCTTATATTAATTGCAACATTTACCAAATATAAATTAACAAATATTTTAATCAAATATTTAACTTCTAAAACAATATAAATAAAGCATAGTTCCTTTCAAACATAACAATTGCTATCCTGCAATTTTACAAACTGTCATATATTAAATTAGCACATAGAAAGTTAAATATTTAAATGTAATAATGAATGCTCATCTCTAATTATCTATATGTATCTGTATTTGTATCTATATCTATGCATCTTTTGGGCTGCATTTCTATGCGGCATTTAATGCTGAGAGTGTCGGCATCTGTGTTTTCTCGGCCCATGCTCTATACGTCATTAACCCAAATTTCTATAAATAATATTTAGCAATTGGATAAACGAAATGGCACACAAATACACACACACACACACACAGATACAAATAATTGATAGTGTTGAGTAATGCAGCATAAATTTTTCGTGGTTGAGGATATTAAATTTTTTCGCAGCTCATTAAAAGCGAAAAAAAATGAAATCAAGTATACGCAAAAGCGTATTTAGCGCTAATTAAAGCAAACAGTTACGAGTTTTCAAACCCAATACCAAATGTATCTTTACGCTGGACATGTCTAGTGATAAGGCAGCACGTTATCTAATCTAATGTCAACATGAGTTCCATTTGCCGCACATGTTGCAATCGATTATCGATCGAAAGTTATCAAAAGAAAACTCAAAAAACAAAAAAAAAAAAATAAATAAAATGGAAAAGTAGAACACAACGCAACATGAAATTTCGCAATAACAACAAAACGCCCACAAATATGTAAACAACCGCAAACGACCGACCTGCCCTTTCCACCCCTTCTCCAAACTTTTACTATGTGTGTGTGTGTGTATATAGTGTGTGTGTGTGTGTGTGTATATAGTGTGTGTGTGTGTGTGTGGTTTTTGGGGCTATCTCTGGAAATAAACTTTCGGCACATTAACGCTTAACAGTTTAATCGGGCATAAAAATTATATGATTACACACACTGCAAAACATGACTAAAAACACAAGTGGAAAATATCATAAATATTGTATTTATAGGCAAATAGATATTCATTTAGTTTGAATATAAAAAAAATAATGGGCATATAACGAAAAAACTTGAATTAACTAAGTATTACTCAGAAAGCAATCATAAGCTAATTAAAATGTTTGTTTTATTCAAAATTCTATCGATTGAGAGGTTCTGTAGGCAAAAATAAACCAACTTGAAGCGAACATGTGTAATATATATATTTATTTTTTAAAGAAATTATGAAATATTAAGTTTGGGATTTATTTATTAATTTTTTTTGTTGCAAAAACGATTTCCTATATTTTTTCTTCAATTAAATTAAAAAAGAATTATGAATAATGAAAAATTATTGCTTTTGAGTTTTTCAAAGCACTTTAGAGTTTTTAACAATATTGTGGTAATAATATTTATTTTTGACCAATAAAAAAATAATATTGACAAATAATCGTTATTAATTGAGTTTTATTTTTCAAAACTTAGGATTTTAAGTTTATATCTTTTTATAGCTAAATGAAGAACCATTAAAAATTTTTTTTTAACTTATTAAAAAAATATTTTTTTTTCTTTATAATTTATCTTTTATTTTTTTTTAGATTAGTTTTTGTTTATTTATTTATACATTTATATTTATAATTTTTCTATTATATAATTTCTTTTTTTCTTTATAATTTTTTTTTCTTTATAACTTTTTTCTTCTTTATAATTTTTTTTTTTAATTTTGAAAATTATTTTTGAGTTTAGTTTTTGTTTATTTATTGAGTATAAATATCAACGTTGCCACATTTACCTGTAAAATAGTCGTATTAGGGTATTGAGTTTTATTTATTATTAAATTTAAATCTGATTAAAATTCTAAAGGTTATAGTTATAATTAAAAAAAAGGCATAAGACTCCAAAATATAAAATATAAATATATCCTGGAGTTGCCACAAGAACATGATTTTTATTGATATTTAGGGTCTTGCCAGAAACATATCGGATTAATAGTTAGGAACTTTATCGTTTAAGCTATAAACTTATATTGTTCGAAAATATAACACTGAATTTTTAAATTTGTATTGTTTATCTAAATTTAGAACTACAGTTTAAATTCCAAATGATTTGATTGGCATTGGATACGGATAACTTGCTATACATATATAATAATTAAATGTTCTGATTTAGTAAATAAATAGAGTTTTTCTAAGCTTTGCCTTACTTGACTTTTTGCTGTTAGTCTAGACAAGTGTTGCAGTGGCACGATGTCGATAACATTTCAACTTGCCCCTCACATTCACGCATAATTACAGAACACATGCTCAGAACTCAAATGTGCGTGTGCTTACATGTTTGGGCGCAATTAGGCAGCCCTTGCTACAGAAGGGGGGTGGGAGGGGAAGGGGAGTCTCTTCAACAACAGCAGAGCAGACTGAACTCTGTCAAGTCACTTCCTGTAATAGAAACCGAAGCGAACATGCAGCATGCAGCATGCAACAACTAAACCATAAACGTGTACACAAATGTATTTGCCGCATCTGAGGCATCAGCTTCCGCCGCCGCAAACAGATGCAAATCTCAGGGCGTCTTTGGAAAAACCGCACTGAGAGATATATATGTACATATTCACCCCGACATAAGATCGAACCGGAGCCCAGACCCTAGACCAGACAACAGCAACAGATCTAAATTAAATAGGGCGGAAAATTATGCGTAGATACATACAACTTGGTTGAAATTAAAACGCATTCAACATTAAATCTTGACATTTGTGATGCGCAGAATAATGATGAGGGGATGCGGGCTCGTTTGTTATTTTCTATACCCTTGCATAAAAAAGGGTATTAACATTTTGTTGCGAATTACTAAACGCATTGAAGGCATATGTATCTGCAGCTCTGAAGTCTATCAGTATAAAGAGCTGAAAAGCAATTTCTGACATTATTAAATATCGATCAATCTATTGAATTCAATATTTTACAACAACATAAGTAATCTCATCGATAATAGCAATACG
>JAWNNH010000027.1:0-46303 GCA_035043045.1 Hirtodrosophila alboralis
TGTAGTGACCAGTTTCCTACTGGGTCGTGAAGTCAGCTGCAGTGACCAGTTTCCTACTGGGTCGCGAATTCAGCTGCTGAGAGCAGTGATAACGGTTTGACCTTGCATTATCTCTCGCTAAGCCTTTCTCTTAAGTCACCTTGGATAAGAATCGGCAGCATCGTACGTTTGTACCGTTTCTTATCTGCTGCCGCCTACCTTACTTCGGCCTAGCAACAGTAGCTATCGTGAAGCGCAGCTTCGGAAATTAGCTAATTGCGTGGGTTGCTGGTCAGATAGCTGCGCCTAAGCAGAGCAGTTAGCGATCATCTCTTGTGCAGAGCAGAACTTTTTTATCAGTGCGTAAATTACATTTTAATATTTTTACACGCGGCGATTATGTAAGTCGCATGTGGCTGTACTTCAACAAAGGTGTTCTTTTGGCCATCCAGACTGGATGTTGCCCATATTGGCCACCAGCGTGCGCGCTACTCTCATCGAGGGACGTTTAAAGTGATTTTTCTAACTTTGGCCAGTGCCTCGTGCCAGTGCCTTTTTTTTCTTTTAGTCTGGGAGCAGACTATCATTGTTTTTTTTCTACTCGGCGCTGCACTGCGCTGCACTGACACTACGGCCCTGTTTCGGGATCCAGACAACCCCCCCATGTTTCCATAGATGGGATATTGCATCATTGGACGTACATTGCCTGAGCGAAGCCGCTTTAGCTTCCAAACATGTGTTAGGCATACATACGACTCCCCTGTAATTGCTGTAGGAAAGTGACTAGAGAAACTGCTTTAATGGTTCAATCTCTTAATGATAAATATACATATATATATTTATATATATATATATATATATATATATATTTATTATATATAAATGTGCTGCGACACATTAACGTCACGATAATATTTAAAGTGGTGCTTGTTTTTGAAAACGGAATCAGCCGAAGATGTATTTATAATTTTTTTTAAATTTCTAAAATTTTTGTAAGCTAAATATTTCAAAATTTTTCGTAATTTCTATTAGTTTAAATAATGAATTAAAATCGATCATAACTTCTAGCAACCACTAGTGTAATGAAAAAAAAAAAAACAATTTGCATCAAGTATGTATGTAGGGCTAAGATCTTATTATTATTTTTTTTATTAATTTTAAATTAAGCCAGCATCGTCATCTTGAGCTCAACGACGGCAGTGTTCGGTAAGTCTTGTTTTTCTAATAATATTATCTACACCTTGCAAACATACAAACATACTATTTTTTTTATAAATGCAAATATACCCCTTAATTATGCGAAAAGAATACATACAACATATAACACATATATATATATATACGAAAAGAATACATACAACATATAACACATATATAAAATACATATAAAAAAATATAGAAAAAAAAAAACACAAACATACGTTAAGTATATATATATATATATTCACATATATACCCTGTATATATCTATTGTAGACACATAGGCATGAAAGAACTTATGATCATTACAATTACATTTTTTTTAAATTCATTATTTCTTTTGTTGCTTACATTTCTTATTTCATTAATATAATTAAATTTAATTCTTTAATATGAAATATAGTATTGAACTTATTGTTAATAAATAATGTATAATTTTGAAGTCGATATGAACGCTTAAATTTCTTTTATGGTCCGTCGCCGATCTTTAAGCCCATGCCAAAGTTGAATTAGAAATCAGCAGTAAGTTGCTTTAGGGGCAAACCAAAACTTACAACAGGTGTTGCCAAGGTCGGGTGGGTACAGAATAGGGTAGAATTAACAGCTTAATACCCTACCGTCGATTTAATACATGCACAAGTCCGTCTGTTTAGTCTGTTTAGTCTTACGTAAGTGCACTTAATATTTGTGATAGTGTGTCCGCCATGATAGGAGGAGGAAGAACCCCACCCCATCCGTCGAGCTGAGCCCGAGCATAGCAAGAAGTGCACGCTCCGAATCCTTCATGGCCAAGTCGATTGCGCGAAGGCGATTAGATCCCGTGATCTAGGGTCCTTTGACAAAAGGGAAGGGCAAAAACTAAAACCATAGCGCCCGACTGCTGAGACCTGAACGCCGCACGCTACACAATGGCGCCCAACTGGTGGGGCCTAACCACGCTACACAATGGCGCCCAACTGGTGGGACCTAACCGAAGGTTAACATAATTTTATGGAAGTAGCTATGAAGCCTTCTATGTTTATTATGTTATGGTTAGCTTCGCCATAAACAAAAGCTCGAAGAATAATAATTATGCATTAGTTTTCACACTTTAATAGAACAATTTCGATTTATAATTCAACAGCTTGGTGTTGAAAAGTTCAGAAGTTCATCTTTAGGAAATGCGATTGCAATTCGGTAATCCGGATTGGTCGACCAAAGTGAGTCTGTTATCTTGACACACATTTCTTTAGTTTTATAATATCGAAACAAAATTTGCATGGTATCTGAGGAATTTTGAATGGAATTGCAGGTTGCGGAGATACTCTGCTAGTCTGACCAACATAATTTTCAGATCAAATGCAAATCAGCAATAGAATCCAGTAAATTTCAGATTAAGAGACAACAGACAAAACTTCGTATGTATTAGATTGGCTTAATAAATTGGCTTTGGTTATTGGCATTCTGAGAAGCGACGGACCAAATTATTATATTGTAAATTTTTTTATTTAATTAATATGTCTGTTAGACACAGCACGGAAAATATAGCATCGATGATGCAAGAGAATGATCCATTCTGTGGCTCGTGTCACGAGACATTGAATAAGACCGAACTAGTTGCAGTTTTACCATGCAATCATAAATTTCACAACCCTTGTATTGTAGAACATTTAAAGACTACACCTAGTTGCCCAGTATGTAAGAACAAGTTTTCTGCTAATCAAATCACATACCAAAATAACAATTTGGAGGTAGAAATTCAAGAAGCCACTGGTAATAGTGACAGCCATTCTCCACCTGAGGTACCCTTAATTGAATTAAACTCGCAGTCGCGAGCCCCAAACAAAGGGACCGGTTCAATAGATTTAAACTCTCAGTCGCGAGGCACGACTAGAGCGGCAAGAAATCGAGGAACGACTCCTAGGAGAGGTATACAAACCAGGTCAATGAATCGTATACAAGCAGGCCTTCCGCTTGACAATTCTCAACATCAGGTTAGTGATCAGATTGACGTAGTGAACTTAGTGCAAACTGCAATACAGTCCAGTCAAAATCAAATAATACAAAGCTTGCACGCTTTGATTTCGGACACTATTGAGAAATCATTATCTGCAAAATTGGCAAATTTACAATTAGGGAGTAGTGAACCTAGCTCACGACCCCTGAGTCAAAGCACGACTCCTAGACCCATAAATGATTTACCCCATTTGCCTTTAACGCATCCTAATGGCGTTGCAGAAAATGTATCGAATATAGCCAGACCTTACTCTTCTGTTCCAGCAGAGAAAGTATCCAGCATTATGCAAAGCTGGCGGATAAAGTTTGATGGTGGCAGAGAGGGAATGCAGGCGCAGGATTTTCTTTATAGAATTCGCTCTTTGACCGAACAAAATTTAAATGGTAGCTATCAACTTCTGTGCGACCATTTATATCTTCTTTTTGCTGGTAAAGCCAATGAATGGTTTTGGAGATTTCATCGTTCTAATCCTCGTTTTCACTGGGAAACCTTTTGTGAGGAATTCCGTAAAAAGTTTGAAGACGTAGACGATGATATGGATGTATGGGAAATGATTAATTCGCGTCGGCAAGGAGAACAAGAATCGTTTGAGGACTATCAATTTGCAGTTGAGAAACTCATTGGTCGATTACGTAAAGATATCGCAGAACGTTCCCTTGTACGCTTATTAATTCACAATTCGAAGACTTCGTTACGCTATGAGATCATGCATCTTGGTATAACTACCCTAGCTAGGCTACGCGAAGAAATTCGAACGCATGAACAATTTTATAAGCAAGTCAAATCTTATCCTGCTAAAAGTAGATTTGAACCTCGCTCTCGTATTTCTGAGCTTGAGGCTGAACCGAAGGAGCAAGAATCAGAAGAGGTATCAGCAATTCAACGCAAACAGTTAGTTTGTTGGAATTGTGATAAGCCAGGACATCGATTTGATGACTGTTTAGAACCACGCACCATATTTTGCTACGGCTGTGGAGCCAAAAATACTTTTAAGCCGAAGTGTCAGAAATGTAAGCCTTCGGAAAACCGACAACGGGATGCGCAGACGCACAGCATTCTGCCGCATCCGAACCATTAGCCCAATATTGTGACCTTCAGGCTCAGACAAGCACTTCTTCGGATCTGAGCCAACCAATCACGTTAGATGCGAATCAAACTGATTGTAATATACATTCAAACCAATTCTTGCCTTTCCATGTGAGGTTGGCCAAGTACACAGCGGCTCGACAACGCATTTTTGCGGATGTTGACTGCATAAACTTATCTTTTAAACCCAGACGTTCAACTTTGAGGCTGAGAACTTTTTGGAAAAATATTAATTCAACTCGGAAAAAACTTATTTCTGCCATTTTTTGTAGTTCAGACAATCGCCTCTACACCGAACTATCCCTTGAAAATAAAGAATATGTCGCCTTATTAGATTCGGGAGCTACAATTAGTTGCGTAGGCAACAAAGCGGCAACCGAACTTAGATCAAGTCCAAAATTTCAGAAGTGCTCAGGCAGCATAAAAACAGCAAACAATTCTGAATGTTCTGTTATTGGAAAATTTGTAAGTGAAGTTTCTTATCGTGGCATAACGAACCCAATCGAGTTTTTTATAATCCCAGATCTCAAACAGGATGTGTATTTAGGTATGGATTTCTGGCATTCATTTGGCCTACTAAATCAGATCATTAATCCTACAGTGCAAGTATCTGAACTCGATACCGGTTACGAGAGTGTCGAAGATACACCTCATATGCATGTTTTATCTCCTATGCAGAAGAATAGTCTCGATTATGTAATCTCAAAATTTCCTTCATACGAGAAAGATGGCTTAGGGCGCACACATGTAATCGAACATAGCATAGATGTTGGAAATGCTACTCCGGTTAAGCAACGGCATTGGCCTGTTTCACCGGCAATAGAGAAGCAAATGTTTGAAGAGGTAGATAAGATGCTAGCCATGGATATAATTGAGGAGTCTCAAAGTCCTTGGAGCAGCAACTGCGTACTAGTACGACGAGGAGAAAAATTGCGATTGTGTCTTGATTCTAGAGTCGTAAATAAACACACTCGTAAAGACGCATACCCTTTACCACATATCGACGGGATTTTAAGTCGATTACCTCCAGCTCGCTATATAACGGGTCTTGACATGAAGCATGCTTTTTGGCAGATACCTCTAGAGGAGAAGTCTAGGCAATATACGACGTTCACAATTCCTAATCGGCCTTTGTATCAATATAAGGTAATGCCATTCGGATTGTGCAACGCTCCTCAAACCCTTTGCAGACTTATGGATCACGTAATACCCGCTCATTTACGTACAAGAGTCTTTGTTTATTTAGATGATCTTTTAGTACTCTCAGACGACTTTAGTTCCCATATGACTCTTTTAGAAGAAATTGCTCGATATCTCCGCAAAGCGAACTTGACAATCAACATTGCCAAATCAAAGTTTTGCATGCGTGAAATAAAGTATTTAGGATTCATAATTGGAGATGGGCAATTAAAAACTGACCCCGGGAAAATAGACGCCATAAACAATTTTCCAGTTCCGACTACAGTCAAACAGCTGAGAAGATTTTTAGGACTTTCCGGATGGTATCGGCGGTTCGTAGAGAACTACGCCTCCATCAGCTTCCCGTTGACTGACCTTCTTAGGAAAAACAAAGCTCTCAATTGGAACGGGGCAGCGCAAAATGCATTTACAGAGCTGAAATCTAAATTAACCACAGCTCCCATTTTAAGTACACCAAATTTCGAGAAGCCATTTATTTTACTGTGCGATGCGAGTTTTCATGGCCTTGGCTGCGTTTTAGCGCAGAAAAATGAAGAAGGTGAGGAATTACCAATCGCGTACATGTCAACAAAATTATCGAAAGCTCAGCAAAATTATACAGTTACGGAGCTTGAGTGTTTGGCGGTGATAAGAGGTATTCATAAATTTCGTGCTTATATCGAAGGCCAAGAATTTCTTGTGGTTACAGATCACGCCTCCTTAAAATGGTTAATGAACCAAAAGGATCTCTCTGGTAGATTAGCTCGATGGGCCATTAATTTGCAAGGCTTTGATTTTACTATCAACCATCGCAGTGGGGCGAAAAACATCGTGGCCGATACTCTATCACGTCGCAACGAACCAGCTGTTTGTGAATTAGACTTGATTGGACCAATGGTTGACCTGACGTCAAACGAATTTAAGTCGCCAGAGTACTTAGATTTGATTCAGCGTATCCAACAGAACCATTCTAAGTTGCCAGACCTAAAAATCGTTGACCACTTCGTATACAAGCGCACTGAACATGCTACTGGCAACGAATCCCAAGAATTTGATTCTTGGAAACTATGGATTCCATCAGGGCTTACTAAAGAGATTTTGCGTAGAGCACATGATGCACCTGATTCGGCACACTGTGGCACAGGAAAATTAGTTGAAAAACTAAGAAGATATTTATTTTGGCCCGGAATGGTTGTGCAAGCTAGGAAGTACGTGTCAGATTGTTCAGTCTGTAAGTCTACTAAAAGCCCAAATATCGTATTACGACCACCCATGGGTAAACCCATGGAGTCCTCTAGGCCCTTTCAAAAATTGTATCTCGATCTATTAGGTCCATACCCGCGGTCAAAATCTGGTAATATCGGCATTCTTATCGTAGTTGACCATAATACCAAATTTCATTTCTTGCATCCGCTCAAGAGATTCACTTCAAATCGAATCTGTGACTACTTAAAGAACTATTTGTTTTATACATTCGGAGTTCCAGAAGTAGTGCTCACCGATAACGGTTCTCAATTTCGATCTGGCTGCTTTGAAGCTTTCCTCACTTGCTTTGGAGAATCTCACGTTTGTACTGCGATCCGCTCACCGCAAGCAAACGCCAGTGAACGACTTAATAGATCCGTATTGGCAGCCATTCGCGCTTACATAGGATCTGATCATGCTCATTGGGATCAGAACTTAAACGAAATAAGTGGAGCCTTACGTGCAAGTATTCATCGTAGTAAAGGATTCTCCCCATATTTTCTATGTTTCGGTCAGAACATGATACTAAATGGCAAAGACTATGAGCTTTTGCGCAAACTTAACCTGTTGACGGACGATACACCCCTGAAACAACCCGATGCATTGCAGATTGCAAGAAATAAAGCAAAAGATAATGTATCTGCAGCACACAATGCCAACGCTCGCGTTTATAACCTGCGCAGCAGGACATTGCAACTTAAAGTAGGCGACAAAGTTTACGCACGAAACTTTGCGCAGAGTAACGCCGCCAAAAAGTTTAACGCTAAGCTTGCTCCTGTGTTTTTAAACGCTAAAGTAAAGCGCAAATTAAGTCCAGCGTATTATGAACTTACGAACGATTTAGGAAAAACTTTAGGAGTCTACCATTTGAAAGACATCCAAATCAAAAATTAGTCTGTTTCGGAAACTGTCTTTTTCTGTTAATGACATCGCGAGTAAGACTCACTCTGCATTAACAGTGGTGTAGTGACCAGTTTCCTACTGGGTCGTGAAGTCAGCTGCAGTGACCAGTTTCCTACTGGGTCGCGAATTCAGCTGCTGAGAGCAGTGATAACGGTTTGACCTTGCATTATCTCTCGCTAAGCCTTTCTCTTAAGTCACCTTGGATAAGAATCGGCAGCATCGTACGTTTGTACCGTTTCTTATCTGCTGCCGCCTACCTTACTTCGGCCTAGCAACAGTAGCTATCGTGAAGCGCAGCTTCGGAAATTAGCTAATTGCGTGGGTTGCTGGTCAGATAGCTGCGCCGAAGCAGAGCAGTTAGCGATCATCTCTTGTGCAGAGCAGAACTTTTTTTATCAGTGCGTAAATTACATTGTGTTATTTTTACACGCGGCGATTATGTAAGTCGCATGTGGCTGTACTTCAACAAAGGTGTTCTTTTGGCCATCCAGACTGGATGTTGCCTATACTGGCCACCAGCGTTCGCGCTACTCTCATCGAGGGACGTTTAAAGTGATTTTTCTAACTTTGGCCAGGTACTATAGAGATCTAGCGTTTCGGCAAAATCTAAATTTTATTTTTTTCTTAGTGCCTCGTGCCAGTGCCTTTTGTTTTCTTTTAGTCTGGGAGCAGACTATCATTGTTTTTTTTCTACTCGGCGCTGCACTGCGCTATACTACACTACGGCCCTGTTTCGGGATCCAGACCAACCCCCTCTTTGTTTTCATCGATAGGATATTGCATCATTGGACGTACATTGCCTGAGCGAAGCCGCTTTAGCTTCCAAACATGTGTTAGGCATACATACGACTCCCCTGTAATTGCTGTAGGAAAGTGACTAGAGAAACTGCTTGAATGGTTCAATCTCTTAACGATAAATATACATATATATATTTATATATATTTATATATATATATATATATTTATTTATATATATAATGTGCTGCGACACATTAACGTCACGATAATATTTAAAGTGGTGCTTGTTTTTGAAAACGGAATCAGCCGAAGATGTATTTATAATTTTTTTAAATTTCTAAAATTTTTGTAAACTAAATATTTCAAAATTTTTCGTAATTTCTATTAGTTTAAATAATGAATTAAAATCGATCATAACTTCTAGCAACCACTAGTGTATTGAAAAAAAAAAGTAAAACAATTTGCATCAAGTATGTATGTAGGGCTAAGATCTTATTATTATTTTTTTTATTAATTTTAAATTAAGCCAGCATCGTCATCTTGAGCTCAACGACGGCAGTGTTCGGTAAGTCTTGTTTTTCTAATAATATTATCTACACCTTGCAAACATACAAACATACTATTTTTTTAAAAATGCAAATATACCCCTTAATTATGCGAAAAGAATACATATAACATATAACACCTATATATATATATACGAAAGGAATACATACAACATATAACACATATATAAATACATATAAAAAAATTATAGAAAAAAAAACCCAAAAATACGTTAAGTATATATATATATATATTCACATATATACCCTGTATATATCTATTGTAGACACATAGGCATGAAAGACCTTATGATCATTACAATTACATTTTTTTTAAATTCATTATTTCTTTTGTTGCTTACATTTCTTATTTCATTAATATAATTAAATATAATTCTTTAATATGAAATATAGTATTGAACTTATTGTTAATAAATAATGTATAATTTTGAAGTCGATATGAACGCTTAAATTTCTTTTATGGTCGGTCGCCGATCTTTAAGCCCATGCCAAAGTTGAATTAGAAATCAGCAGTAAGCTGCTTTAGGGGCAAACCAAAACTTACAACAGGTGTTGCCAAGGTCGGGTGGGTACAGAATAGGGTAGAAATAACAGCTTAATACCCTACCGTCGATTTAATACATGCACAAGTCCGTCTGTTTAGTCTGTTTAGTCTTACGTAAGTGCACTTAATATTTGTGATAGTGTGTCCGCCATGATAGGAGGAGGAAGAACCCCACCCCATCCGTCGAGCTGAGCCCGAGCATAGCAAGAAGTGCACGCTCCGAATCCTTCATGGCCAAGTCGATTGTGCGAAGGCGATTAGATCCCGTGATCTAGGGTCCTTTGACAAAAGGGAAGGGCAAAAACTAAAACCATAGCGCCCGACTGCTGAGACCTGAACGCCGCACGCTACAGACGGTTTGCTTGCCTGCACATTGCTTAATTCGTCGTTTTGCACATTTGTTTGATTTTATTAAACGAAATGGAAAGTCGGATTTTTATGCTCAGACAAGGCAATGAAAACCAACAACTCAACGCAGCGAATGTCAAGACGATGAAATAGTTAAATGCAGGTGTGCGAATATATTTTTTGGCACACTGTATTTGCTTGCGCGGGAGTATGCACAAAGGGCAACGAACCGAATAGCAACAACGCGGCGAGCGTCAATTTGTGCTCTCTGCACAAAATGCAACCAAAAACGGCGCTCGAAAATGACGAGAATGAAAGACGCCAAGAATGAACAGCTGCGGAACGGTAACTATGTATGCAAGCTTGCGTGGGCAGCGAAACTCGTATTTATTTATTTAATTATCTTTATTTATATTTATATTTTTATTTTATTTAATTGCACGAATTTGTTTGTGATGTTAAATGCACTTAATTTACACTTAACACTCGCAAAATATTTTGGTATCTCGCCGGGGCCTCCAAATGTTGAGCTGCTAAGCTTTTTTAGCAGCTATTTTGTTCAAAGTATTTAAATAAAAACACGATGTTTTTAAATCGTTATAAAATATATATTTAGCTGTGACTTGGACGCAAGCTTCGCTTTCAAAACGAAGTTAAGTAAGTAACCGTACGCGGGGAAAGATTAGCAATTACTAAAAGTCAAATTACCGACGGCAAAATGCAATGCGGCTGCCGAGCGATCGTACAAAGAGCGAAAGCGGCAGCGCTGCATGCAAGCGCCACTCAGCAGTTAGCAACAAGGAATTAAGAGAATTTTACGTTAGGTAAGAGAAAATAAGTGATTGTGTTTCGTTTTTACATAATTCAAGCAAACAATATAATTTAGGGTGATCTGGCTGCTGCTGCTCCCGACAAGCCTTTTATTTCACTTTCACATTTTCCTACCAAAAATATTGATATATCATTTGATAGCACTTGTTTTGAAGCCATGTTAAATATGCAAACATGAAACAAATCAGCAATCAAAACTATTTTTCTATAAAAGTGTCTCACGCGCCAAAACCATAGAGATGAACATATTTGACTGATCATCACTTAGCTCAGGTTCACTGTTATCGATAAACATAAGTGACTTGACACGGTGAAAGCATAAGTTAAAAGCATAATAAAAAGAAGATAAAAAGCAAAAAAAAATATAATACAGCCAAAAATATATGTATATTGTCAAAAAATGGTGTAAAATGATAAAAATTCAGAATTTTTCCAATAGGAGAACCTAAATGCTTAACCCGGAACCACTCGGAACTCCTGGAACTGGTTCCAAATTTTTTTTTCTTTATTTGCATACCCAACCTCACATTTTTACGCGCGAAAACATTTGGATTTGAAATATTTTAAATTTCCCATTTGCACTAGGGCCACTCTAATATATATATATATAATATATAAGAAATTTAAGGGGAAGAATTTCTCTATTCTCAAAATAAAGGAATGCTACTGAAAAATTCCCCAAAAATATGCAAAATTATTACAGTTGCTGTACTAAATTCTGTATTCCGATATCGTTGACTATTTTGTTTTTTGTTATTCGAATTAAATCTAACTGATTTAATTTATTAACAATCTGTTCTAGCTGTACATTTTTTTTTCGACAGTATAGCACAAGCATAATAATGTCTGCAAAGCCTAGGCCACGCCTGTTTGGCCCTCCCCTCTTATTCCTAGACTCGCCCACGCATAAGCGGCTTATACTCAAAGCCGTAATAACATACATAACTTTTATTTGTAAACATATTTTTCTGTTTTACACCCTGTACTCATTAAAAATGTGTAAATGGGGGTTATTAAAATGTTTAAATTTATGAAATGGGTAGAGAGAGACATCTTCGATCAGGATCAATAGCCAAGTCGACCCATCCCTTTCGGTCTGTGCCACCCGGTCGCCTATGTGAGCTTCATATCATACGTAGGGCAAGTTTATTTCGTATTTCCGATACTCCCCTCACGATAAAATCGATTTGCAGTCGCACTTTTAAGGTTATTGCTTTAGCATTAGTGATTTTAATGTTGATCTCAATATGCTGTGCTAATTAGATAACGATGGATAATAAGTACCGAAGTTATTTAAGAAATTAATGTACAATGCATACAGAAGCAGCCCGGCCACCGGACATGCAAGGCCGTTGAACTGCTTGGTCTTCAAATTCTTATTTGCACGACTTGCTTTTAATGTATATGCATGTACATATATGAGAGAGTTGCGCTTGGGAACCCTGAACAGGGTGTCCCGTAGTCAAGTATAGTCGCCTATAGCATTCTTACTTGTTTCTCTTATGGTTTTCATATGCCACTAATTAGAATTATGTGCGCGTAATGCTCCGCTCTCCGTTGACCCCATCTGTGTCCCACAACTATACAACTTCTGAAGTAGCAAAAACCTTTTTATGCCACTGTGTCGCATATGTTCATTATGTTCGCCGTCGACAAGGTCCTCGAATCCTCCTCGCACTCGTCTGCTTGAGTAATTAGCAGAACCGAAACCCACAAATGCAATGCAAGCATCGCTTCTTGTTGTCCTTGTCGTCCTTAAAGTAGTCGCTTTGTTCCACTTGTGTGCAAGTGCGCGCAATCCCTTTGTGAAATAACGATGATGGTAACCACGATAATACTAAAAAACTCGATAACTAATGTTATCTGTAGCCAAAGACTGTATATTCTTTCATAGATGTTAATAAAGGTATATGCATACTATATCCCTTTGTATTTGAAGTGTTCCAATAATGTGTATTTACGAAAACAAGTTTTTTTTTGAAGAAATTACAGTATATATGATACATTTCTGCATTAAACACTTTAATTTAAGTTTATTTGTTTTATTGTTGAATGATGTGTGGGTTGTGTGGAAAAATGTTACCTAAAAGTTACCTTGCATCATATAATTCTATTGAACCGCATAAATATATTCTTGATCAGCACCAACGCCTAGTAGATCCGTTTGTCTGTTTGAGCCCCGAAAAACCAGGAGCTTAAGTTTATTTCAAATTTTTCCAACATACATCTTGGATAACCCATAATAACGATTTATAAGCACAATTTTAAAATAGTGCTTTTGATTCTTAGCATGGGAGTAGAAATTTAATTTTATATAGAAGGCCGTCATGCCAAACTTTGTTAAATGCTTCCTCGATATCCAGAAAAGCAATTGCAGAGTACTGCGGTTTTGCGATGTATTCGCTAAGGACAATCATGCTCTTTCCTGAAAACAAATTGATGACTGAGTAGTGCCCTCCCAACCTCGACCACTTCTAGCAATCTAACCAACTAGTAATATTTTTTTTAAATATTATTGTGAATGTTGGCAATAATTAAAGGCACAAATTGAAGCCAATTGCTTTATTGTTTTAGCCCTAATGCTTATCTGAATATGCTGTGCAAATTTCATAACGATCGAATAATCAAATAATAATCACCAAAGCTATTGAAGAAATCAGTTGTTCGTGCATATAGAGGCAGCCAAAACCGCATGTAACATATGTGTATATTTATTTATATGAGAGTACACGTGTTTACGAATCACGAATTAGGTACAGCGTAGTTCGGTTCCCTCAAAAGTAGCGATCCAAGTCTGTGTGAGAGTTTAATTAGCTTAAATTTATTGCGTATCTATATATATAACAGTTCAACCTGACTGACTGACTGGCGACTCAACGCCAGGCCAAACGGTAAAAGCCAGAATCCTGAAATTTTTGGCAAAGCTTCCTATTATATCGTAAGTTGGCACTCTGGAAAAATGTTATTAAGAAAACATCGCGAAATGGGTAAAAACAACATTTGAAAATTGTATGGAAATCTCAGCTGGAGCATACCCGGTGGCGCAGTAGGCTACAATCTCAGTAACATTGTAGAATGTGATTAGTTTTTTTATTATTGCCGCCGGGCAATTTAATTTTCCAAAATTACTTCAAAGCATTCAGATTCAGCGTTGTGCAATTATATCTGCGACTAAACGTGAAAGAATCGAACAATTGCAAAATCTTATGACTTGGTCCGATTGACCAAAACAGCATTGGATACAATGTGTTCTGGCGATGGTCTAGAAAATGTTTATTTTTAATTTTTTTTTTTTGAGGGAGGGCGTAGCATCAAGTGCCGTGTCTACTAGTATATCTATATCTTCTATATATATAAAACAGTTCAACCTGACTGATTGGCGACTCAACCACAGGCCAAACGGTAGAAGCTAGAAACTTGAAATTTGTGGGAATAGCTTTAAAAAAAGCCGGGGGTGCGTACTCTGAAAAAATTTAATTAAAAATATTTGCGGAAAATTGTGAAAATTGCATTTGCAAATGCCATACATGCATTTGAAAATGCCAATTTTCTATCAACCGCTATATACAGACTTTGCCAGTCCGTAAACAACCTCAGCGTTGGCGCGTGTGGTTGATGGCCCGAGTTCAAGTCCTGCTCTGAACAAAACATGATTTTTTTTTTTTTTTTTAATTATTCTTATTATTACTTTTTGTTTTTACTTTTTTATTTTTTAAGTCAAGTAAAAATAGTCTAAAAGTAAAAAAGTATTTGTTTTGTAATTGGGAAGTTAGTGAAAATTGCATTTGAAATTTGGCATTTTCATATTCATGTGTTTGTGTTTGCATTTATTTGCTGCCATTATATATATATTATAACCTCTTTCTTTCTCTCTCGGCTTTATCATAGCTGCGTGTGACAGAAAAGCGATATTGTTTATGCTTTCGCACCTCTGCGTTCTGTTTACAGATTTAACAAACTAATTATCTAAATCAACCGGTATATACACACAACAGATGGGGTGGTGCAGGTGCTTGAGATCTTCCGAGCAAGTGTTGGTGGGTCCCCAGTTCGAATCCGAGTTAATCATCAAGTAAATTTTTTTTTTTTTTTATTCATTCTTATTATTACTTATTTTTATACATTTTATTTATTAGTCAAGGTAAAAATTGTTTAAAAGTAAAAAAATATTAATTTTATTGAAAATACATTCGGAAGTTTGTGTTAGTGTATTTGCATTTATTTGCATTGACGAAATTCTTATTTATTGTGCGATTTGACTTAAATTGTATGTCTGTATGTAGGTTCCGCGTAACAACTGGAGCATAAGAACGGTTTATTTATGAACCGGGTGGATAACACTCAGGTATTGTGCACACGGGTGTTTTCCTTAAGAAAATTCAAGGTCGAACCTTTAGGCTGCAATCATAGTGATATTGTATAATATGATAAGTTGCCTTTTGATTTTATTTTTTTTTTGAGTGAAGGCATAGAAACGCGCGCCGGACTTCCACCACATAATCTTATTCTAAAAGTGGGTCCACCTGTAATGTTACTACGCAATCTAAATCCGCCAAAACTATGCAATGACACAAGATTACAAGTAAAAGCTCTTCACAAAAATGTTATTGAAGCCACTATATTCACTGGGTCTGCAAAAGGCGATACGGTGTTAATACCGAGAATCCCTCTAATACCATCTGATATACCATTTCAATTTAAGAGATGCCAATTTCCTCTGAAAGTCTGTTTTGCCATTACAATTAATAAATCACAAGGACAGACTTTAAAACTTGCTGGCCTTGATTTGCAGGAGGATTGTTTCTCACATGGACAGTTTTATGTAGCCTGTTCAAGAGTTAGTTCCTCTAAATTTTTGATTTTTGCACCTGATAAAAAGCAAAAAACTATGTATACAGGGAGGTTCTACAATCAAAGTAATCAAAATACCGATTGTGGAATAGGTCTTTTGGGGATACCACATTAAAAAAAAACGCGTCAAATCCTCTACCTCAGCGGTGGTGTGGAAACGAGGATATAAATAAAAGTTTATATATAAAAAAAAAACTAATATATATTTAGGAATTTGCGAGCAAAGCCGCGGGTATAAGCTAGTCTATGTATTTATATAAAAGTATTCAGCCTGACTGACTGACTGATTAGCGACTCCCGAGCAGGCTAAACGGTAAAAGCTAGAAACCTGCAATTTTTACTGTAGTTCCCTAATATGTCGTAGATTGACACTATGGAAAAATTGTATATAAGATATGTGCGTAAGTTAGTGAAAATTGCACTTGGAAATTGGAAATTTTATATGCACGAGCACAACCGCTATGTACAACATTTGCTAGTTGGTATACCATGGGAGCATGCGTACACATGCTTGAGATCTCCCCTGTGAACGTATGACCCAAGTTCGAGTTTATGTTATGTGTAAAAAAAAGATTTTTTATTTGTTTTATTTTATCAATTTTATTTAAAATATATATTCTGAAGCTTGTGATCACATTCGGCAATTCACACAGACACGACTCAAAGTAGCAAGCTGCTGCTGCTGGCAATGCTAATTCGTGATCCTGCTTTCATTGAAGCATGTTTACGCCAGTTTATGTCACGTTATATTTGCAGTACATTGAGTGAAATGGCTAAATGGCTGTTGGACTAATGTTGCAGTTACCTCCTTCCTATTAAAACTTGGCGAGTCTTCAAGTAAGTTCAAATCGCATCATCGTTAATTCAGTGGCACAGGTGCAGTTGAGAGAACTCCTGCTAAGCCTTCGTCCTGGCTTTCCAATTCAGATACGAGGAGATAGTGACATAAAGTTTGGATAATAACATGGATACCTAGAATACCTAAATACCTAACCAGCAACATAAACAGGGACAAAAATACAGTGTATTTCAAAAATGTCGAGTTACCGACCAGAACACCATCCACAGCGCCAAAAAGAAATTATAAAGAAGATTGGCAAGTGGACAGGGCGAAGCACACCGTGATGAAAACGGGTCATCACTCAATTCGACGATGTTTGTAATGCATATACCACCACCAGATACACAAACACCCGAAGGTCACCAGAGCGTTATGCTCACCTAGACAGGAACTGATTTTCATGAGGAGAAATCTGAAAATAGAAGAAAAATAGTAGTAGTAAATTACGCAGGAACATCAAATCTGAAGATGATAAAAGGGCCATCGGCTCAATTGGAGAAACTTAAGCGGGACAAATGCTTCTGGAATTGATTAAATGAAGCAAACCACCAAGGCTTTGTGACGCCATCCAAGGTCTGCTTACGAAAACGGCTATAGTAAGGGTTCTTAGATCAATCATCAAGATTAAAGTTCGAGATCTAGATAGGAATCAATAGTCAAATCGGCTATAGTGGAAATAACACACGGCTTTGTCGATGACATACTAGTGAGCATGACAGATGTAAACAGCCTGGAGCATTGATGAGCCTTAACCTTCTTCTCTCTTCAAAAGATGTATATAAGTATATGTTGACGCACACTAAGAGTGTGTGGATGCTAGTATAAGTGTATGGGTGTACAGTCTAGGGAATTTTACCAGAAGACTTATTTCATCATTATGGTAATATTGCATCAGCCTTTAATTGCGCTGTAATTGGTTGTCTGCAGTTGTTGCTTAAGAAGTACCGTTTTGCAAGGCGACTGCGTGGCGTCGCTTCTCGCTTTAAGAAGTACCGTTTTAGCGAGGCGACTGCGCAGCGTCGCTTATCGCTTTAAGAAGTACCGTTTTAGCGAGGCGACAGCGTGGCGTCGCTGTCGCCGAGTGTGGTTCGTTGGTTAGCATAAAGAGAAGAAGGAACGACGCAGTCAGTTGCGTATAGATCTTCGAGGTGTGCAGACGAAACTCAATGCGCTACGACGATGTCAAAGGAAAGTGATTTTGTTCCAATATCAGAAGTGGGATCTTGCTCGCTACCTAGTGAATCAGATGGGCCATGGCGAATGTTAATGGAAATACAAAATAAAAATTTGATCGAGCTTATCAAAGCTGTACAATCAACGACACCGAAACCAACAAATAAAAAAACAATTGTGCTACCAAAATTCAACGCAGACCGCGATGGCGCCGACGGCGTGGTGTTCAACAGTAAATATAATTTTGGCAGAAATACCATTAAAGGCAGCGCGTTGGTAATGGCCTTGAGTGCATCGTTGGAAGGTAGTGCGTCGCAGTGGCTTGCGCAAATATGTTATCCTGACATAACTTGGGTCGAGTTTAAGGAACGTTCGATTATGGAGCGGAATGTTCATTAATAAAACAAAAGATAAGTAACAAATTAATTGGTAAAAGAATTAACAATGTAGTGATGTTGAAGGGTATAGGTAGTGGTGGCATATGTAGCACATTACAAATACTCAGTAACGTAAAAATTAATCAGTATTGCATTGAAGTATTGTTTCATGTTTTGGACAATGAGTGTTTGAAAAATGATATTGTTATTGGTCGAGAAGTATTGTCCCCGGGATTCAATGTTGTAATATCACCAGGGAAATTCGAAATTATTAGAACAAAAGCTGTAAACTATTGTTCAAATGATGAGAAATTTTGTGAAATAAATACTGATCTTGTTGGGGAAGACAAAGATAAATTACAAGATTTGTTGGAAAAATATTCAAAATCTTTTATTAATAGAATTCCTTCGACTAGAGTTAGTTCGGGTGAAATGAAAATTAAATTAGTAGACCCAAGAAAAATTGTTCAAAGAAGACCATATAGGCTTAGTCCAAATGAACGAGAATTGGTACAAGACTAGATTATTGAATTATTGCAGTGTAAGATCATAAAGCCAAGTTGCTCACCGTACGCAAGTCCCATAATGTTGGTTAGCAAGAAAGACGGCACGCATCGTTTGTGTGTTGATTACCGCGAATTAAATGCTAACACAGTCGCAGATAGATATCCCCTGCCCCTTATACTAGATCAGAAAGCCAGACTTTCTGGAGCGAAATATTTTACATGTCTGGATATGGCAAGTGGGTATTATCAAATTCCTATGCACGAAGAATCGGTAGAGTGTACAGCATTTGTCACTCCAGACGGACAATATGAATTTTTGGCAATGCCTTTTGGGCTCAAGAATGCACCTTCAGTCTTTCAACGCACAGTCATGCAAGCACTTGGAGACCTTGCAAATACGTTTGTTGTCGTTTATATGGATGACGTAATGGTGGCTGCTGCAACAAAAAGTGAAGCTTTGGAAAGGTTGCAAATTACTCTTGATTGTCTCACGAATGCTGGATTCACATTAAATATAAAAAAATGTTCTTTCCTCAAGTCAAAAGTTCAATATTTGGGATATGAAGTGAGTTCAGGAGAAATCCGTCCAAATTCGCTTAAAGTTACAGCGCTAACTAGCTTACCACCTCCTCAGTCAGTCTCTGCATTACGACAATTTATAGGATTAGCGTCTTATTTTAGGCAATTTATGTAAGGATTTTCTTGTTTTATGAAACCGTTATATCTTTTGACTTCGGAGAAAAATGAGTTTATTTGGAGATCGGACCATGAACAAATAAGACAAAAAGTTATTTCCATCCTTACACAAAAGCCAGTCTTAGTAATTTTTGACCCGAATCATCCTATTGAGTTGCATACCGATGCAAGCTCTCGTGGATATGGTGCCATCTTGTTACACAAAAGTCTCATGTCATTGAATATTTTAGTAAGGCTGCCTCTCCTGCTGAATCACGTTATCATTCTTATGAATTAAAAACGCTTGCTGTTGTCTTGTCTATAAAACATTTTCGCCATTATTTATTGGGTGGAAATTTTGTTGTCTTCACTGATTGTAACTCACTTAAAGCATTAAGAACTAAACAGGATCTATGTCCCAGGGTGCAAAGATGGTGGGCGTATTTACAGGCATTTACATTTAACATAGAATATAGAGAAGGTAAACGAATGTCTCATGTTGACTTCTTTTCAAGAAATCTGCCCTCAGCAGAATTGACTTACAAAATTCCTGAAAAACGAGTTAATTTGACAGAAATATCTGAAAATTTGCTTTTGGCCGAACAGCGTCAAGATTCTGACATAGTTAATATTGTAAATAAATTGAAAGAAAATTCTCTTGCCGAGGACATTGCTAAAACTTACGAGTTGAGAGCAGGAATATTATATCGAAAAATTCAACGAAATGGTAGAACTCGATCTTTATCAATTGTTCCTCGATCATTTAGATGGTCCGTAATAAACCAAATCCACGAGTCAATCATGCACTTGGGATGGGAGAAGACGTTAGATAAGGCCTACGACTATTACTGGTTCGATAACATGTCCAAGTATATTCGAAAGTTTGTTGAGAACTGCATTACGTGTAAAATGTCAAAGTCTTCTTCGGGTAAAGTTCAAGTTAGTCTTCATCCAATACCAAAGGTAAATACACCTTGGCACACTATTCACATCGACATAACTGGAAAGTTGAGTGGCAAGTCCGATCAGAAGGAGTATATCATTGTTTAGGTAGACGCTTTTACTAAATTTGTTTATTTAACTCAAACGCTTAAAATTAATGCTGAAAATTGCATAAATGCTGTCACGTCGGCTATATCCTTGTTTGGGGTACCAAATCGCATGATAGCAGATCAGGGCAGATGTTTCGCCAGCACTAAATTTAGTGAGTTTTGCTCACAACAAAAAATTAATCTGCATTTGATTGCGACAGGTGCAAGTAGAGCAAATGGACAAGTTGAACGAATAATGAGCACCTTAAAGAACTTATTAACGTCAGTTGAAACTAGCAGTCGATCTTGGCAAGATGCCTTACGAGAAGTTCAATTAGCTTTAAACTGTACGGTTAGTCGAGTGACAAAGGCAAGCCCCTTAGAGTTGTTTATCGGTAAAGTTGCCCGTCCGTTGGGGTTGCTTCCACCCTGTGATATGGTACAAGAGGTCGACTTAACAGAAGTAAGAGCACGAGCAGGTCAAAATATTTCAGCTGCAGCAGCATATAACAAGGTGCAATTTGATAAAAGCAAAGCTAAAGTTGTTGGATACAAGGTTGGAGATTTCGTGTTGTTAAAAAATGAAGAAAGGCATCAAACAAAGTTAAGTCCAAAGTTTAGTGGGCCGTTTCAAATAACTGAATTGTTAGAGTGGGATAGATATATGCTCAGGTCTTTGACAAATAATAGAAAATATAAATATGCTCATGATGACATAAGAAAAATGCCAAATGGACAAATACCAGCTGAATTTGAAAGCGGTGATAAGGATTTAAATAATGTAGTTGAAACAGACACTGTTGAAAAAGACAGTAATAAAGAATTGAAACAGACACTGTTGAAAGAGACAGTAATAAAGAGTTGGAACAGAAACTGTTGAAAGAGACAGTAATGAAATAATTGAAAAAGAAACTGTTGAAAGAGACAGTAATGAAATAGTTGAAAAATAAACTGTTGAAAGAGACAGTAATGAAATAGTTGAAAAAGAAACTGTTGAAAGAGACAGTAATAAAATAGTTGAAAAAGAAACTGTTGAAAGAGACAGTAATGAAATAGTTGAAAAAGAAACTGTTGAAAGAGACAGTAATGAAATATTTGAAAAAGAAACTGTTGAAAGAGACAGTAATGAAATTACGTAAAAAAAAACTGTTGAAAGAGACAGTAATGAAATTATGTAAAAAGAAACTGTTGAAAGAGACAGTACAGATGCCTTAAGGGCTAATAATGAAATTTGTAATAATAATGTAAGCACAATTGCAAAACAATTGTTTTGATCATGGTGTGTGGCGCATTAAGTATAATGTGATAATGATAATGTAAAAATAAGCTGTTTTAAAGAAAAAGAATTTGTATTAGTTAAGAAAGAAACAGAAATATCAAGATGTAATTTGTAAATGGAAAATATAAGTTTAGATGAAAAATTAAAAGTTATATTTGAAAGTTGATTGAATGGTAGCAAAACATTTTTGGTAAAATTGCACGAGGTCGTGTAATGGTCAGGATGGCCACGATTGAGAGAGACTAGGTTACGCCACGCGCATGACCGTTATGTTCCGTTATATTGCGTCGCAGTCTTGTGACGTCACATTTTACCAAAGGCAACGCAGTAGACTCACAGTCTACGCCAAATAGGCACTTTTTTTTAGTTAATCGGCTGCTGCTGCTGATGGGGGGACCTGGTTTGGAAGGGACTCCCCGCATAATATAGAAAAATGTCAAGCGCATCTAATGACATACCTCCGACTTCTACATTTTGAATAGATTATCTACAATAGCGTACCAAAGTCAAAAAATGTTGAAAAATTTGTATCTTTTATGAAAAGTATCTCTATTTCAAAGTATTTAGCGTAAGATGTACCGGTCCGATTTTGATCAAATTTGGTCAGCTAGTAGAGTACAAACTGAGGCATAGCTATAGTGAGTTTGGTTAAGATATATTGATAAACAAAAAAGTTTTTCATACAACAAACTCAGATTGAAACCGAAAATATATGATATAGTTATCCGATCTGATCCATTTTAGGATATGTACTATATTTATGTGTAATATGCATATGTGCTAAGTTTCATAAACATACTTTGAAAATTTAGATACTTTTTCATACAAAGATACAAATTTTTCAACAATTTCAGACTTTAGCAAGCTATTGCAGGTAATGCATGGAAAATGTAGAGGTCAGAGATATGTCATTAGAAGCGCTTGACATTTTCCTATATTATGCGGGGAGTCCCTTCCAAACCAGATCCCCCCATCAGCAGCAGCAGCCGATTAACTAAAAAAAGTGCCTATTTGCCATTCATTGCAAGTCTATTGCGTCGTCTTTGGTAAAAAGTGACGTACATGCGCAGTGAGAGCCGAAAAGTTGCAGCCGTCTTGTCGTTACCTATGGCTCTCTATATCGTGAGGATGGCCGTGTCGGCGCACACTAAGAGAGTGTGGATGCTAGTATAATTACCAGAAGACTTATTTTATCATTATGGTAATATTGCATCAGCCTTTAATTGCGCTGTAATTGGTTGTCTGCAGTTGTTGCTTAAGAAGTACCGTTTTAGCGAGGCGACAGCGTGGCGTCGCTGTCGCCGAGTGTGGTTCGTTGGTTAGCATAAAGAGAAGAAGGAACGACGCAGTCAGTTGCGTATAGATCTTCGAGGTGTGCAGACGAAACTCACTGCGCTACGACGATGTCAAAGGAAAGTGATTTTGTTCCAATATATATATATAACTGATACGGACACATTACGCCATTAAAAGGAGAACTGGAAACAAGTTGTGACTTTCACAGGCCATCCTCCGCTCAAAGTAAAATTACTTGAATCATAGAACCGAATATGGGCAGTCTAGACCCAGACAAAATTATGGGATCTGATTTGATAATATAGGAAATGGAAAAACACCTCGATTGCGTTATTTGATTTATTTAATTACTTAACTTACATTTGTCGGCATATATATTTTGTCATGGCAGTTTCTTTTTCAATTTTTTTTAATTTTATAGAGAAAAATATTTATGGATTGTACATAATTTATTTAGTTTGAATGTATTAAATTATAAATATAACCATTTTTCATTTTTAACATTGATTTAGATTTATTATTTAATTAAAACTAAACTCTAAGTAATTTCATGGGTGCCATAAGTAGTTTGACAAGCTTATTTTTGGCATCCAAATAAGGATTGGATACTTTTATCTAAACTTAACTTTAAAGTTATTAAAATTTACAGTGTCAGCAACAAGAATAGCACCAAGGCAGTTGACTAGCTTAATCTTAGGCAAAAATATGCATATAAAGAAACCATATCCTTAAAATATCCTTGTTGAAGGCAAAACATGTACGGTAGTCGGCATATTGATCGGATATTCTCATAAAATAATTAGTATTGTCAATTAAATTGTGAAAAGGCTAAAATATTTGAGAAAAAGAGCCCAAAGTCAAAATTACTCATATGGCAATTGCTTCGGCTGAGTAGGAATGATCCTTTTAAGTCTCCCACACAACAAAAAAAAAAGTCTAAAAAAAAAGGCAAGGATAACAAAATTTATAGATTGACTAAGAGAACCTATTTTGAATTACTGCAGATTTCGGAAGGTTCCGTTGTTATCTCAACGACATGTTGAAAAACGTAAACAAAATATTTCATCAATTCTGTATGAAAAATTTAAAAATCTTAGAAAATTTCTGCGCGCCAGCTGGAGCATAAGAACGTGAGAGCTTGAGTGACAGATAACAAATTTCCGCAACAAATCTTTTGTTTTTTATATTTAATGGACGTTGATGTTCTTGATGTACATTCAAGTGGTTCAACGACAGCAAAATATGGCTTGTAAACGCGCGGACCCAAGCAAAATACCAACCCACCTTCCGTCCAACCGGCCAAAGGGGCGCACCGCATTACGTACCGTAGCCAAGATCGCGAAGAAAAACCAAAATGTAGATACACAAAATAAATTAAATAAATATATTCTACAATACATGTGGCCCCGGTATTCCGCAGTGATGCAAAAACAATCCGAGACGACGTTTATTATTATAATCGTTTATTTATACTATTTAGATACTTAAATTAAACAATATTTACTGTGTACTTTATTTAACTTTAATAAGTTAGTTTCGTATTTCACTAGTGCGTCTGTAGCTCACGAGATTCTGGCATCGAATAATTATCTGATCTCACCACTCGCTTAACCAACACCCCTTGCTATGTCGTCGTTTAATAACGACGGCCACTTTGTGTCTCTCTCTGTACTGGTTGCTTTTTGACTTGCTCTTTTCCCATTCCCACATACAATACAAGAAAATACTAAAACTATACTTAAAAGATTTAAACATTAGACAAATGAGAAAGTAATACATAGCGTTATATGGGAGCGATTACAAAGACCATTTAATAATAATATGAGAAAGATTATAATAGTTGGCACAATGGACCCCAATGTAATTCTGATCGGAACCGCAAAACTATTTTAGCTTATTAATTCGAAAGAGTCAATTTTGCCGTTAATTAATCTGTGTAAGAAAATTACACCAAGCATGGTTTTACGGACAGAAAGAGAGGAAGGAGATTTATTAGAAAAAGCTTACTGCGGTAATGAGGCATGTGAATATTAGTATTCCAGTTAAAACCTCTAAGAACAGAAATTGTTTTTGTACAGATTCTATTCTGTCCTATTAAACCTTATATTAGGGACACCATATATAAGATCCATATTCCAGAAGAGTTAACAGTCCAAAGTAAATAAGGTATAAATTTATTAATACAGGGATCGTTAAATTCTTTCGACCAGCGCTTTGTGAGACCCAGGACTCCAAAGGCTTGATTAGCAATAGAAGAAATATGCTTGCTCAGCAACCAAATAAATTCGGTGAGAGACCAAAAAAAAAGTCAGTACCTGACAAGCAAAGCTTAACATTATCGGCATACATCACAAACCGAGATAGACTTATTGCAGAAGACAGATAAAAAGCCCAGATGATTTCCTTGCGCTATTTTAATTGTTAATTAAACAGAGTTCGATAGTAAGCCTTTAAAAAAAACTTTTTGGGTTCTTAAAATAAGTGTGCAAGCATGAAAATCTATGTATAATTAAAAATGCACGTATCTTTAAGAAATTGTTTGAATATTCACATATCTTAAAAAAAATTTTCTTTTGTGAAATTATTCTGATTCTTTGTGAGTGCATATCCGAAATACACTTAATAAAAAAGGGTATTTATGACTCTTTATTAGGCTGCAGCAATATGAAGCGCAGCAGGGGTTCCTAGTCTAAATAACCCTGTATAAGACCTAGGATTGGTAGGAATAAAATCAGTTTCTAACCAGAACTCAAACGATTAGTGCGCCACAGTCTACGCATAGACAAAAAAACATCTTGAGATAATCCAGAAGTAACGCGAACCGAACTCGAAATGGTTGACCTCAACAGGATTTTTTGGGTTCAGCCCTTCAAGAACAATGAAATCCACATTAAAAAGGATGAAGGGAAACCTATGCAATTAAGCTTATATAGTAAGACGTCGTAGTTCACAAAGTCAAAGGCCTTACTGAAGTCAGTGTATATGCATCGTTTACCAAGGAGGTAAATTCAAGCAAGTTGGTCGTAGTAGACCGACTATTTACCAAGCCATGCTGGGCAGGGGAGATAGATTGACAGATATGCTGCAAAGAAAAAGCAAGAATTTTTCCAAATAACTTCTGAATAGAAGATAACTGCAATTCCTCTGTATTTCGATATTTTAGAGTGTAAAATTTAGACTTTCCGCTTTTTTTTAAGGAGAATAAGGACATAAGAATCTTTCCAAAAATCTGGAAAGATGCGGATTCAAGGGATGAGTTAAAAAGTTTTAGCAGCGGTTCTGTTAAAAAAGTACAACACTCCTTAAGGACACAACCTGACAACAGGTCCAGGAGAGGAAGAAGATTTTAAGGAATTAATAGCGGAGGTTAGGAAACTATATGCTATAATTGGAGTAAAGATAGAGTTTGAATGTAAAATAATATAAGGTTAAGCTGAGTTAACAGGGGAGACAGAAGAGTAGGTTGATCGGAAAAAGTTTACAAATAGATCAGCAGAATCAGAATCGTTGCTAGCTTAATCCACCCCAAGAAAAAAAGAGGAGAAGATTTACGCTTCGAATTAACAAAATTTAAAAATGGTTTAGGGTCTTGAAAAAACTGTCTTTTGCAATGATCTAGATTGTTCTAGTAGCATAGCCAGTTTATATTGGTGAAATTTGACTTATCTACAGAGTATTAAGCCCAATCAATACTTGAATCTGACGTCTTAAATTTTTTTTAAAATATTTTGACCTAATGTTTTTAAAGTAAGAAAGTCGAGGCGTAAACCAAGCAGGCTTTACTGAACTAGATAACGGGATAGCGTTACGGATACACACATCTAAAATTGTGTTTAAGGTCTTTAAAAAAAAACTTAGGACAAAAAATAGGCAGTCAGGTTAATTGAAGTCACCCAGAGACACTTCTTTTTTTTTTGTGTTTTGTTTTTAATATATGTTTTTAATATATCGAAATCAAACTCAACAGTTATATGTAGAATTATGTTTTGTACAATCTGAGTTTGATCAAAATCAGACCCCTATAACGTATACCTGTTATAGGAACAGTTGGGTCAAAAATACGGTTATAAAAATACGTTGTGTACTATCTGATAAAATTTGACTAAAATTAGATTACTATATTATATAGCTGTCATAGGAACATTCGGTCGAGCATTGACTCTTAGAAGGGCGTAGCCAGGGTATATATAACATAAATAGCTTCGGCGTGCCGAAAAGTGATGAACAAGGTGAATTTTTTCTTGGGTGTTTTTACTAATTGCTGAATAACTATCACATTTACTTACCGATTGGGACAAATGTATACATAAAATATTTGTTAAAGAATTATCTAACATAATAAATCTTAAAAAGTATTTAAACGAATTTTTAAAATTTTTAAAAGTCCAATTGAAATTCAGCAATTTTCAAAAATGCAAAAAAAAGTTCACATTTTTCAACTTTGAGGGCTTGTAATGGCTTTAATTTTTATTTGCTCCATATAAACGGCATATCGTTAGAAAGGGGATGCAATTATCTTTTGAATTTTGTAACATAATTTAAGATCAAATAAGATCTGATGTTGATATGAACAAATAAGTCGAAAGACTGTCAAAAACTAGCTATTTGCGGTTTTCTCGAAAACCATTCTTTGAAAAAATAAATGGTTTGCATTTTTTAAATCAGCGCCCAAAATACATCAAAAAGAGTATATGAGAGCCCAGCTCCCTCGATCAAAAAAAAATTTGTAAGCTAGTGTTATATAAGATATTAGTGTTATTTTAAAAGAAAATAAAATATTAAAGAAGTTCTTCTAAGTTTTTATCTCGACTCATTGTGTTTTAAGTGTTTATTATTTTTGTTTAAAATATCATAGTTATGGCCTAAGTAAGTTGACAGATCTATGTGAGATCGATAAATGTTAATTGCAAAAAATAAATTATAATATGAGAGCTTTTAGGTGGTGTCAGTACATAAGAATATTTTCGTCTCTTATTTTCTCTCCCTATAATTGTTTTCTGTTAGAAAATCAATTTTAAACAGATTGAAAATTGCTATTGAAATTTATTTTAATGTGTTGCACCCAAATTTAAGTAAACAGCTGATCTTTATAGCCATGTTCTGTCTGCCTGACTCTTTGCAAACTAGTCTCTCAGTTTTGACTTATCTTGATGTCATAGATGCTTCTTTTCGTAGCTGGCAGTACATATGTATGTCAGATCTAACCGAATCGGACCACTATATCGTATAGCTGAAACCAGAACGATATATCAAAACCAATATCAAAATCAATCTTGGCAGATCGATGAAGTATTATAATCCAAGCAATCTGACCAACTTTCATCCAAATCAAACCACTATATTATTTGTGTATATATATGTATTGATTTACATTGGACACCTTTATCATATATCCAACATAGGAAAGATCGGTAAAATATTTTAATTTTTAGTAGACCATTTCAATGGTATATAGCTTCGGCCTGCCGAAGATAGCCGTTTCTTTCTTGTTTCTTGTAATCAACTGTAATACTTAACACAAATAATGATAGTTTATCATTCTATCAGTTAACTAAAATTTGTTCTATCTGTTAATCAAGTAAATTGTTTATAAATAAAATGCAATTATTAAAAAGCAATTAAAAAATATTAATTTAGTATTAAATTGTAGTGTTCAAGAAAGAAGACTGGTGCAGTACTTTCATAGATAGGAGAAACGTGCGAAATTCATTGCAGATTGTTTAGGATAATTTTGGAGTTTTATTTCAAAAGCTTATAAATTAAAGTCAACAATTTAGAAGCGTTGGTCACCAAGAACACTTGCAGAATTAAAGATAGCCGAATAGTAACTTTGTCGAATTAGGATCTATTCCGCTCACCAAAGACTGTTAAAGCCAAAATTAGAAAAGTATTATCATTCAGATAAGCAGATGGATGAAAATTTAGATTTGACTCACAAAATTTGATGCTGTTCAGAACAAAATCGATGTTGACCACTATTTAAATCATTTTTAGCTTCTAGTTTCGTTCATTAAGTTTAATTTTTTTTATTAATAAAAAATATATAAGTCAAATATTCTAATCCTCAAATTTTAATTCAAAAACACTAGGTAACACACAAATTGTATCCTCTACCAAACCCACTTTTTGATACATACTTCATATGTAGCCCCAGATGGCGAAAAACCACTTTAAAAATATTTGTAGGGTATGAATTTTTTAAAATTTTTTTTAAATCTAGTATTTTTTTTAAAGTTTTTTTTTCAGAAATGAGCTTGCAGTTTCTATCATTACCCGGCAATCACATAACCGATTTAAGATAGCTAAAAAATAAAAATTTTAGGAAAAGTCGACAAAAAAAAATTTTTCGTTTCTTCTTCTCTACATTTTTATAGTTGCATTTGTTAGACGTCGCTTTCTGTTTACTTAGAATCAGATTATCGTATGAATTCCATAATCTCCATCACTAGTCAAGTAGAATTGAAAAAAAGACAAATGTCGACGCCGGCAAAAATATGTTGACGTTTTCCTTCAGATATCACTCCTTTAACATCTCATTTCCATTAGTTATGTTCATGTCTCTTGTCAAATCAATCAATTTATCCTGTGAAGAAAACTTGGGACGTTTATTTTCGCCTGAACAGTAACAATCTGTAGTCGTTGTTTCGTATGATTAAGACGGTTTAAATAGTTCTTGTAGATTTGGGAGCAATTTCACAGGAAGCTTAAAACAGATTATTGCCCTTATAATTTGTTTCATTCTTTTTCAATAAAATTAACAGTTGGAACCATGAGGATCAGTATATTTTCAAATCATAGGTGATATAAATTTGTTAAGTATACATAAAAAAAAACGAAATTGTTAGAAATTTCTGAAGTCGAATTCATTTCATACTATGCTTAGCACATGTGTGTTAACCAATCTGTGTTCCAATTTTTGTGTTTATTTTCAAAGATGTTATTATAAACCTTTTGAAACTTTCGATGAAGGGGTTTCTTACAATGTATATACTACATACATATGTATGTGTCGGAGAAAGACTTTAATTGTATAACTTTATTTGATAATGAAAGCATTTAGTTGACAAACACTGTACTTAAGTTTCCATGTTCATTATGTTAAGTTGGATATAAAAATGAATAAAAGAAACAAAATATAGAGACCGTAATTATGTTAAGTTAACATATGCTGAGAGCGAGGCTGGAGAGCGAGAGAGTGTGGCGCAATTGGTGTTGTAAAAATGGAGCGAAGGAAAGAAGGTGTAAATGAACACCGATCAGTGGGCACAAAAAGAGTGCAATTGCAATAGAAAATATTCTGCGAGTCAGTCAATGCAGATTACACGAAGCGACACTTACAATTGCTACTCGCTGCGCTCTAAGTGAGATAAAAAATATGCAGAGTCCAGAGCAGCCGTCGCAAGACGCGACAAATATATCGCCGTCTTTTACATCAGAAGTGGGATCAGTAGGGCCGCAAGAGCATTCTTACAATGCGTTGCAGGCTCTATTGGAGTCACAAAATATAAAATTTATAAAATTATTAAATGCTGTGCAGCCACCGACGCAGAATACTTCGCGCGACATATCTACAACATTGCCATCGGGAAATCGGAAGAGAGACGCAATACAAAGGCAAATTAAACTTCTGGCAAACCAGTACCTGGAAGAAAAAGCGCAGGCGTAATGTGTTTCAAGTGCGGCTAAAGTGGACATTTTGGAACAACAACAACAATAATACAGAGAAGCGAGTCGAGATGTGTGCTGTGCTGGAGCCTAGCGGAAATATGTGTCAGTATGGTGAGCTCCATCCATATTTCTTTGAATCGGGTGCCGAGTGTTCTTTGATAATAGAAAAACTATGTAATAAAATAGCTGGAAAAATATTTAATAATACAGTAGTGTTAAGAGGAATTGGAGAAAATATTGTGAAAAGCCATTTGCAAATTTTGGCAACCGTGCAAATTTCTCAATTTATTTTAGAAATTCTGTTTCATGTAGTAATATATATTTAAAATATGATATAATGATCGGTCGCGAGATCTCGCAACTTGGTTTTGGCATTACTGTGGAAATAAATAAGTTTAATATTTATAAAACAAAAGTCGCCAACCTGGAACATAATGAGCTTAATGTTAGCAGCGTGAAAAAGTTATTCGATGACAATATGGAACTAAGTGAGATTAACAAGTCTATGCTAAAAGAAATAGTAAACCAATATTCAAAAAATTTAATATTTAGCTGGTATAACAAAACAGTTAAAAGGCGTCCATACAGACAAAGTGTGAGTAAGAAGGAACTAGTCAGGAATAAAATCCGAGAAATGATAAAAGCAAATGTTATTCGTCCAAGTAATTCACCATTTGCCAGTCCAATGTAGTTAGTAAAAAAGAAAGATAGTAGTGACAGATTGTGTGTATATCTGATAAATATCCATTACCATTAATATCAGATCAGATTGATAGACTGTGGAGTGAAAAATATTTTTCAAGTCTAGACATGGCCAGTGGATTTTATCAAATCCCAATTCATACCGACTCAATTCAGTGTACAGACTTTGTGACCCCTGAGGGTTAATATGTATTTCTAGCTATGCCATTTGGATTGAAAACGCATCTTCAGTTTCTGAGCGTGCGATTGTGCGAGCTTTGGGTGATTTGACATATTCTTATGCGATAGCTTACATAGATGATGTGCTGATTGTAGCCAACTAAAAGACAGAAGCTTTTAATCTTTTATTGTGCTGAAATCAGGATTTTCATTTAACATAAAAAGTTTTTTTTTTTTTTTTAATTTTAAGGCATACGGGGATCGCCAAATATTCCCTTTGTAATCTTGTTTATCAATTCAGCCTATTCGGAGCTTTTCTTCAGACGGGAATAGAGTAACTCGTATTTTACATAATGAAGAATGGCGAAATTAAGCCGAATCAACGGAAGATAGAATCCCTTTCTGATGTGTCTCCGCCGAATACAGTTACGCAACTCCGGTAATTTATAGGTTTAGCATCGTATTTCCGGCAGTTCGTTCCGCGATTCTCTGAACAAGTGAAGCCATTGTACCAGTTAACTTCCGAAATTGGTGGTTTTGTTTGGAAAAAGCAGCACGGGCGAGTACGGCAAAAGATCATATATGTGCTTACCAATAACCCAGTATTGATCATCTTTGATTCACAATGTTCAATTGAACTGTATACTGACGCGAATGCGGAGGGTTATGGTGCCATGCTCATGCATAAAGTAGACGGCAAACGCAGAGTAGTCGAATAATATAGCGAGTGTACATCGACTTCAGAATCCAAATGTCATTCTTTTAAGCTGGAAAATTTAGCTGTGAATAATGCTGTAAAGCACTTCCGACATTATCTGCACGGTCGAAAGTTTTGCGTGTATACGGATAGCAATGCATTGAAAGCAAGTCGAATTAACACCAAGAGTGCACCGATGCACCGAGAGCCTTTAGATGGTCCGTGATCAATCACGTACATGAAGCCATAATGCATTTGGGATGGCAGAAAACCTTAGATAAAGTGTATGAGCTGTATTGGTTTGAAAATATGTCAAAATACGTCAGGAAAGGTACAAATGGAAATGCAATGAGTACATTGAAGATAGCGACCACGTTGAAAGAGACGTCGGTCATGAGTCGAACCCTGCCAACTAAGAGAGGTGCAGAGAACATCATACACAGGGGTTAAGGTTCAAGAAGCAATAGTCAGGCCGGTGATGGATGACATTGTGTGTGGCGGACAGATTGTTTCAATAACAGATCGTGACACTGCAGGTGCATATCAGCAACTAAAGCAAACAGCCAAATGGGCGTGTTTGTGCTGAAGAGTACAAGCTACTAAATAACAAAAAAGTGATAGCCTACAAAACAGACATTTGAAGACACGAGCGGTGTATGTGCGAGAATCAAATTGTTGGTGCAATTTGAAATATGCGAGTTAAAAAAAGAAAAGAAAAGAAAATAAGAATTGAGTTAATTTGAAGCCATATATGATTGTTTGTATTGTATTATTTTATTTGATAATGAAAGAATTCAGTTGACAAGCACTGTAGTCAAGTTACCATGTTCATTATATTAAGTTAGATATTAAAATTTTATGTTAAGTTAACATATGCTGAGAGCGAGGCTGGCGAGCGAGAGAGTGCGGCGCAATTGGTGTTGTAAAAATGGAGCGAAGGAAAGAAGGTGTAAAGAAACACCGATCAGTGGGCACAGCAAGTGTGCAAATACAATAGAAAATATTCTGCGAGTCACTCAACGCAGAACACACCAACCGACACATACAATTGCTACTCGCTGCGCTCTAGACAAGTGAGGTTAAAAAATATGCAAAGTCCAGAGCAGACGTCGCAAGACGCGACAAATATACCGCCGTCTCCTACATTTGTATGTAGCAGAACTAGTCAGGAGTGTATATGTACAAATGTTACTCATTTTATATGGTTTATTTGTAAAAAACATTGCTAGTCGGCTCGAAGTCAAATTGTAACAACTTCACAACTGACGAACATATCGCTGTGAAAAATCCCTGAAGACGAATTCCGACAGAATTCGAAATACTTATATCGTATTAAATATCACAAATTTGTGTTTTATTTAGAGCACAGAATTGGACCTCGAGCCGACTTAACACATCTCTTAAAAAACAAAAGTTATACCAACAACAATATTTTTAAAGGCAGCGCGCGAACGAACTGATTACTCGAATTAGTTCTAGCAGTAGATAGGAGAGTATAACTTGAGTTAAACAGGCCATACACATGCGAGCGTCCTCGCGAACGTGCTTGACGAATAAAATAAAAATATGAACACAGACATCTCTTCGCGAACACCTCTACTAACGTTGAAAATTCCACCGACCCGAGCCAAGTTCGCGCACATGATCACCTGGGATGGCGGGTTTGCTGAAATGCTTAACTCTCCGTCGCCTGCTTATCGATTTTAATGATTAATATCTTAAATGTCGTTTAATAATTAAAAATAAAAAAATAAAAAAGCTAAAAAAAATATAATAGATTTCAAAAAATGTCTAATAAAAAGACCCACCATAGAAAATTGTTTAAAGTATTTTTTTATCATCTGAGGCCTCATATGTATCACAAAAAGTAGGTTTTGGTAAAGGATACAAACAAAAACGCTAAGTTTTGTTACCTAGTGTAATTTGATTTTTTTTAAAGTGGTAAATTTTTTCATTTCCTAATTCACTTCCAAATAACTTAAATGAAGCTTTTTTCGTTTAACAGAAAATTGGCGACCGATTTTACAAATGGGGTGACTACCAGATGTTTGGAATATATAATAAATTTAACTGCTTTAGCATCAAGATCAGCAGTAAATGGGCTTATACATATGAAGAGATTCATTTTGCTGCCTTTATACCGTTGAGTGTAATTTTAAAAAAATTCGATAATTATAAAAACATATTTAGCTATAAGATGTTGTTATTTCGCTGTCTATCAATCGATTTCAAAGATTCATATCTTAAATGACGCCCAATTAATGCAACTATGTAAAAACAGAGGAGAGGAAAACGAAAAACGTCTTTTCTTGAAATTTTAAAGTCAAAAAATCGTAATAAACACTGCACAAATATCAGTATTTTCTAAATTTAAAATTAAATAGTTGAAAAACTAGTAATTTAAACTTAATAAAGTATATGTATGATTAATAGGCCCTTTCATTAGCTTTTAGAAAACGTTAAGCATTTGAAAATCGGAAAAAAAGCTTAAATATAAATACCAGATTTTAAAATTTTTAAAAAAATAAAGTCTTACCATAGAAAAATTTTTAAAGTGGTTTTTCGTCATCTGCGGCGCCATATGCATTAGAAAAAGTAGGTTTGGTAAAATATACAATTTGTGTGTTACCTAGTGTAATTAATTTGAAGCCTGTGCTAAATTTTTCTTTGCACATCGTCACATAACTTTATAAATATGGTTAGAAATGTTTTCTCAAGCAATGATGTGAGTCTTTTAATTAGCCGCGTACAGAGGCAATCTAATTGAATTTGCACGCGCGCAGCTAATGCAAGCAATTCTCAAAAACCCAACTTCAAAGACGACTTTTTGATTCAAAGGCTGCCGAGAGACGCACGAGCAAACAACTTTTGCTGTCTGGCATACAAATTAGTTTTGTCACTGAGCAAGCAAATTTGACAAAGATGTAGAGAGATGTCAAGGAAAATTTGTTGCAAACTTTGGTTAACCAAAAAATTAAAACATCATCATTTGGTGCAGTGAGCCACAAAAATCAAGTCGACGAGTTGTCTTTGACTCAAGCTCATCTTGGAGTCACAGTACTCTGTCTCTGTCTGGTCTCGACTAGAAATCCTTGTCTATGTCTACTGAATTTTAATTTTTTTTTTTTATGTTTGCCTTCCAGGCTGCATCACGACTTTTTATGAAAAACATTACGCAGACGCACGGTTACACATTTTTAAATGACACACGTAAGAGTCGCACCAGCTACAGACATTGCTGATACCAAAGGGGCAACAGTTGTAAATATGTGACAATATTTTTGACTAGTCAGATCCGCTTTTAGCTTGGCTAAATTGAGAATTACATCTCTTTGTTGAGAAGTTTGACGAAGTGGGAAACCAAAGGACAGCTAGTTTACCAATACTTTGTTGTTCGAATACGGACTATAAGGTTGTTAATCTAGTTGTATTTCACTAATTTATTTGCACAAAATCAAGAACATTTTTGAATTCTTCTATGTTTATGCTCTTTTTGGACTTATATAATTTATAAGTACAACGTCAACTTCAATGTATTCTCAATCCAGGACACTGGTTATAACAAAAGAAAATCACATCAGTTAGAAAGCACTGAAAACATGATGCGTGTATTTAGCGCCTTGAACAAGTACGATTTCGAGTTTTTAAATTTTTTTAATTGATAGACAGGAACCTATCGAAATTGGTGTCTCCAGTTCTTCTATTCATATAGACTAACATCAACGTGTGCATATATATGGACTGACAAATGTATATGAATTGATCGACTCGGCTGCTGATACTGATAATGAATATATATCTATCTATCCATCCTGATCTCTCTGTAACCTGACTGACTGATTGGCGACTCACTGGCAGCACGAACGGTAGAAATTAGAAACCTGAAATTTGTAGTAATAGCTTCCCAGTGGTTCTTAGGGTTGGTCCAGGCATACCGATATGCCTAGGCCGTTCGGTTGGGTACCGCAACCTCGCTCGTGTAATTGATTTTCCTATGCTGTTTTAGATGTCATTGCACAAAAAAGCTGTCTCTGCAAGCGCTGTCGTTAGCTACGAGTTAACCGTCCCTGCAACCGCTGTCTTTAGGCACCAGCTAGTTGTCTCTGCAACCGCTGTCAGCCAGCTAGCTGTCTGCCATACTGGGCGGCGTAGAATTAACTAGTGGCATATTTAAGAACAATATTAGTTTTTAATTATAATATTTTTTAATCTGGCAACCTTGCTGAGCCTACCCACCACAGCTCAGCTAAACGGTCATTAGAAGACGTGGTGTAGAGGCCGAGATGAAAGGTCGAAAGAAAAGAGTTAATCGAACGCTGCGAAACGACACTCGCAACGACGCAACAGCGACGTTAATACATATCTAAACTAAATTAATAATATTAAATTCAATTAAATAATCACATTTGTTACGAAGATCAAGCCGTGACACCATTTAAGATAATCTAAAACCCTTTTTTCACTACGAGTTGCATTTGGCATTTTGGGTTGAAAATCCTTAATGCTGAAATGTCTGTTTATACTACACATTTCAGCATTTGATCAGCTGTTTTTTGTTTTGATTTGACATGTGTGTACATGGGCATGTATGCATACACAGCTAGTAGATTTGGCATTTAAGCAAAATGTGTAAAAAAAATAATCGAATGTTGCCAAAAATTAACATTATTGAAAATGAAAATGCAAATTTATTGTAATTTTTGCCAGAAGAGGAGGAGGAGGAGGCCAATATGCTGGAACACTTAGAAAGCATACATGATCGCACTCCCAGAGTTGCGTGGACTGTTGTATGTATTTTATGTTTTTCACAAAAACGTGTTTGCAAAACATATTTTACAGTTCTATCAACCTTTGGAACGCGGTTATCCAGAATGAAAGTCCGGAATTATTTAAAGAAAGTTTTTGGATGGAGCGACTTTTGATAGATATTTAATTAAATAAAAGCAAACAAAATACAATTTTTTTTTTAACTCACATTTTGGTTCCATTTTTCAAGTTTGCGGTAAATAACACTAGGTAACACACAAATTGTATATTTGACCAAACCTACTTTTTCTGATACATATGGTGCCCCAGATGACGAAAAACCACTTTAAAAATTTTTCTATTGTGAGACTTTTATTTAAAAACATTTTGAAATCTGGTATTTATTTTTTTAGCTTTTTTTCAGAGGCAAGCCTACAGATTTTAGCATTACTCGAGAATCTAACAGCCGATTTTCAAATGCTTTACGTTTTTCAAAAGCTAATGAAAGGACCTATTAATCATACACATACTTTACTAAGTTTAAATTACTAGTTTTGCAACTATTTAGTTTTGAATTTAGAAAATGATGATATTTTGTGCGGTATTTTTTACGATTTTGTTGACTTTAAAACTGCTTTTACATAGTTGCATTAATTGGGAGTCATTTAAGATATGAATCTTTGAAATCGATTGATAGACAACGAAATAACAAGATCTTATAGCTTACTATGTTTTTGTCGACATTGACTATTTCTTTACTGAATGTTCTACCAAATTTTTTTTTTTGAGCACCGGGAATGACTCCTGAACTAATTTCTCTGGTCTTTTGATTTTAGAATCACATAAATATATAAATGGATCATTATTTAATGCAAGAACGACCGAATTATGCGATGTTATACTCACAGTATATACAATTTTCGGTGGTTGTGACCGATGTCTGACCCTCCCATCTATAGATAAACGGTCATAAAACGATCAGAAGTTAATTATATATGTATATTAATAAATGTTTATTTAACATAAAATTTACTATTTGTTTCTTAAGGTATAACATGATATTTAAGGTTTAAAGTTGTGTTTGCTAACATCTCAGCATTTTCCTTAGTAAGTTTATGTCCCTTTCCAAATCATTCAAATCTTTCTGAGAATACAGCATATCCCTGAAAAGTCAAAACCTGTAGTCGTAGTTTCGTGTGATGTTGACGATTTTTCCTGTGTTTGTAGTTTTGGTAGCAATTTTACTGGAAGCTGAAAGCCACGTGCAGCCAATTGCGGATTAATACATTTCCTTTTTTATTCCAATACCAATTTTTTGAAATGCACAAAAGCAACCAACGGATTTATGAGTATCAGTATTTTTCCACATCATGGTTCTTGAAAATTGAAAAGTATACCTAAAATGAAAATAAATTGTTAGTATTTTCTAAAGATAAATTGATTTCATCATAATGCAACGTGGTACCTACTTTGAAAAATGTGATTGGCATGAAGTGTATATAAATGTTTGTGCTCAATTTTCTTTTCAATTTTTGGGTTCGACTCCAAATAAATTCCTTTAAATATTTTTAAAAAACAGCTTCAAAGTTTTTTAGGACTTGTAGGTTATTTCCGTAAATTTATTTTAAATTTTTCACTAATAGCCAAATCACTTACTGATTTATTAAAATAAGACGCCCAGTTCTATTTTGACGAAAAGGAAATTAATTCGTTTAACTTACTCATGAAGCTGATTACAGATAAGTCGGTACTGAAAATTTATCACCCTAAACACGAAACCGAGCTACACACAGATGCTTCTATTGATGGTTTTGGGGCAGTTCATCTACAAAAATCACCCGACGATGGATCGATACACCCAGTATACTACATGAGCAAGAAGACTACAGACGCAGAGAGGAAATTTAGTAGCTACGAGCTAGAAATCCTTGCTGTAGTAGAAGCTTTACACAAGTTCCGTGTGTATCTCTTGGGTATGTACTTTAAGCTCGTGAGTGATTGCAATGCATTCACGAAGACAATTGACAAGAGGGAAGTATGTGCTAGAGTGGCACGGTGGATTTTATTGCTGCAAAACTTCGACTTCCAGGTTGAACACAGGGCTGGCATTCGCATACGGCATGCAGATACATTAAGTTGATACCCAGTAATGTTGAGCACCGATGAGAGCCTGCATAGCAAGCTAAAGTATCTGCAAGCTCAAGACGATCAATTGAAGGCGATTATAGATGTCCTTACTGAGAAGACGTCGCAAAACAATTACTTTATGAAAGCGGGTCTATTACACAAATTGGTTGACGACAGCGTACTTATAGTTGTACCCTTGGCATTCCAACGCGAAATCATCAAAAGGTCACATGAGAGAGGACAAGAAACGCAGTGCAAGAAACGCAGTGCAAATTGTCTGTGATAGAGGAGCTGCTTTGACATCTGATGAATTTAAGCACAACTGCAAATCAGAACAGATTACGCACCACGCTATCGCAACAGGCTTGCCACGAGCTAACGGGCAGGTCGAACGACTCAACGCCATAATTATATCGGTATTGGCCAAGCTATCTATTGAAGATCCGAGCAAATGGTACAAGTATGTGGACAAAGTGCAGCAAGCAATCAACTCCACGTTTTGCAGAAGCACCCAGACGACGCCGTTTGAGTAACTTATTGGCATTAAGAAGCGGACAAGCGTAGACATGGAACTTAAACAAATCATACACGACGAAATGATAAAAATGTTTAACGACAACAGAGATGAATTACGAAAAAACGCCAAACAACAAATAAATCTATGCAGAAAAAAAATAATTAGAATTACAACCTACGACGCAGGACTACATCACGTTTTAAAGTCGGTGATCTGGTGGTGATTAAACGAACACAGCTTTGTGGTGGCTTAAAGCTTAAACCAAAATACTTAGGGCCATACAGGGTCACCAAAGTAAAGACGCAGGCAAATATGTTATCGTTATAGATTCAAATTTCTGCGATGATCCGAGGCACGCAACTACTTTTGCCGAATACATGAAGCCATGGATTCCCACAGACGACGAAGACGACGACGCATTCGGGACGAATGCATAGAAGAATGGCCGAGTTGTGGGATGGGTCTGGCAACCTTGCTGAGCCTACCCACCACGGCTCAGCTGAACAGTTACCACGACACGAGGTGTATATGATGAGCAGTTCTGATCTAGAGGCCGAAGTGAAAGGTCGAGAGAAAAAGAGTTTAACGACGCTGCGAAACGACGATCGCAACAACGACGAAATAACATCGACGAAACTTAAGAACAATTATAATACATTTAAATAATCAAACATTTGTTACTAAAATTTAAAATAAATATATACAAAACAGTCGGGATCATCTTATTTATATAAGCTGGAATCCCGCCATCGTGGGGATAAGAACAACCATTTCCCACATTTATTTATATATTTATATATATATAAATGTGCTCCGACACATTAACGTCACGATAATATTTAAAGTGGTGCTTGCTTTTGAAAAAGGAATGAAATGAATTTCTAAAATTTCATATCGATTTTGTAAGCTAAATATTTCAAATTTTTTTTCTTAATTTCTATTAGTTTAAATAATGAATTAAAATCGATCATAGTTTCTAGCAACCACTAGTGTAAAGAAAAAAAAAACAATTTGCATAAAGTATGTATGTAAGGCTAAGATCTAATTATTATTTTTTTATTAATTTTAAATTAAGCCAGCATCGTCATCTTGAGCTCAACGACGGCAGTGTTCGGTAAGTCTTGTTTTTCTATTAATATGATCTACACCTTGCAAGCATACAAACATACTATTTTTTTTATGAATGCAAACATACCTCTTAATTATATGTAAAGAACACATACAACATGTAGCATATATATATATATATATATATATATATATATATGCATACCATATATACCCTGTATATAATTGTAGACACATACGCATTATAGAACTTATAAATATTTTTTTTCAAATTTCTTATTTTTTTGTAACTTACAGTTCTTATTAATTAATATAATTAAATTTAATTTCATAATATGGAATATAATAGTGAGCTTATTGTTAATAAATAATGTCTACATTTGAAGTCGATATGAACGCTTAATTTTCCTTTATGGTCTGTCGCCGATCTTTAAGTCAATGCTAAAAATGCTGAATTTGAAAGCAGCAGTAAATTGCTATAGGGGCAAACCAAAATTTACAAATGGTGTTGCCAAGGCCGGGTGGGTGCAGAATAGGGTATGATTAACAGCTTAATACCCTACCGTCGATTTAATACATGCACAAGTCCGTCTGTTTAGTCTTTCATAAGTGCACTTAATATTTGTGATAGGAGGAGGAAGAACCCCACCCCATTCGTCGAGCTGAGCCCGAGCTCAGCAAGAAGTGCACGCTCATGCCCACAGTCGATTGCGCGAAGGCGAGTAGATCCCGTGATCTAGAAGCATTTGACAAAAGAGGGAAATGCAAAAATATGCTACACGCTACACAATGGCGCCCAACTGATGGTACCTAACCGAAGGTTAACAAATTTTATAGAAGTAGCTATGAAGCCTTCTATGATTAATATGTGATGGTTAGCTTCGCCATAACAAAAGCTCTAAGAATATTAATTATGCATTAGTTTGCACACTTAAATTTTACAATTTCGATAAATAATTCAACAGCGTGGTGTTGAAAAGCTCAGAATTTCATCTTTTGGAAAAGCGATTGCAATTCAGTAATCCGGATTGATCGACCAAAGTGAGTCTGTTATCTGGACACACATTAGATTAGTTTTTATAGTATCGAAACAAAATTTGCATGGTATTTGAGGAATTTTGAATGGAATAGCAGGTTGCGGAGATACTCTGCTAGCCTGACCACCATTAATTTTCAGACCAAATGCAGTAGATCCAGTAGATTTCAGCTTAAGAGAGAACAGAAAAAACATCGAATGTATTAGATTGGCCTTATAAATTGGCTTTGGCTATTGGCATTCTGAGAAGCGACAGACCAAATTAATATAATCTATATTTTTTTGTATTTAATTAATATGTCTGTTAGACGCAGCACGAAAAATATAGCTTCGATGATGCAAGAGAATGATCCATTCTGTGGCTCGTGTCACGAGACATTAAATGAGACCGAACTTGTTGCAGTTTTACCTTGCAAACTTAAATTTCACAACCCTTGTATTGTAGAACATTTACAGAATAAACCTAGTTGCCCAGTATGTAAGAAGAAGTTTTCTGCTAAACAAATCACATACCAAAATAGCAATTTGGCGGTAGCCATTCTTCACCTGAGGTACCCTTAATTGATTTAAACTCTTAGTCGCGAGGCACGACTAGAGCGGCAAGAAATCGAGGAACGACTCCTAGGAGAGGTATACCAACCAGGTCAATGAATCGTATACAAGCAGGCCTTCCGCTTGACAATTCCCAACATCAGGTTCCAGTTATTAGGGATCAGGTTGACGTAGTGAACTTAGTGCAAACTGCGATACAGCTCAGTCTAAATTAAATGTTGCAAAGCTTGCACGCTATGATTTCGGACACTATTAAGAAATCAATATCTGCAAAATCGGAAGTAGTGAACCTAGCTCACAACCCCTGACCCAAAGTACGACTCCTAGACCCATAAGTGATTTACCCCATTTGCCTTTTACGCATCCTAATGGCATTGCAGAAAATGTATCAAATATATATATATATATCTAGAACTTACTCTTGTGTTCCAGCAGAGAAAGTATCCAGCATTCTGCAAAGCTGGCGGATAAAGTTTGATGGTGGTTGTGAGGAAATGTAGGCGGAGGATTTCCTTTATAGAGTTCGCTCTTTGACGGAACAAAATTTAAATGGAAGCTATCAACTTCTGTGCGACCATTTATATTTTCTTTTTGTTGGTGAATGGTTTTGGAATGGTTTTGGCGACTTTATCGTTCTAATCCTCGTTTTCACTGGGAAACCTTTTGTGAGGAATTCCGTAAAAAGTTTGAAGACGTAGACGATGATATGGATGTATGGGATATGATTAATTCGCGTTGGCAAGGAGAAAAAGAATCGTTTGAGGACTACCAATTTGCAGTTGAGAAACTCATTGGTGGATTACGTACAGATATCGATAGTTATGAGATCATGCATCTTGGGATAACTACCCTAGCTAGGCTACGCGATGAAATTCGAACACATGAACAATTTTATAAGCAAGTCAACTTTTATTCTGCTAAAAGTAGATTTGAACATCGCTCTCGTATTTCTGAGCTTGAGGCTGAACCGAAGAAACAAGAATCAGAGGAGGTATCAGCAATTCAACGCAAACAGTTAGTTTGCTGGAATTGTGATAAGCCAGGACATCGATTTGATGACTGCTTAGAACCACGCACCATATTTTGCTACGGCTGTGGAGCCAAAAATACTTTTAAGCCGAAGTGTCAGAAGTGTAAGCCTTCGGAAAACCGATAACGGGATGCGCAGACGCACAGCATTCTGCCGCATCCGAACCATTAATCCAATATTGTGACTTTCAGGCTCAGACAAACACTTCTTCGGATCTGAGCCAACCAATAACGTTAGATGCAAATCAAACTGATTGTAATATACGTTCAAGCCCATTCTTGCCTTTAAATGTGAGGTTGTCCAAGTACACAGCGGCTCGACAACGCATTTTTGCGGATGTTGACTGCATAAACTTATCTTTTAAGCCCAGACGTTCAACTTTGAGGCTCAGAACTTTTTGGAAAAATATTAATTCAACTCGAAAAAAACTTATTTCTGCCATTTTTTGTAGTTCAGACAATTGCCTCTACACCGAACTATCCCTTGAAAATAAAGAATATGTCGCCTTATTAGATTCGGGAGCTACAATTAGTTGCGTAGGCAACAAAGCTGCAACCGAACTTAGATCAAGTCCAAAATTTCAGAAGTGCTCAGGCAGCATAAAAACAGCAAACAATTTTGAATGTTCTGTTATTGGAAAATTTGTAAGTGAAGTTTCTTATCGTGGCATAACGAGTCCAATCGAGTTTTATATAATCCCAGATTTCAAACAGGACGTGTAGTTAGGTATGAATCTCTGGCATTCATTTTGCCTACTAAATCAGATCATTAATCCTACAGTGCAGTGAACTCCATACCGGTTACAAGAGTGTCGCAGGTACACCTCACATGCATGTTTTATCTCCTATTCAGAAGAATAGTCTCGACTATGTAATCGAACATAGTATAGATGTTGGAAATGCTACTCCGGTTAAGCACCGACATTAGCCTGTTTCACCGGCAATAGAAAAGGAAATATGGTAGATACCTCTCGAGGAGAAGTCTAGGCAATATACGACGTTCACAATTCCTAATCGGACTTTGTATCAATATAAGGTAATGCCATTTGGATTGTGAAACGCTCCTCAAACCCTTTGCAGACTTATGGATCACGTAATACCCGCTCATTTACGCTCGAAAGTCTTTGTTTATTTAGATGATCTCTTAGTACTCTCAGACTACTTTAGTTTCCATATGATTTTTTTAGAAGAAATTGCTCGAGATCGCCGCAAAGCGAACTTGTCAATCAACATTGCCAAATCAAACTTCTGCATGTGTGCAATAAAGTATTTAGGATTCATAATTGGAGATGGGCAATTAAAAACGACATAAACAATTTTCCAGTTCCGAATACAGTCATACAGCTGAGAAGATTTTTAGGACTTTCAAGCTGGTATCGGCGACTCGTAGAGAACTACGCCTCCATCAGTTTTCCACTGACTTTTGCGCAAACTTAACCTGTCGACTGACGATACACCGCTGAAACAACCAGATGCATTGCATATTGCAAGAAATAAAGCAAAAGATAATGTATCTGCAGCCCATAATGCCAACGCTCGCGCTTATAACCTGCGCAGCAGGTCATTGCAATTTAAAGTAGGCGACAGGTTCAGTGTGCGCAAAAGTCAGTGGAAAACTGATGGAGGCGTAGTTCTCTACGAGTCGCCGATACCAGCTTGAAAGTCCTAAAAATCTTCTCAGCTGTATGACTGTATTCGGAACTGGAAAATTGTTTATGTCGTTTTTAATTGCCCATCTCCAATTATGAATCCTAAATACTTTATTGCACACATGCAGAAGTTTGATTTGGCAATGTTGATTGACAAGTTCGCTTTGCGGCGATCTCGAGCAATTTCTTCTAAAAAAATCATATGGAAACTAAAGTAGTCTGAGAGTACTAAGAGATCATCTAAATAAACAAAGACTTTCGAGCGTAAATGAGCGGGTATTACGTGATCCATAAGTCTGCAAAGGGTTTGAGGAGCGTTTCACAATCCAAATGGCATTACCTTATATTGATACAAAGTCCGATTAGGAATTGTGAACGTCGTATATTGCCTAGACTTCTCCTCGAGAGGTATCTACCATATTTCCTTTTCTATTGCCGGTGAAACAGGCTAATGTCGGTGCTTAACCGGAGTAGCATTTCCAACATCTATACTATGTTCGATTACATAGTCGAGACTATTCTTCTGAATAGGAGATAAAACATGCATGTGAGGTGTACCTGCGACACTCTTGTAACCGGTATGGAGTTCACTGCACTGTAGGATTAATGATCTGATTTAGTAGGCAAAATGAATGCCAGAGATTCATACCTAACTACACGTCCTGTTTGAAATCTGGGATTATATAAAACTCGATTGGACTCGTTATGCCACGATAAGAAACTTCACTTACAAATTTTCCAATAACAGAACATTCAAAATTGTTTGCTGTTTTTATGCTGCCTGAGCACTTCTGAAATTTTGGACTTGATCTAAGTTCGGTTGCAGCTTTGTTGCCTACGCAACTAATTGTAGCTCCCGAATCTAATAAGGCGACATATTCTTTATTTTCAAGGGATAGTTCGGTGTAGAGGCAATTGTCTGAACTACAAAAAATGGCAGAAATAAGTTTTTTTCGAGTTGAATTAATATTTTTCCAAAAAGTTCTGAGCCTCAAAGTTGAACGTCTGGGCTTAAAAGATAAGTTTATGCAGTCAACATCCGCAAAAATGCGTTGTCGAGCCGCTGTGTACTTGGACAACCTCACATTTAAAGGCAAGAATGGGCTTGAACGTATATTACAATCAGTTTGATTTGCATCTAACGTTATTGGTTGGCTCAGATCCGAAGAAGTGTTTGTCTGAGCCTGAAAGTCACAATATTGGATTAATGGTTCGGATGCGGCAGAATGCTGTGCGTCTGCGCATCCCGTTATCGGTTTTCCGAAGGCTTACACTTCTGACACTTCGGCTTAAAAGTATTTTTGGCTCCACAGCCGTAGCAAAATATGGTGCGTGGTTCTAAGCAGTCATCAAATCGATGTCCTGGCTTATCACAATTCCAGCAAACTAACTGTTTGCGTTGAATTGCTGATACCTCCTCTGATTCTTGTTTCTTCGGTTCAGCCTCAAGCTCAGAAATACGAGAGCGATGTTCAAATCTACTTTTAGCAGAATAAAAGTTGACTTGCTTATAAAATTGTTCATGTGTTCGAATTTCATCGCGTAGCCTAGCTAGGGTAGTTATCCCAAGATGCATGATCTCATAACTATCGATATCTGTACGTAATCCACCAATGAGTTTCTCAACTGCAAATTGGTAGTCCTCAAACGATTCTTTTTCTCCTTGCCAACGCGAATTAATCATATCCCATACATCCATATCATCGTC
>JAWNNH010000029.1:0-49888 GCA_035043045.1 Hirtodrosophila alboralis
CTCGCAAGGTGAATTTTTTTTTGGGTCTTTTAACTAATTGCTGAATAACTACCAGAATTACTATACGATTTGGACAAATGTATGCTTAATATATTTGTAAGAGAATTATCTAGAATATTAAATATATAAATGTGAACTTTTTTTGGATTTCTAAAAAATTATTGAATTTCACTTGCCCTGTTAAAAATTTAAAAAAAAATTTTATTAAATACTTCTTACTATATAATATACTAGCTTGCCCGGCGTGCGTTGCTATGCCTTCACTCCAAAACAAAAATAAAATCAAAAGGCAAACTTATCATATTCTACAATATCACTATAAAGGTTCCATAAAGGTTCGACCTTAAATTTTCTTAATGAGAACACCCGTGTGCACAATACCCGAGTGTTACTCACCCGGTTCATAAATAAACTGACTCCAACACCGTCCTACCCGTCAAATTATGTTTATAAAATGCAACCCCGTCCCACCCGTCAAGCTATGTTAATAGAATATTGATCATTGTTTTTACATAGTAAGCTTACACTGATAACCAAAAATCAACATAGTAAGTTAATAAAGTTAAATTAATCGCAATACTACCCGTAACCATTTAGGCATTGCATTAGCAATATCGTTAATTCATTCGCGAAGATTTTATGTCTGTCGCTCACTCTCTCGCGTTCTTATGCTTCAGTTGGTATGCGGAATACTTACAGACATACAATTTAAGTCAAATCGCACAATAAATAAGAATTTCGTTAATGCAAAAATATGCAAATACACAAACACAAACTCCCGAATATATTTTTAATAAAATTAATATTTTTTTACTTTTAAACAATTTTTACCTTGACTTATGAATAAAAAGTAAAAAAAGACAGTAACAATAAGAACTAAAAAAAAGAAAAAACGAACTTAAAAACCCGGATTCGAACCGGGGACCCACACTTGCTTGGAAGATCTCAAGCACCTGCACCACCGCATCTCTTGTGTGCTAACTGACAAAAGTTATATATACCGGTTGATTTAGATAATTAATTTGTTAAATCTGTAAACTCTGAATCTGTAAACAGAACGCAGAGGTGCGAAAGCATAAACAATATCGCTTTTCTGTTACACGCAGCTATGATAAAGCCGAGAGAGAAAGAGAGAGGCTTTTGATATATTACACTAGTTTACAAATTATTTTTTGATCGAGGGAGCTGGGCTCTCATATACTTTTTTTGATGTATTTTTGATCGCTGATTTCAAAAATGCAAACCATTTATTTTTTCAAAGAATGGTTTTCGAGAAAACCGCGAATAGCTAGTTTTTTGGCAGTCTTTCGACTTATTTGTTCATATCTACATCAGATCTTATTTGACCTTAAATAATGATCCACAATTCAACAGATAAGTGTATCTCTTTTCTAACGGTATGCCGTTTATACGGATCGAATAAGAACTAAAGCCATTACAAACTCTCAAAGTTGAAAAATGTGAACTTTTTTTGCATTTTTGAAAAATTGCTGAAATTCAATTGGTCTTTTAAAAATTTTAAAAATTCGTTTAAATACTTTTTAAGATTTATAATGTTATGCAATTCTTTTGCGAATATTTTAAGTATACATTTGTCCAAATCGGTCAGTAAATTTGATAGTTATTCAGCAATAAGTAAAAACACCCAAGATAAAATTCACCTTGTTCATCACTTTTCTAGTCATATTTGACGAAATTTTACAATTTAAGAGAGAAAACAGTGATGCGTTGGTATATTAAAAGAAAAAATGTGGCATATTGTCTACGGAAAAATTAAAGCGAAAATATTCGATAAAGTTACACCAATCTTCAGGATTATTATTCTCTCTAAATAAAGCAAACAATCTAATCAAATCGCCGCAATAGCTAAAGTTTCTAGTCAGTTGGAACTTCTCATCTTCAAATATGGCTGGAATAGTGATGAACAAGGTGAATTTTATCTTGGGTGTTTTTACTTATTGTTGAATAACTATCACATTTACTGACCGATTTGGACAAATGTATACTTAAAATATTCGCAAAAGAATTGCATAACATTATAAATCTTAAAAAGTATTTAAACGAATTTTTTAAATTTTTAAATGAGCCAATGAATTTTTCAAAAATGCAAACAAAGTTCACATTTTTCAACTTTGAGAGTTTGTAATGGCTTTAGTTCTTATTCGATCCGTATAAACGGCATACCGTTAGAAAGGGGATACAATTATCTGTTGAATTGTGGATCATTATTTAAGGTCAAATAAGATCTGATGTAGATATGAACAAATAAGTCGAAAGACTGTCAAAAAACTAGCTATTCGCGGGTTTCTCGAAAACCATTCTTTGAAAAAATAAATGGTTTGCATTTTTGAAATCAGCGACCAAAAATATATCAAAAAAAGTATATGAGAGCCCAGCTCCTTTTTTGCTGTAAACTAGTGTTATGGCAGCAAATAAACGCAAACACAAACACATGAATATGAAAATGCCAAATTTCAAATGCGTTTTTCACTAACTTCCGAATTATAAAATGTATTAAATTAATACTTGACTTATAATTAAAAAAGTGAAAACAAAAAGTAATAATAAGAATAATCAAAAAAAAAAAAAAAACAACATGTTCACACCTGGACTTGAACTTGGGCCTTCACAATTGCGTGGGCCATCTCAACCACATGCACCAACGCTGAAGTTGTTTACGGACTGGCAAAGTCTGTATATAGCGGTTGATAGAAAATTGGCATTTTCAAATGCATGTAATGACATTTTCAAATGCATGTAATGGCATTTTCAAATGCAATTTTCACAATTTTCACAAGTTTCCGCATATATTTTTAATCTCATTTTTTCAGAGTACACACCTACGCCCTCATACAAAGCTATAGTCACAAATTTCAAGTTTCTAGCTTCTACTGTTTGGCCTGTGGGTGAGTCGCCAATCAGTCAGGTTGATCTGTTTTATATATATAGATTTTTTTTTTTTTTATATTTTGACTGCGGTAAGACGCAAGAAAAAAATTTGTACAGTGAATTTTTTTTTGCGTTTTGGGTTATGGTCTTAGGCCGACTGAGGAAATTCCTATGTTCCAAACAGAGACAAGCATCCCTTGCCGATATAGAGACTCATAGGTAACGACAACACTACTGCAAATTTTCGGCTCTCACTGCGCATGTATGTCACACGTTCAGAAATACGACGTACAAGACTCAAAATGTATGATAAAAAGGCACTTTTTTTTAGTTAATCGGCTGCTTTGCTGATTGATCTGATTTGAAAATGACTACCCGCATAATATGGGAACATTTTTGAGACATCTTTGCATTGTGTAAATTGTTGCGTAGAGATTGATGCGTTTGTAGTTTGTCAATCCTTATGTCTGGCCTTGTGTATTGAGTATGAGTATGCAGTTTTTAAGTCAGTTTTTTGAGATATTTGGATAGCTATTATTTCCAGTTTTTCAATAAACACTGGGCATTTTTTGTCGATTGATGAGTGGTTTATTTTAATATATTTTTTTGCTCTACAGTTATGTCCGAACTTCAAGTTATTATAGCAGCGCATAGGTATGTAAGTTCTTACCTTGGTACTTTCATACCCGATGAAAATATATTCGGGCAGGGTATAAGTGGCGAACGGCATGACCTGTCTCAATAACTTTGAGAATTTCATCTTTATGTATGCTTCGAAGCTCGTTTGAGTAGATATTGTCCTTGCATTGTTTGAGAGAGTTGTTCTCAGTAACTTTAACTGTATTATGTCGGAAAGCTTAGTTACCTTGAAAAGTTTGTCTGCTTGCCTTTGGTCTTTCGTTTTTATCAGTAATGCGCCGTTCCGCAATTTATTGCATTGCTTCACTACACCGTCACAAGTGTGATCAATCATTTTTTTAATTAGGAAAGATGACACATTAGCCAAGGTTTCGTCGTTGTTTTTTCGTTGCATGATGAGGTATTTGGATCCGGGGACGTGAATAACTTGCTTACTGGTATAAGTTTTATAGCGATCGGGTGGATCAGGTGATTGTTCCATTATTGCAAATTTGGATAAATTAACTATGTAACTTTAGTTTAGGTTTGATTTTTTTGATATAGCAAAGAAAAGATAATGAGAAAAAAGAGAGTAATTTTATTTGAAGAAAAACGATGCGCTGTTCAAGATCGTACGTCTTATCGCTTCGACTGTTGGTCAGAAACTGATATTTTATTTTATTTTTCCAATTTGGCGCTGTTTTTTTCCAGAGTCGTTTTTTCGTACAATAATTCAGGGTTGCATCTCTTACACAGATACAAACAATTACCGAAACTAAAACTAATAATCGATACTTGACAAAAGTAACAACATTCGATGCAATATGTATCGATTTCATTTAAAATTCAAATTTAAATACTAATTTTCAGCGATATAATCTGCCCTCTAGTGTTGAGTCTCGGTCTTATCGTGATAATACTTGTCGCATGCTGTGGTCTGCAATCTGCAAAGGCTGGTCGACGGTAAACTTTATTTGAAGCTTTAACCTCGACCACGCGTACTACGTCTTCTTCTCCATTGAACGTCTTCTCCATAATTTCCAGGGGCCAATCTCTAGGCATAGCACCTTTAATGACGCCAAATTCGCTTTCATATAGATTTTTGAAGTCTTTTGTCCATTTTTGACGATTGACTAGTGTTGGCAAGTACTGCTTTATAAACAACTGCCAGAAGCACTCGATTAGTACTTGTGTTGCTCTCCAAGTTCGTTTTCCACAGGCACACAGAATGAATCCTATTTTGGGTTGCAACGGTTTTCATTCGTTTACACATGTTTTTATACGGGTGCTCATTTTGGGCACACAGAAGTTCCGCATAGCTTCGAGTACTATAATGCATAAGCAGTATTTTGTCAGGCGTTGACTCCCAGATGTTTTTCCAGTTTGGGTGAATTTTAGATCAACGCTAAAATATGTCTTTTCAACAGCATTTTATCTTTTTATCCAGCCAGTTGCTTTCAGAATTTCATATATGTTAATAATCTTGTTGCGATACTTTTTAACATATGCCCCTGGTTCTTGTGCCGTATTTTGTTGCTTTAAGCCGGTGCTCCAGTTTTTCTTTTTGGAAAGTATCGCGTGTAATAATGTCGGCAATGTTATCATTTTTTGGCACCTAGTTCTATTCAGATCTCTTGAGTTCCTCACAGATTTCGACAACTCGATTTGCCATGAATGTCTACATGATCTATGAAAGCGTTGTCAGTGAATCTGTCCAGAAGAATGCTTGTCGAAACGTATACCCATTTCACTTTCCAAAATTTCCGTCAATCGACAACCCAGTACGGCTACCAATGTCTCCAGTTGGTATTGTGACATGTTTAAGTGGGGAAACTCCGCCTTTTGACGCAATTATAGTTACGTCATTTTGCTTAATAATGTCCGTTTTTGCATAACATATGCTGCTGCGTTTGCTTGGCTGCTGGCGTCAAAAAACACAAGCAACTTAGTCCTATTGTCTACTAAACATCTCGGTAATTATACTCCTGTAAACAATTTCAATTCAGTTATCCATTCGTGCCATTATTACACAGGATCACCTTTCATAACGTCATCCCATCCAATTCCAGTTTTCTATGCGACCTTCCGGTCGAACCTTTCGATTTGTTGGCAATGTTTGCCCGTTTAACAGGTTATCGCTTATGTTGTGCATTGTTGATTTCGAGAAGCTTAGAATATCTTTTCGCTCGTTCCAAGTACTTTTTGCGAGATGTCTTGCTTGTCGCTTTGCCGTATGCTGGCGACAGACTCATGTAACTGTTTCGGTATGATTGGCAGTACATCTGTGTTGTTAGAAATAAAATTCCTTATTTCAAAATGTGTTGCTGCATGAATATGTATTACGGCTTGTATGATTTTAACTGCTTCTGATACTGTTGGTTTAAATTCAAGATAAACATTAACATAATGACTCTCGATGATAGCCCGAACAGGTTTAGGCTCCGAACTTTTGAACTGTGGAAATTGCGCTATGAAAGGCGAAGATGTTGCTTCAAATATCATTGAGTGCATTTGATAAACTTCTGGCTCTTTTCCATTTCCAAGTTTCTCCATAGGAAGGATTATACTGCAGTGTTCTAATTGGCAATTTTTACTTGTTTGAACATTTCTTTTATGTCGGCGGCATATGCTGTCACGTTAATACGCCTACTATCGATGTAAGCCAGTCTGGTCCAGTTAGTAAATTTTAATTCAAAGATGTTTCGTTGCATTCCGCCGCTGTATCGAAAACTAGCCTTACTTTTTCAGGTTTCTTAGGATTGATGACTGCGAACTACGGCAGAAACCAGAGCTTTGGTGATTTGAGATTTTGTTGATCTTTAAATATTGTAGCGTATGCATTTTTAAGGAGTTTGTCAATTATCTTTTGAGAAGCGTTTGCCATATATCGATTGCGAAGAAGTTTCCGCTCGAGACATCTTAGCCTTTGCTCAGCCATTGGTCTCCATTGGACAGTTGAATGTTGTCATCTTTCCACGGTAATTTTGTTTGATAATGATTATCTACCTACTGTTGACAAAGATATTTTGTTGATAGCATGTCCACGTTAGATACGCAGACACCAAATCCCTCCAAGCTGAATTAGCTTTATAACATATCCTGAAGATGTTCGTTATACATTGACAGCATTTATAATTTAATCCAGCTTTATTTGATTTTACAGGACCATGCATAACCCATCTAAGTTTTGTCTTTTACACGATTGGGCCGTTGGCGTTAGAGTTGATGAAGGCTTATGATGTGATTAGTTTTCCATGATTTTGTCCAATCAGAAGCATAGGCTTAGGATTATTTAGCTTATGTAAATTTAGCATTTTAGTGTACGGTTGTATTTCCAGGTAGTTGACTTGCTGAGTAGGAAGGTCCCGGTATTTTAAATTTTGTACATCACATTTTTGGCAGCAGCCTCTTATTTGTTTGTTTGCAGTTTCGGCATTTTGTTCATAACGGTACAGTCTGAGACTCATAGATTTTGTCCAGAATTGCAATTATTTTTTATGGCTCGGTTGCAGACATCAGCAGAATGTCTACTTTTTGTCGTGCTGTACCTTTAAGAGTTTTGTTGAGGCAGTCCTTACTGGTTGACGTGACGAGCATCCATCGAATTCAATATTCCAATCGATTGCCTGGCTAGCATACCAGAGACTATGTTTTTAGATTAATTTGCGGAGATATTGCTGATGCCTGTTTTTGCCGCATTTTCGACCAGACCGATTATCTTGATATTGAAGACTCGTTCTTTGAAAAGAGGGGGAAATGTCGAACAATTAAGTGCAGCATTGTTGTGCACGTGCGTGCAAAACCATCCATTTTGATTCCATCTGTTGTACTGTTCCGCTTTGCTCTTCGATTAGGTCTGCTGAGGCACCTTCATCTGATACGCTGTTCATCTGACGCTTTTAATCAAGCATTACCGTTTCCCTATCACAAATTTCGCTCTGAATGGGAACATTTGGTCCCATTGTTAATTCGTGTTGATCATTGTAAGAAATTGCGTAAAAAATTTTCATCGCAACATTTAGGAACGCACATACAAGACGCAAAGCATTGGTGGCAAATTCTCTTGCTTTCACCACTGCGTGTTGTTGTTTTTGTTCTTCTTTATATGAGAAGCCATTAAATTTATGTATACCACGCTTAGTGAAATTTTCTGTAACAAATTTACGGGATATTGCGAAATAGACGTTGTGCAAATTTTGCGACTGCCAACTTTCTAGATTTTTTTTATGATTTTTCCGATAATTGCCACATGTTGATTCTATTTTTCGCATTAAAAGATCCGGCTCGAAGGACCAATTTATTTTGCAGCAATTATCGAAAATTATATTTTACTTTGTTTTTCCAATTTGCGCTGTTCTTCCTCCAGTAAAGTAAAAACAATCGATGCCTTATGTATCGTTAAATTTGAAATTCAAGTTTAAATAATAATTATCAGCGACACTACTCTTTCCCAAGGGTTCAAAGCCTTAAATTTAAAACATTGTGATGCTACTTTGCATATTGGCCAATTCCCAGAAAAACCACTATTTGATTTTCTGAATGATTTTTTCTCCTCATCCTTTACTGAGCTAAGAGCACTCAACCTCTGCTCTAAATATTAAATTACTTCGGACAGTTTTTGAATATTTAATATGAATATCATATAGCTACAATGCCTCTTTATTCAATTTTCGAATAATCATGTAAGCAAAGATTATATCTACCTCCTCTGGCAAATATGATATTATTTTATTAAATTTATTGATTCATTGATTGATTCAATAAAAGCTTTAATATTATTTTTTTTAATTACATACATTCCTACATTATTTTTCCTTATTTCCTTTTCACTTTGGTTGAGGTATTCATTTAACATATCAGTTTTCTTATAAAATTCTAGTGCTCGTTTATCATATAATCTTTTTTTAACTTTTTTGGCTTGACATCCTACAGCAATACCTGCATAGTTTTGAAATGTGGGCAGAGCGCTGGAACATAGGCATCAACATAAGCAAGTGCGCCAACGTGACCTACGCAATACGTAGGGATATCTGCCCGGGAGTCTTCTTGCATGACGAACTACTGGAACATCACCCCAGCTCTAAATATTTAGGAGTGCATTTTAGCTTACCAAAGTCAGAAAATGTTGAAAAATTTTTATCTTTTATGAAATATATCTCTATTTCAAAGTATTTAACGTATAATGTAGCGGTCAGATTTTGATCAAATTTGGTCAGCTGGTAGAGTACAGACTGAGACATAGCTATAGTGAGTTTGTTTAAGATATATGGATAAACAAAAAAGATTTTCATACAGCAAACTCAGATTGAAACCTAAAATATATGATATAGTTATCTGATCTGATCTATTTTAGAATATGTACTATATTTATATATAAAATGCATATGTGCTAAGTTCCATGAACATACTTTACAAATTTAGATACTTTTTCATACAAAGATACAAATTTTTTAACAATTTTAGAACTTAGCAAGCTATTGCAGATAAGGATGGAAAATATCGAAGTCAGAGGTATGTCATTAGATGCGCTTGCCATTTTCCTATATTATGCGGGGAGTCCCTTCCAAACCAGATCCCCAAATCAGCAGCAGCCGCCGATTATTTAAAAAAAAGTGCCTATTTGGTATACACTGTGAGTCTATTGCGTCGTCTTTGGTAAAAAATGACGTACATGCGCAGTGAGTCGAAAAGTTGCAGCCGTCTTGTCGTTACCTATGGCTCTCTATATCGTCCTAAAGTATACATCGACAGAAAGAGCACGACCAAAATGGGAGAGCAGTTCTCTCGCATACACTGCTCAAAAAGAAAAGCAACACATATATTTGTGAGCCCATATGCATGTATTATTGTAATACAAACATTCTGCATTAACTGATAAATTTAAAATAAAAGATAAATAATTTTTCGTTTTCAGATCCTAAATAAATGCTAATTACTAATTTCGCGCTCAAGTTTCAGTAATTTTGGCGGCTTATATTGTGTCTTGGCGCATCAACGCTTATTGTGTCGATCGACAACTTTTTCGCTCAATGTACTTTGAAAAAACCCGAAGTGCAAAATTTTGGGGGTGCCATTTTCCTTCTATGGGGTGACGGGTCTATATACTCTTTTGTTACTGGTTGAACTCATCGGTATAGGCCAGAGACAAGTATTCCTTGCCCGTACGGGCCAAACACATTCGGCAAGTCACACAGACACGAGCCGAAGTAGCAAGCACATCACTTGGAAGAACCAAGACCACCCTAAATATTTACTGTATTTGGCTTATTCATTTGCTTTTGTTGTCATTTTGCCGTGTTCGTTCGTCTTTCGTTTTTCGTTTGCTGATGCTCGTTGCACGAAACAAACCAAAAACAAAGCAACTTTGTGTATTTGTTTTCGGTTTTGCACGTTTGAAACGAATTTTACGGTAGCAAACATATACGGTGTCTCGAGTATTTTGGAAGCAGTCGCCAACGAATGTATTCGTGCAAGGCTCTACTACATACATATACATACGAACGTACGTGCATGTTAAATTATTAAATTTATATGCCTACTGCACAATACGTATATACACAGCGAAAATAAAAAAAAAACTTTTATAATTTTAATGTTTATTGGCTTCTAATTTTGGTCAATATAAATACACATAAATATAATTAATATTCCATACACAGTCCATACATATATGTATATGTACATATTTACACTGTGCGCCATCAGGATAGCACACCCCAAATTTGAATATTGAAATTGCTCTTATTCAGTTGTTAGATGTAGTTACATTTTATGTTTGAATCATCTTCATGGTCACTCTCTTGAGCAAAAAGTTATGTTCCTGAGAAGTTTCGTTATATGGTTTTTTTTTTTGTCTTTTATTTTATTAGATTATTATTATTAAGAGAGCCATCAGGATAGCACACCCAAATCAAAATTATGTTTTCTTCTATATGTGGACACCAACGGTAACCAATTTTTTTTTAGCTTAGTTGGCTTGCTCATTAAAAAAATGTGAATAAGTTATTGAAAATTATTATAAACAGAGAAAAAATTAATAGTTGAAGCGCGTAAGGAATTTAATTTTTTTATCTGCCAATTTTGCAAATAATCGATATAACCACAAGGCTTATGTCCATTATCCATTGTTATTAGTTGGAATATGGAAAATATAACCACTCTTGCAATAAAGAGTGGTTTTAGGTCCTGAAAAAAAGAGATTTTCCAAAACAAATTAAAAATTTTTACGGCTTCACAGGCAGATTCATACGACATGGAGTACCAAATACGCTACGTTCTGTTTTCTGATAAAAATAATCGAAATAGTAAGGGCTGGATGATTAAAACTAGTACTTCTATAATTTATGGATGCAAGAATACCTATAACAACAATATTTTTATAGCTGGGGAAGGGGTATGATGGTGAGGAGACCCATATTATGGGATATTTGGCTTACAATTGTTGCTCTGAAAATTGGTTGATAACTTAAAACTACGTCCTTGAAATTGCATTTTGCGACTGAGAAATTTTAATTAGTGATTTCTTCATTTACTTACAGCAAAAAAACCATAAGACTTAAATTGGTTTGGTGTTAAGATCATGAAATAACCGCTTAAAAATACATATTTTCAGGTGACATTCGTTCTTCATCGATCTTAAAATAACCAAATATGTGAAAGGATGTCTAAAGTATATTTTTAATAAGAGTAGCAAGCAGAATTCTAATAAGAATTGAGCTTACCAATGGAATAAAATGAACTAGTACTACGTATTTTTAAATAGATAGTGGGGTGGATTAAATTATTATTAAATTACACTCTGCAAGTTTTTTCCAAAAAAAAAAAACGACGATGGTTTCATACAAAACTTTTTTTTTTAAATTTTCGGTTATATGGGCATTTTTTCAAAGGTACTACATTTTTCGTTGATCTGTAAATCTGTTGGTGTTAATTTTTTCGAAAAACCTACTGTGGCAAAGTTGTTTTAAATACTCCAAAGTTCAACTTGCATGAACACGCTAAACCTTCAAATTGAAGTCCTGTTGGTGTTTTGGTTCAAAATAATGGAAAAATCGTAATCTGACAGCCATCTCTATATGCTCTCGGGGGAAAAATAAGTTGTTCTATCAAAAACTTTTTTTTTTTTAAAGATATCAAAACCAAACTTTTCAGTTAACAGTTTTTTTAATGGTTTATGCAATCTGACCAACGATCTTCAAAATCGGACCAATATAACTTATAGCTGCCATAGAAACAATCGGTCGAAAAATTAGTGAATACATAAATTTTTTTTTTATTTTTCACGATATCTAAGCCAAACTCACCAGACGTTTTATTATAATCTAGACAATCTGACAAAGTTTTATTTAAAATCGGAATACAATATCTTATAGCTCCCATAGAAAAAAAAATCTTTTTCCCCAGAGCCTATAGAAATGGCTGTCAGATTACGGTTTCTCTATTATTTTAGCCCAAAACACTTGCAGGACTTTAATTCGAAGGTTTGGTGTGTTCATACGAGTTGAACTTAGGAGTATTTAAAACAACTTTGCCACAGTAGGTTTTTCAAAAGAACCAACACCAACAGATTTATAGTTCAACGAAAAACATGGTACCTGTGAAAAAATGACCATATAACCGAAAATTTAAAAACAAAATGTTTTTTATGAAACCATCGTGATAGCGCGAAAAACTAATGATGCAGTTCGATTTAAAAGGTCCCAAATAGGGTTAGGTTAGGTTAGGTTGAGCCGGTAAACCATCGTGGTGATTACACATAGACCGAAGCTGGTCCTTAGTGATGCCGGATACTGAAGGAAACTTTGTAGTCCTCTAGTATTTGAATGCGCTTTGCAAAAGACAATAGCGCATTTGGAGAATGTTTGGCCGCTTCTTCCAATGATGCGAGCCAATACGCAGTGAAGTATTTGAGCCTGTGTTGAGCGAGTGCTGGACAGCTGCAAATCAGGTGTTCCAGTGTTTCAGAAACTCCTGGCACCTTACATTTGCGGCAGCCTTCATCTGTTATTATTCCTAGTTTTTTAGCATGTGCTGCTGCCAGGCAATGACCAGTTAGTACTCCTACCAGTAGTCTGCAGTCTCTTCTTGATAGCTGCAGTAGAAAGTGAGTGAGGTTTTCATGACGCGTTTTGCACATAATTTTGGATATTCTGCAGCTAGGTGTGTTTTTGCACTTCCTATCAGCTGCAGCCAATGCGATTTTCTCTAGGTCGCTATATAGCGACTGGCTGGCGAAAGCCCTCGAACTGTACCCTCCACACGGGTGCCGGCTGGGCAATGGACACTGTATTTACCTCGGAGTAAACGGGTAATACCTAGTGTCACTTGCGCGCCCACAACCAAGGTAGTGCAGTGTCTAGCTAAGGCAATGATACGGTATTCTCTGACAATAAAAATGGAGGTCGACAGGATGGACGCAACTCGGGCTGGGATGTCAGCCCAAACGTCGGTGGCAAGCGTGACTGCTACCACCGGCGGGCACGGGGAGGAGCAATCCTCTCTACGTGTCGCCAGCAGTCACACCTCTACCATGGTTGGAGCAGGCCATGGTGGTTGTAAAGCTACTGCCAAACAACAACAACGACAAACGAAGAAACCCGATGCCAAGCTGTGGCGTGGCAATGCCGTTGTCGATTCAGACACGGATTGTGAATCGCATGGTGGAAGCATCACATCAGAGGCCGAAAATAAGCTTCTGCTCTCCCCAGTTCAGGCGGGTGCCAGTACCTCTCGTAGGGTCGGGCCCAAACGAACAAAGGAGGGTATGAGAGCCAAGGCCCAATATAAGGCTGCTCTGAAGATCAGAGCTCGTCTCTTCAGCGGCGGCGACCTCACCCCCGAGGAGAGGCGCAAGCTGCTGTGAGCCGACGCAAAGATCGAGGAGGGCCGCAAGCACTTTGCCACGAAGTCTGCTATGCAGGCTTCATGTGGCAACTTTGCCAATAAGGTCGAGGAGCAACTGGCCGCCAAACGCCAGCGCTCCGAGGAGACCACTAAGGCGGATGTGCCCGTTAACAAGCGGCCACGCCCAACTAAAAAGCCGTCCAAGGAGTCTGTCAGTGACGTGGCCAAACGACATCTAGTCGTGGCGCTCAGTGACAGGAGTGACCCAAATGGCAAAATGTCGCCAGAGCAGTGGAAGATGGTGGAGGCGAAGCTGCTGGAAGCGATGTTCGAACGGATGGAGACACCAGATGCCGCACCCACCACATTTGATGGTGCAGGTTGGCTCAGCGGTGTCAAAATCCTTAGCTGTCGCGATGATCTCACCCTGAAGTGGGTCTCGGAGACAGTGTCTGCCATGGTCGCTTCGTGGAAAGGTGCCAAGCTACAGGTAGTGGACAGATCACTGATTCCGTCCGTACCGAAGGCAAAAGTACTCTTTCCACAGGTTCTACCGAAGGAACAGGCTTTAAAGCTTCTAAAATGGCAGAATCCAGACGTGCCGACTGCTGATTGGCAAGTAATTCATGTGGCTAAGCCCGATAAGAAGGGCCATCACATGATCCTGCAAATTAACAAGGCAGCCGAGGATCTGTTGTACACCAGATATGGGAAGATGGCGTGGGGCGTATGGAGCGTGTACCTACGTCTCAAAAAACGCCACCCCGAAGACAAAAACGACAACACATTAGAAATCGACGAAGTGGAGAAAGACCTTGGCCTGGAAGCCATGGTGTTAGCCGCCGACGACGAGGATGAAGATGGCGACACGACGATAGTAGTCGTCCCATCGGAGCTGGAGACATCCAACAGCCATGCAGCTAAGGATACTCAAGCTCAATCTACATAAAAGTAAATTAGCATCGGCAGAGCTCCTTCTAGCCCTGGAGCAAGGGCTCGCCGATGTGGCTTTAGTTTAGGAGCTTGGTTGGCAGCGGGCAACAAGGTTTCTGGGCTTAAGTCAGCTAACTACAACGTGTTCCACGCAATGACAGTAAGTAGGGCTAGGACAGCCATCCTTGTAAGGAAAGGCATCTATGCTTATTTAATGTCTAATTACAGCTCAGATGATCTTACTGTCGTGGCGCTAGAGGGCAATAAGGACGAGCCCACACTCAGAGCATCCTGCTACATGGCGCACGACAGGGAAGCACCACCCGAAGAAATTGAGAGACTGGTCGCGGAGGCAAGCCTTAAGAAGCAGCCCCTTGTTGTTGGAACGGACGCCAACGCACATCACACAGTGTGGGGCTGTCCAGACATCAATAATAGAGGTGAGTCTCTCCTAACGTTCATACTACGCTATAATTTGAGAATAGAAAATATTGGTGAAGAGCCTACTTACGTGGGTCCTACTTCAACTAATATCTTAGATTTTACACTCGTAGCAGGGATCAGTACCATGGTAACGGAATGGAGGGTCCTTGAGAGACCTTCCTTCTCAGACCACAGGTACATCCAATTTAATGTACAATTCGATTATACTCTTCCCCAAACAGTATTCAGAAATCCCCGGAACACAAACTAGAAGAAATTCTGTAAAACGATGGAGGAGAAGTTACAAACGGTGCCAACAATCACATCAAAGGAGCATATAGAGCAGTTCTTGAAAACGCTCGTACACCACCTTACCTGTGCATACCATGCATCATGCAGACCTTCTAAGAGCAAAAGGAGAACCAGACCGCCCTGGTGGACTCCAGAGCTCAGCGTAAAAAGGAAGGATGTACAAGATCTCTTCAAACTCGCCAAACAAGCGGAAGAAGAGATCATATGGAATGAATACAAAGTACTACTCCGTGACTTCAAGAAAGAAGTTCGGAAAGCAAAACGGGACTCTTGGAGAACCTTCTGCTCCGGCATAGAGAAGGTCACAGAAACGGCGAGACTCCGGAAGCTGCTCTCAAGACAGCCACCCATACAGAGTCAGCTGAAAACAGATGATGGAAGATGGACGGAAAGCAATAGGGAAGCGATATGCACTCTTGTGGATACGCACTTCCCTGGCTGCACAGAAGTTACTGAACCAGACATATTCGGAACAACAACGCAAACAGATATACCTTCAGACAAAGTCGACCCGAAGAAAATCCAGTGGGCCATAGATTCGTTCGCGGGTTATAAATCCCCTGGATTGGACGGAATATTTCCTGCCATGCTACAGATGACCAAAACCCGGATTATCCCATGGCTACATCCTCTGTTTGAAGCATGTCTAAGGTATGGCTACGTTCCTGTGACCTGGAGAACTGCACGGGTCGTGTTCTTGCCCAAAGCAGGCAAGTGTAGTCACGTGCAGCCGAAAGACTACAGACCGATAAGCCTCACCTCTTTTCTGCTGAAAACACTGGAAAAACTTCTAGAGCTCCACATTAAAAAGAATGTATGCATAATCATGGAGCCAAATCAACATGCATATACAAAAGGGAAATCAGTGGAGACAGCGCTACATTCCCTGGTAGCCACCATTGAGAAAGCACTCCACCACCAAGAATATGCAATGGGCGTATTTCTTGACATCTCTGGCGCATTCAACAATGTGTCGACGGAAACAATAATGCGAAGCCTAAGAGCAACAGCATCCCACTCTGCAGTAGACTCATGGATACACAATCTGTTGAGCTGCAGAAGAGTCAGTGCGGAGTGGGGAACCACATCCATAACAAGGGCGGCGCATAGAGGCACGCCGCAAGGCGGAGTCCTGTCACCGTTGCTATGGAATCTAGTGGTAAACGGACTATTGAAAAAATTTCACAGGAGGGCCCCTAAGATAACTGCATATGCTGATGACATAAGCATAATTATCACAGGCAAAGGTCCATCGACTCTCAGCTCTATCATGGACTTCACATTAAAAGTGATACTAGGATGGGCCACAGAAGCCGGACTTAGTATCAACGCGGACAAGACGGACCTCATTCTCTTCACCAAGAGATACAAGGTACCGCTGTGGAACCCGCCAAAGGTGAATGGTATTCCGCTCACACCAAAGAAACATATCAAATATCTAGGAGCGGTTCTGGACAGCAAACTGACTTGGAGACCCAATGTGGAAGAAAGGGTGAAAAAAGCAACAGTCGCGCTCTATGCATCACAAAAAATGCTGAGCAGTACTTGGGGCCTTTCACCACGACTGATGCATTGGATCTATATTTCAGTGGTGCGACCGATCCTTCTCTACGGCGTTCTGGTATGGTGGCAAGCCACTGAGAAATCCACATACCTTAAGCTGATGGAGAGGACCCAACGGCAGCCACTAGTCTGCATCACGGGGGCGTTGAGGTCCACTCCAACTAAAGCACTAGAAACAATAATGTGCGTCAACCCCCTGGACATTCAAGCACAACTCATTGCACAGAAGACAGCACAACGACTCTGTGCAACTGGAAAAATGACACTCCAAGGCTTTGGACACTGCTCGATTGGCAGGGAGATGCAGAGTAGCACAGACTACGTAACTCCTTTGACCAATTTCAAAAGTACAACAACGCTAATGGGACCGGACGACTGGCGCTCGGGACTAGATGAGCAGGCTGTCCACATATTCACGGACGGCTCAAAAGTGGATTCGGGAGTCGGAGCAGCAGTGTACTGTGCAGAGCCGGAACTCAGGCTGCCGTACAAGCTGCCTGACTACTGCAGCATATTCCAGGCAGAGGTTTTTGCAATACGGAAAACTGCAGAGGTAGCCCAAGAGCTCCACCGAACACACAAACACATTAATTATTTCGTGGATGGCCACGCGGCAATAAAATCTTTGCAGGCATCTGCCATTAGTTCCAAAAATGTTCTGGCAAGCAGGGAAGCATTAGATGACCTAAGCACTGCTAGAACAGTGCACATCTATTGGGTTCCCAGCCACCGGGGTGTCGATGGAAACGAAATGGCAGACCGCCTGGCTAAAGAAGGTGTCGGGCTATCTCATGAAAATACGGAGATTATAGATATCTCCTTACAGTCGCTATATAGCGACCTAGAGAAAGTCGCATTGGCTGCAGCTGATAGGAAGTGGAAAAACACACCTAGCTGCAGAATATCCAAAATTATGTGCAAAACGCGTCAAGAAAAACTCACTCACTTCCTACTGCAGCTATCAAGAAGAGACTGCAGACTACTGGTAGGAGTACTAACTGGTCATTGCCTGGCAGCAGCACATGCTAAAAAACTAGGAATAACAACAGATGAAGGCTGCCGCAAATGTAAGGTGCCAGAAGTTTCTGAAACACTGAAACACCTGATTTGCAGCTGTCCAGCACTCGCTCAACACAGGCTCAAATACTTCACTGCGTATTGGCTCGCATCATTGGAAGAAGCGGCCAAACATTCTCCAAATGCGCTATTGTCTTTTGCAAAGCGCATACAAATACTAGAGGACTACAAAGCTTCCTAAGATCTTCAGTATCCTGCATCACTAAGGACCAGCTTCGGTCTATGTGTAATCACCACGATGGTTTACCGGCTCAACCTAACCTAACCTTTATTTATAGAGAAACATGATCCTGAAGATTGGCATATCTTTATCGAATATTTCCGCTTTGATTTTTTTCGTTGACAAAATGTGCAATTTTTCATTTAAATATACTAACGCATTACTTTTTCTCTTTAAATTTTCGTTTTTTTTTTAAATATGACATGTGTTTAAATATCAAATAAGATCTGATGTAGATGTCAAATATGTTAAAAGAGTGCCAAAAAACTAGCTCTTTGCGGTTTTCTCGAAAACCATTCCTTGGAAAAAAAAAAGATTTTCTTTTTTGAAATCAGAAAAAACCTTTGAGAGCAGAGTTCCCTCAATTAAAAAAATTTGTAAACTAGTGTAATTACAGTGAACTTTTATTTATGAAACATACACCGCAAATTATAACACTACAAGAAACTCCATTATCTCTAAAGTTCACATACCCATACCAATAAACTTTTATTTGATAACATACATAGCAGCTAACAGGTTTGGAGGAGTCGCGTTACTAGTGCATATATCCATTCAATATACAGAAATTAATTTAAGTAACGACCTTAAGTCATTGGCTATTGAAATAAGTTCAATAAAAAAGATTACTATTATTTCCACATATCTTTCACCCACAAATCAACTCTCTTACTAAAACTTAGATAATGTATTAAATATTCAAAAACCATCCATAATTGTAACTGGTGACTTCAATAGTTGTCATACAAAATGGGACTCAGCCTTATGTATCACAAGAGGAAATATATTAGCTAAATTTTTAGTCAACAATAATTTTACACTTTGTAACGATAAGTCCCCAACACATTTTAATATATATAATACGCTGACAAATATAGACCTATCTTTCAGCGCGCCTGATCTTATTACTGAAACAAAATGTAAAGTGCTAAACGACGTCGCTACCACAACTTTCGAATATTGCTTTTAATATTCTATGAAAAAAAACCACACAAAATATATATTGGTCACAATTTGAAAAATTGACAGAAGAAATTAGCAACACACTCCCAACTTCCAACAATATTAATAGGGAAAATGCAAACATTTGTAAAATCATATTACAAAGCGCACATTACAGTATCCATAAAAATTCAACTAAATCCATTAAGCATAAAGCTCCTTGGTGAACCAAAACCCTAACCTTACTTAGAAATAACAAATTAAAAAATTTGAGATCTTTGCAATAAAACATTACACAAAAAACATAATAAATATAATTAAAAAAAGCCAACACCCAATTTAGAAGGGAATTATAAAAAGCGAAACGACAGTCTGCAATAGATTTTACAGCCGAAATTCAACCCTCCACTCCTACTTCAAGAGTCTTGGTAAAATATTAGAAAATTCTGTATGTTAAATTAATTTAATTAACTCAACTATTCCACAATCATACAAAACAAATCTAACAATTCCAGTTCTTAAGCCGAACAGAAACAAAGTACAAGTTAAATCCTACCGTCCGATCGCAATGAACTGTTGCCTAGCAAAAGTATTAGACAAAGTTATTGCTAAACGCCTTTGGTTGCTAGGTACGCAACAAAATCTATTACACAAAAACCAAATTGGCTTTAAGAGAGGGAAATCAGTTATAGATGCTCTGATTTTTGCAGACCATCTGGTAACAAAGGCTATAACACTCGACTTTTCGAAGGCATTTGATAGAATAGAAATACACGTTATTACTGAACATCTTTATGAATGGCGCTTAGGTCCAAATATTATTAAATATATTCGTAATTTTATGACCAACCGCAGATGATTTTTAACTTATAATCAATTTTAAAAAATACCAAAAAAAACACATTCAATTTAGACTCACTCTTTTAATTACAGAACAACACCAACAAAAATATGATTTATGAAGCTAATATACCTGAGATAGAATTCAAACGGGACTATCGCGTAGCAACTCTTTTTTAAAATTTAAGAAACTCTCGCAACACTCCAATTATCAAAATTATAAAAAAAATAACAAAACTTTGAAATATAAACATATTCAAACCACCATATTAAGAACAATACAATTTTATACTACTCACCAATTACCCTACATTCCTACCAAATCGTTCAAAATAACTTAATTTTGGTCCTTTTCAAATGATACAATACTCACTGACCTAAGAGCACAAACCAACTTGTATACAAGAAATGTTTCGAGAATATAAGATCTCTCCACCAAAATTCGACATTTATATATATTGACGGTTCGCAAATTAATGATATAAGCAGCTATGCAATAACTACAGAAAATAAAAGCGTAAAATATGCACTTCTCCCTTCATTTTCTTCAGTTATGTCAGCAGAAATAATAGCCATATTTAAAGAAATAGAACTTGTACAGAGTAAAAAAAGAGATTACATAATTTGTTCTGACTCATTATCATCTCTAGATGCAATTGCCATTTTGAATAATAATAGGATATACCCGAACAAAAAAAAAGATCCCTACTAACACAAGGCTTTTCAAAACTAAAATTTTTATGGGTACCTGGTCATTCCCTCATTAAGGGTAATAAGCTCGCCGACTACTCAGCAAAAGCTTAAATTCAAATGCCACTAATTTTCACTCTACACCTGAACTTTAAAGATATCTATAGATTTAAGCAAAAAATTCTAATTTCAAAACAAAAACAATTGCTTCATATTTGCACACTCTGGTATAAAAATATAAACTCAACAAATACTCACATTGGTGACTGTCTCTCCCATACCTCTCTACAAAACATTTCTAGATTCGATCAAATAAAAATAATTAGATTGTGTTTAGGTCATACTAAAATTACCCAACATCAATAAAAATCTACCATCTTTTTGTCAACTATGTAAAATTAATTCAGTTATAATAATTATCCATCAACAAGTTAGGCAAGAATTCAAATTTTTGAAACCGAAAACCCACATCTATTTTAACAAACAAATAATGAAAATTTACAAAGAATGATAAAATATCTGGAACAAGCCAAAATTTATTTTGAAATTTAAAAAATTGATTGATTTCATCAATCAAATACACAACATTTTGTTCTACGAGTATACTTACACATACTTATTTACAAAACTAAATGTTATTAATAATTTGTAATTGAATATTGTAAAACATTTAGTCAAATAAGTACCAATATACCTTAACATAGCTGAAGGCCTCTGTAGCCAATGCTTTATATTTCTCCTGTTAGGTATAGATTTATAAACTTATCTATCATTATTAATAAATAAATAAATAAAAAATAAATTATAATTTTCGTTAATTGCTGCAACAAGTAGAAATAATTAAAATGGTACAATTGTCCTCAAGACGTTTGAGGAGTTATAATACCAGGAGGTGCACTTATGAAAATAAATGTTTAAAGTACGACAGACCTCATCACATGCTTCACTTCGAAAGAGGAGAGAAAGTGAATACGCGTGTATCTCAAAAATATGAGTTGTTAGCAACAGCAATTGTTAAAAAAAGATCAAGTACCGCGAGGTATGAAAAATTGATAGTGAGGCGCAATCAACAATAATATCTGAGGAAGCAATCCAGATCTTAAAATTACCTAGAAAAAGGGCTAGTACAAAAATTAGTGTAATATTCTTAACAGAATCTAGTGAATCCAAATATAAAATTTAATTAAATACAAAAACTAAAAACCCCGAGAAAGAAACATTTTTAAATGAATGCAACAGTTTTACCAAAACTAATGAAAGCGTTACCGAGTGATGTGTTAGGTTATTAATTTGTCTGCCTTTATTCAGTATACAAACCCAACTATAAATAAACTATCACTTTCAAATAGTAAAACAATGAATTCAACATCATGCGCTCGTCCGCGCACAGGTTTGTTCTCTTTGACTTCTCGAACGCAACTCCCCCTTCTTTCAATCTTTACAGATGCAATACAAATTAGTAAAACAAAATTGGACGGCCATGTATTAGTTGATCCAGAATTTAACAAACCTGGTCGAGTGGATATTGTTATCGGAACAGACCTGTATGTTCACATTGTGAAGAGCGGAATAGTAAAGATAAACTGTCTTCTCGGCCAAAAGATTATGCGAAATGGAAATGGAAGAGAAAATAATATATATATGAAGAAACAGAAAACTGCGAGGAAAATTTCATTAAAACAATAATAAGGGAAGCAAATGGAAAGCATATAGTAACTATTCCATTTAGGAAAGAACAATAAGTGAATCAAGACCACAATCGACGGCACAATTTTTTAATTAATAAAAGAAGTTACAACGCAATGCAGCTGAAAGAAATCTATATTAATTTTTTAAAAGAATACATGGACTTAGGACATATGGTCAAGTCCAAAGAAAAAGGGAAATATTATTTACATTATCAGGCAGTTTTAAAAATCTCTAGAGTCACTACAAAGTTAAGAGTAGTGTTTGATGCTTCGACAGAAACTACAAAAAACAAAAACCTTAATGATATTATGTTGATTGAACCGACGGTCCAAAAACACATCTTCGACATAAAACGGCGCAATTGGCAGTTTGCAGTACCTGTAGATAAAGAAAAAATTTATCGACAAATTAATATAAATAAAGAATTTTAGTAATATTTATAGATATTGTGGAAGGATCCTCCAACTGAAAATATAAAAAGCTACAAACTTATTACAATCACTTACGATACAGTGTCAGCTCCATATTTAGAAACAAGAGTAGATAATAAAGCTGATTGTAAAAATAAAGTAATTGGAGACACAATTGTAAATGATTTTTACATGGACGATCTAATGACAGGAGCAAATTCCATAATAGACTGCCAAGAAAAGGTAAGAAATATCTGGAGAATTAGAAGAAGCCGGGCTTAATTTAAGAAAATGGATCCCAAATAAACCAGACATGTTAGAAAGTGTAGAGATTACGAAGGAAAATAAATTAATAACGATTGAAGAAAATTATTGTATCAAAACATTAGGACTTCAATGGAAACCATTTTTAAATTCTGAAGTGCCTGAAAAAGTAAACAAAATACAAGTTTTATCCACGCTTTTAAAGATTTATGATCCATTATGATGGTTTTCCCCGATCACAATTATAATAAAGTTATTAATGCAAAAGCTATGGTTATCAGAAAAAGATTGGCATGATGAATTAGATGTGGAATATAATATCGAATGGGATAAATAAAAAAAAAATGTATACAGATACATAGAGTTGCGACTGCATCAGAAAATACATACACAGCAGTAGTATATGCAAAAGTAGGGAAGTTATTTACCATAAAGCCGCTAAATCCAAAAAAAAACAATACCTTATCTAAAATAATGTGCAGCACACTTGTTCGCAAAGGTAATGAAGAGATTAAATGCATCAATAACAGAAGCATCAGAATTATACGCCTGAAGTGATTCTACTATTTTGCTAGCATGGATTGAAATAAGGCGTTGCTACAGCTTCACTTCAAAACAAAAATAAAATCAAAAGGCAAACTTATCATATTCTACAATATCACTATGAAGGTTCCATAAAGGTTCGACCTTGAATTTTCTTAATGAGAACACCCGTTTGCACAATACCCGAGTGTTACTCACCCGGTTCATAAATAAACTGACTCCAACACCGTCCTACCTCAAATTATGTTTATAAAATGCAACACCGTCCCACCCGTCAAGCTATGTTAATAGAATACTGATCACTGTTTTTACATAGTAAGCTTACACTGATAACCAAAAATCAACATAGTAAGTTAATAAAGTTAAATTAATCGCAATACTACCCGTAACCATTTAGGCATTGCATAAGCAATATCGTTAATTCATTCGCGAAGATTTTATGTCTGTCGCTCACTCTCTCGCGTTCTTATGCTTCAGTTGGTATGCGGAACCTACATACAGACATACAATTTAAGTCAAATCGCACAATAAATAAGAATTTCGTTAATGCAAAAATATGCAAATACACAAACACAAACTCCCGAATATATTTTTAATAAAATTAATATTTTTTTACTTTTAAACAATTTTTACCTTGACTTATGAATAAAAAGTAAAAAAAGACAGTAACAATAAGAACTAAAAAAAAGAAAAAACGTACTTAAAAACCCGGATTCGAACCGGGGACCCACACTTGCTTGGAAGATCTCAAGCACCTGCACCACCGCATCTCTTGTGTGCTAACTGACAAAAGTTATATATACCGGTTGATTTAGATAATTAATTTGTTAAATCTGTAAACTCTGAATCTGTAAACAGAACGCAGAGGTGCGAAATCATAAACAATATCGCTTTTCTGTTACACGCAGCTATGATAAAGCCGAGAGAGAAAGAGAGAGGCTTTTGATATATTATGGCAGCAAATAAACGCAAACACAAACACATGAATATGAAAATGCCAAATGCGTTTTTCACTAACTTCCGAATTATAAAATGAATACTTTTTTACTTTTATACTATTTTTACTTGACTTATAAATAAAAAAGTAAAAACAAAAAGTAATAATAAGAATAATCAAAAAAAAAAAACAACATGTTCACACCTGGACTTGAAAACTTGGGCCTTCACAATTGCGTGGGCCATCTCAACCACATGCACCAACGCTGAGGTTGTTTACGGACTGGCAAAGTCTGTATATAGCGGTTGATAGAAAATTGGCATTTTCAAATGCAATTTTCACAAGTTTCCGCATATATTTTTAATCAAATTTTTTCAGAGTACACACCTACGCCATCATACAAAGCTATTGCCACAAATTTGAATTTCTAGCTTCTACCGTTTGGCCTGTGAGTGAGTCGCCAATCAGTCAGTTTGAACTGTTTTATATATATAGAAAGAACAGCTGAAATAAGGGACATAAAAATAAAGTGGTCTCATATTAAATCAGAAGATAATTCAGCAGCTGTATGTAGCTTCAAGAGAAATTTGCCAAAGTAAATTAAGGGATTACTTAATTTGGTGGAAAGGGCCCGAATGGCTAGCAAACTCTATAGATTCTATTGTATAGAATAATGATCTAAAAAAAAATAACAGAAGAAAAATTATGATAAACACAATTGCAATAAACAAAGAAACATTTTACAGAACTCACCACAGTTTGGTTCTGATAACTTGAAAATCAAAAATGTTTTGCATAGAAGAACTCATGTTTCAATGGCAGCTACATGTATGATATAGTGGTTCAATTTAATCAAACTTCGTCCGATTGTACAAATAACAAATCTACTTTGAGTTTGTTTTCGATATTTTGAAAAACAAAAAATATTTTCATAGTGGTTAGATTTTGATGAAACTTGGTGGGGTTGGTCAGATTATAATACCACAACGATCAGCCCAGATTGTTTTTGATATCTTGAAAAAAAAATTTTCGTCGATCGTTCCTTAAAATAAATTTAAAAATGATTCAAATTATGGTTAACATTTAGTTAAGTAAGTACCTTAATATTTAATATTAGTACCTTAATATTTTTTTTTAATAATTACACTGCAATTAAATGTTCTCATTCAAAAATTAAACTGAGATATTTAAAACTGTGCACAATTTGCATTTTGATAAAAATGGAGGACCCGTACCTATTATTCTGTTCAGGGGTGTATGTTCATCATTAAGATCCAGTTAATTTGACTATATAATCCAATTATTTTTATATAAAATCAATGGTAAATGCGTGCTTACATAATTAAGTCTCTCAAAGTCGCTAAGCAACCTCACTCTACAAACCTCAAACTGCTGTATCTCTCTCTTTCTTAAAATCGCGCGGCTAACCACCACCAGTGATGCCAATTTGGCCTGGATAGATTTGTCCGGTTTTTTAGCCGCTTCAGCCGGGAAAAATCTCAAACATCTGCTACCCAGATATCTAGACTTTTTTAGATTCAATTTACCAAGTATGTATTTTTTTTAAATTTAGTTGATGTTTCGTATAATTGATCTTTTATGAACAGTGTGGCATCCCTTTTTGTATACTGATATCGGTATTCTTTATAATAGAACACTATGAAATCTTCAAACAAGTAGACTCATTTTCGGTTGATCGTGCTCTGCGATTCAAAAAAAATTCTATTCTGCCAATTTTGGAACTTTTCTTAAAATAGAAAATGATACTAAGGCGCAAATATTTTCGCAGTACGCTAACATTTAGCTCTTAAAATGGGAGAATGTTGAAAATACGTTAAAGATTTTGTGCGAAGCGAAAAAATATCGAGACTATGCAGGCAATAGCTCTTTTTCAGAACCGGTCACATTCGCTCTGACATGGTCAAATGCAGAAGTAGAGAGGGTTTTTAGTCAAGTTAGCTTGATAAAAACTAAATTGAGGATTCGTCTAGAAGAGACGTTATATGCTATTTTGACAATTAGGTAAATGTATATATTATATATATTATAAGATTATTCAATTATATGTATATGTATATTTTATCTTTTGAAGATTTGGATTGCGTCGACAAAAATCTTGTCGCCTTTTATATAAATTACCTCACAAATATTTAAAATTTATATGCTCCACGGCGAAGTACAATGAGAAAGAAGGCCGATTTTTTTTTTTTTTTTGTTTGTTTTGTTGTTGGCTGATCTAAAATTTTTAAGACAGTCAGCTTGTGGTGTTTATATTATAATAACTGTGAAAATTATTATGAATATATGTCTTAAAAATTTAGGATCAGCCAACAACAAAACAAACAAAAACTTAGGTTAACTGCACAATATACATACGGAGAGCGAAGTTTTTCTATGTGTGCAGGTTTGTTTAAAACGGATAATTCTAAAAATAGAATTGTCCAGTTAGGAACTTGGATAAATGAGTAGAAAAATAGCTGTTAGCGCAGGCTTAGAAAATAGAATTTACAAATGGGTCTGTTGATGTAACTAGTTGCGGGGATGACGTAGGGACCGATAGCTCAGTGGACAATTCATCCGCTTAACGAACGACAGTGATCGGGTTCGATTCTCCCATCAGACTTTAAAAAACGTTACTATCGAGTTGAAATTTGCAATCATTGGTAAAATCGTGAATGCGACTTTATTCAAAATGTTGCATTTATTATAAATGCAGCATTATTAACATGGTCTACTAAAAAGAAAACCAAGAGTAAAAAAAGGGGCATTACCATAGCATTTTTTAATATTTGTCAATAGTTCTAAATGCATTTTGTATCCCGACCTTTTTGGAGTTGCTGCACATGAAAAACCGGTCACTGATTCCGAAAAAAAATTTTAAAAAATTGGCTGAAAAGACTGTTTTTGAGATAATCGAAAAAGCAATATTTTTAAAAAGGTAACTTTGATAAAGTGACAAAACTCCGAACATAGTTTATTGATATTAAAGGTGTTTGTATTTTAAAAAATGTAATAAAATTGGCCATTTAATTATAGATTTTTTCAAATAAATATAGATCCTCTTTGACAACGAACGATGAGCTGAGTCGATATAGCCATGTCTGTCCGTCTGTTTCTATGCAAAGTTTGTGGTTTTATCTTTGAGCTATTTTGATAAAACTGGGCACAGATGAAGCTTGTTAATGTATGTAGTTTGTATGTCAGCACGATCGAACCACTATATAATATAGCTATGGAGGAAAAATCGAAGACACTTAATTTTCATGAAAAGTGTTTATTTAATAACTTTTTTGTTTTTGAAGATATCAAAACTTGACATATCGATGCATATTTACGATTTGTACAATCTGACCAAGTTTTAACAAAATCGGACCACTATATCTTGTAGATCCAATAGGAACAATCAGTCGAAGAGTTCTCGTATGAATAGCTTCTTTTTTTTCAAGATATAAAAACCAAACTTGGCACATCGATGTAAAATTACGATTTGGATAATTTGATTAAGTTTCAACATAATTGGACGACTATATATTGTAGCTCCCATAGGAACAATCGGTCGAAAAGTGCTTGTATGAAAACTTTTATGTTTTTCAATATATCGAAATAAAACTTAACAGTTCGATGTAGAATTTCGATTTGTACAATCTGACCAAGCTATATCTTGTAGCTCTTATAGAAACAATCGGCCGAAAAGTGTTCGTTTGAAAAACTTTGTTTTTAAGATATCAAAACCAAAGTTGGCCTTCAAAATTTTCTTAGGAGACTATTGAAAGGGTATATAGCTTCGGCGTGCCGAAGATTGCCGTTCCTTTCTTGTTGAATTTTATTATCGGAATCAGCGAACCATTTTAAATAACAACTCTAAAAAATTTGGGATACAAGAATTTTTTTCAAATTATTGCATATGATGTAGGGGCTTGATTTTACATCTACATCTATCTGCCAAGATTGTTTTCGACATCGTGAAAAAATATTTTTTTGATCCGATTCTGCCTATGACAGCTACATGATATGATGGTTCAATCGATTTTAACATATATACTGCCTGCAACAGAGAGAAGCATAAGTGCCAAATTTTATCAAGATAGCTCAAAAACTAAGACACTAGTTTGCATAGAAACAGACAGACGTACAGACCGGTATGGCTATATCGGCTCAGCTCGTCGTGCCGATCAAGAATTTATATATTTTATGGGGCCAGAGACGTCTCCTTCTATAAGTTGAACATTTCGTGACAAATATTAAAATACCCTTTTGCAATAGTATAATGAGACACAGCGGCCTTATTAACCAAATTGCAAAAATATAAGCAATAATTTTTTTTTTTCTTTTTCTAGAAAAGCTCACTTTTCAATCGATTGTTCCTATGGCAGCTACTTATAAGTATATTTTTATCATAAGCAATCTTTTATCTCGGCAAGAATAATAGGTTTAGAATATATGTGGATGTTATTGTTTATACTTGCCTCATGCCAACAAGAAAAGCTGTCAAAATATTATCAACGTGAGAACTAAATTCAGTATTAGCAAACTCTGTCTCTGGTATACCTTATGTTTTAATTTTAAATAATGTAAATAAATTGTAAATATTTTAATGAAAATACTGGTCCTACCTGATTTAATACTAAAAACGATAAAAATTGTTTCATTAATTTCGGAATAACTTGTAAGCGTTGGTGATGTCACCGGGCAACACTGCAACTGGATTTGATTAAAACATAACCTACAATGAAAAACGTCTTCTCAATCGGTGAAGCTTCTAATTCAATTACCTAATATCATAGATATTAACGTAACAGACCCCAATCAAATCAATTAGGTGTATACGCTCTGTGTCCATTAATAACACTATGCAATAATCTGAAAAAAAAAACTCTTGTATCCCGATCTTTTTAGAGTCGAATTATATGTAAAATGGAACGCTGATTCCGAAAAAAAAAATAAATAAAAATAAAATTCGCTCTTTACGGGTTCATTGATATAGCACAACGACCAACTCTAAAAATGATTGAATCCTGAACATATTATAAGTTAAAATGCTTATTGAATCCGAAAATGATGCTAAAAAAACAGATTAAATAAACGGTTTGCAAAATGACACCCTTAGCCTATTAAATAAATCTTAATGCGAAAATTGATTTTTGGTATGTTGAGGTAAGTTTGGGTTAGATACTATAACTTCGACATTTACTTATAGATGCTCAGCTGACGGTTTTTAATTTATTTTTCCGGGGTTTTTTAAAATATCATAATCTTTACACATTGAACATTTTTACACAAAAACTAAAAAATTTTATACTTCACTACTAACCTAATAACTTCTATATTTGTCGATTGATATTTAAAATAAAAATTTATTTAATTTAAGTAAACCTATAGATAAAAAGAGTGATAAAAAAATTACAAAATTGGAAAAAAAAAATTGCGCAAAAATAGCTTTTTTTTAAATGAACATATTTTTAAGCAAAATTTCCATTTCAGCTCTCAATAACTTCTAATCGAATAATCTAATTATAAACACATTTAATTTCAATAAACTATGTTCGAACTTATTGTCATTTTACCTATTTAAAAAAAATTTTTGTCTTGGATCCAGCGACCCATTTTACATATAAATTGACTCGTAATGACCGGGATACAAAATGCTGTTGCACAGTGTAATCGATTTACAAATGTATTTCAATACGAGCAACATATAAAAAACTTGGTATTTCTGGGATTTGGTGTTTTCTACATAGCTGATTTTATTTTCTTATTTTAAAACCGCTAAACTGTTTAAAGTGCAAGAACTTGGTGTTAATGTGTATGTGTGTAGAAAATTAATTATTGTTTCTCAAAAGACAACATTCATTTACCTACGAGAACAAAGTATATATATATATATCGACTTTATCAGGTTTCTTTCTTGCTAAAATGAATGTGCATCTATCGTGCAACAGTAAAATTATAAAGAAATTATCGAGACAGCTGCAAAAGTCTATAAAAAAATAAGCACCACCACTTACATTTACGGTTCGTCATGAAGCTGCGCCTGAAGTACCCCTTCCTACAAAAGTTAACTCTTAGCAACCTGTTGCAGTCGTGTCATAGGTTAAACCAACATGCTTGGGACTCGTCTCAAACTTGTTGCAAGTTGCCGTTCAACGGCATCCCTTTCAATATATTATAGACTACACCGAATCCACTACAGACAGGTAACTTAATTCGGGTGTTAGGTAGTTCGATAAATTATAGTAAATAAAAGAAAATGGTCGATTTTTAGATTCCCTGTATTGAAATTTTTAGAACCAAAACCAAACTTGGGGTATTAGCGTGACCTAATAAGTCTTCAGTATACACTAAATAAAGCTTAGTTACTTACCTTTTAAGACCCATATTACCTTAGCAAATCTTCAAAACGATTTACAGCAAGTACATTTTTTTTAAATCAGCACATATGTTTAATCTACCTTTAATTTTGGATAACGGTCAAAAAACACACAAGACTATATATTTTAAATAGAAAGCAGACAAAAACAGCAACGTAGGCTTATTATGATGTGTTCTCAAGATCTCTGGATATTCTTGAAACATTTGTATATGTATCCTTATCCTTTATAACCCAATTCATTCATCTTAGAGGTATTAAAAAAAATGCATTTCATTGCTAATCAGAAAATAAATTTTGTACTTGATTATGTACATACATGAGCCGCATATGCGTTCTATGATTTTCTAAAAAAAATTATGACAATAATCATGTCTTATTGTTTGGCTATGTTAATCGAAAGTCCCAACCGTGAGATTCTTAAATAAATAAATAATTAAATTGTAATATGCTTATAAGACGTTAATGTAAAAAGGTGGTTTTTATGCGGTGGGTCAGTGCAAAGTAGACAATCACCTTAAATAAACACAACGTGAGAACACTGAACTAGTTGATCTCAGAAGTGTAAATTAGAGACGAACTACAAAAGCAGCACCAAAGCTAAACAAGTAATAATTATATAGTTGAGTTTACCCACCTATAAAACACCCTGTATCCGCAAGCACAAATACTCCCATATGCATGCACATTCAAATTAAGCAGCACACAAAAAGCAGAAAAAAATTAAAAATAAACTTTATTTGTGTATGTTATACAGGGACCTATATATTAAATTTGGTAGCTCATATATTCTCCGGGATCTGTGAGTTTATACAGACAGATAAACGAACAGATAGATCAACGGGGCGATTGATGTTGATCAAGAATATATACACATTTTATATGGTCGGAGATGCCTCCTTATGTCTGTTACATACAATTGCCCATTTTTATGACCCCCTTTTACACATTTTTAATAGGAACAGGGCGTTGAAAACAGCAACAATTTGTCAAAAGTAATAACGCAACATGCAACATGTTGCATACAACAACAGGAGACACATTGGCGTTGTGTGTGCTTATAATATGCAAAAGGGGTCCGTTAGAAAAACTCATGTGTGAAGGAATCAGTGTATCAGTTAGTATTCTTAACGAATTTATTAGTTTTCTATGATACAGTGTTGTTTATGTTATTAATTTGTTCGTAAAATCAAAAAATTAATGGAATTAAACTTTGAATATTTTAATCATAACTCGCAAATAACAGTTGATTCATTTTTCAGTGTGGTCTGCTCCTGAAAAAGCAGAAATAAACCAAACTCACTAAGTCTGTCACTGAGTTTGCTAGAGATGTCTGGGACACTCCTAAATATAAATCTTAAGTTTAGTGAATGGATAGAAACTGTCTATTTTTCATGTAGTATTTTTCGACCGATTTTTGTTATAACAGCCTCATGATAGAATGGTGCGTTCCGGCTGATTTTTACGGTAAATAATCCTTTTAAAATGGTATTAAGGTTATAACTTTTTGTTTTTTAGATTTCGAAGCCAACCCCACTAGTTTGCTGTAGATTTAGGTTTTGTTCAATCTGCCTAAGTTTCTAATAGGAACAATCGGTCGAAAACCTTTTTTTTTTTAGATTTCGAAATCAAATCACTAGTTCGTTGTGTTATTGTAATGTAAACAATCTGACCAACGTTTTTTAATATCGGACCATTATGAGTCGTCATTCATAAGTATAGATTCGCTTAGATATAAACTTTCGGATTTAAGTAAAAACAGTTGCAGTATTCTAATGAAATTTATATTATTTTTTTTTATGAGTCTACATTTTGAAGAGAACACTCTAGTTAGAATAATAACCAAAAAAAACTTATAAATGTCTTAAAAGTCGAAAAGCTCGGTATTTTTGTGATGTATCCATAAGATAAGGTGGAGAAAGAAAAGATGCTTAAATCATTTCTAAAATATTTTTAGGAGATAAGTTAAGTTGGCTCAAGGTCAAATTATGTTTTAAAATAAAACACAAGTTTTTCGTTTTTCTATAATCCGATATAATTCGAACTCCATCGAAATTCGTCATCACGGATTTTTCAAAGCGTCCAAATTTCGTAGGACATTCAGTAATGAAATCATCAATATTGACAAAAACCTGTCTAGCTATAAGATGTTGTTATTCATCGTATATCCATTATTTTCAAAGATTAATATCTTAAATGACGCCTAATTAATGCAGCTATGTAAATGCAGCAAAGAAGAAATGTTAAATTTTTTTTTCGACTTGTCTCGAATTTTAAAATAAAAAAGAAACGGAAAAAATACCGCTCAAAAAATCATTATTTTCTTAATTTAAAAATTATATAGTTGCAGTTGATTTAAACTTAGAAATGTATATCAATGATTAACAGATATATTCATAAGCTCTTTGAAAACGTAAAGCCCTCTTCAATCGGTTATGAAATGAGTAATGATCAAAACTGCAGGGTCGCCTTTGATAATAGGTTGCAAAAAAAGTACCATATATAACAAGAAAGAAACGGCTATCTTCGACACACCGAAGCTATGTACCCTTGCAATGGTCTCTTTCGAAAATTTTGAAAGCCAACTTTGGTTTTCATTTCTTAAAAACAAAGAAGTTATTCATACGAGAACTTTTCGACCGATTGTTCCGATTGTTAAGATTGTTAAAAAAATTTACTTAAGTAAATAATACAGAACTAATTTCTATATCGGTATGGTGAGTTTGGTCTGATATATTGAAAATCAAAAAAAAAACAAAATCATATCTGCATAGAAAGCTCATTTTTCACAATATTGTTCCAAATAAAGTGATTCGATTTTGGTCAGATTGTACCAATCATAATTCTACATCGATTTTGTTATCATGAAAAACAAAATAGTTTTTCATACAAACACTTTTCGACCGATTGTTTCTATTGGAGATATAAGATATAAAATTCCGAATTTGATGAAACTTGGTCAGATTGTACATATTATTAAAGTGCATTGAACTGGTAAGCTTCTGTAAGTTCCTTAAAAAACAAAAAAAATTTAACACACGATTCAAAATAGGATGGTATACTATATCGATTTTTATTAAATTTGGCCATATTGTCCAGATGATAATAAAACATTGATGTGGTCAGTTTGTCTTAGATATCTTGAAAAAAACATTTTTCATATAAGAATTAATTTTTCGGCAGATTATTCCAATGACAGCTATAAGATACAGAGGTCTGATTTGATGATCATTGGTCGTATTGCTTTAACATAGGTTTTCCCCCCAAGAGCCTACAAAAATGACTATCAGATAACGATTTTTCCATTTAAATACCTACAGGACCTCCATTTTAAGGTTTGGTGAGTTCATGGAGTATTTAGAACAACTTTGTAAAAGTAGGCTTTTTTTGTAAAAAAAAAGTGACTATATAAGTGAAAGCTGTAAAATAAAAATTTTATGAAGTCACGAACCTAAACCGTTTTATTTGGATTTTTTTCGACTTCCACAGTGTTATTATTGATTTTTCTTATATGTTATTTAGCTATAAGTCGTTAATTCTGAAAAAAAAAATTGTTATTAAGCACCATATAAAATATGTATGTAACGTTCGCAATAGTTACAAATTTTTCTTTTATTAAATTATCTAAAGTATGTCAAAAAAACAAATATGCACAGGGTTGTCACGGAAATCTCTTTCAACAGAAAACCAATTCGTAGGTGTCACAGAAATATCTTGTCAATGATTTTAAAATCTTTAATGTCTAAACCATTCTGAAATTCGGGTATTTTCACAGATAAACATTTTTTATGATAATAAAAGTATTGTAAAAAGTTAAAACAATATTATTTGTTTCATTAATCCGCATTTTCATTTCTCAAAGTTTTCTTTGTTTCAATTCATCATTTTCTATTTTTCAAAATCTCTAGTAAAATGCTGCTAACAGCTGAAACCAAAAATCAAAAGTGATGTCTACTTGTTTGCAAATGAGTTCGAAAATTTTCATGTTTTATTTTTATTAAAATGTTAATGAAAAATGTAAGAAATAAGTGTTATTTTAAAAGATAACAAATATTAAAGTCGAGAAGAGAAGAAGAATTAGAATTTATCACAATTCATTAAGTTCTAATCATATATTAATTTTTTAGAATTATAGTATTCATGGTCCAATTAAGTTGACAGATGTATTAGACATCGATAAATGTTAATTGCAAAAAATAAATTAAAACATGTCAGCGTTTACGTGGTATCAGAGCATGAGAATTTATGGGATGCGTCTCTTTATTCCTTTGACTCTAATTGTTTACTGCAAAGAAACAGAAAGGCAATTTTTATTTTTATAGTTTATGTTAATGTGTTGCGTGCAAAACTTAAGTAAACAGCTAATTTTTGACAGTCGTGGAAACAATCTTACGCAAGCTGAACACCACAAGGCTGTCATACGTATTGTTATCGTTATTTTGTGTAAAAACTATAAGGGTTTTTTTCCATAAGTATTTTGATTTTATAAACAAATTAATAATAATAATAAAAATTTGGTTAATCAAAAACTAAAATAAAATACGATAAAATATTAAACAAAATAATTTTCCCGCTGATAACCCTGGGAAGACAGTCCCACAGAAAGTTAACCCAACAGTTGGCAGGGTTATATTAATTCGCGACTAGAAGCTTAAACTTTTGTGACACCGTCGCTTTTTACTAGAGGTTTCAAAACCAGCCCGACGCCAAATCTCTAGAAATTTCTGTGACACACACTACTGATAGTAATATAGAAATTTCAAATTTCATTAACACTTATTGGCGACCAACCCCTGCTAAATCGACACCACTGCGCGACTGCAACCAAGACCACCAACTAACTGGGTAAGTCGTGGTGTTTGTTGCGACAACAAGTTGTAAAGCAGTCGTTTGTTCTGTGCTGCTGTTGTGCGCCCGGAGGTTCCACTAGGTTGATGTCGTGGCTGGCGCATCAGTCGCTCTTGGAGCGTTGTCGTGAACGGTTAGTTAACGCGGCAGAATAAAGCCAGCAACGTGTGTCCAGTGTCTCCGTTTTTACTGTTGGTATACATTTAAAACTTACACTGAAAACGCAAAACATTCAAAAAAAAAGAAACGAAGTTTATTAAAATTGCACAATTTTAAAGTGTGCAAATTAGCCGGCAAATAAAAGCAATTGTTTTGTTTTCCTTTTTTTTCAATGTGAGTGTGCTACCCTTTTTTTGCGGTGACCATGATTTTTAAATAATTATACTAATTTTTAAATTATGCTGTGAAAATTCAATATAAATATGATTACAAATTGTATATTTAAAAACTTCGCAAATGTGATGTTGATAACAGCGTAGATGCAACAAAATCATAGTCAAACCTGTCAAACCTGACATATATATTTAAATCAATGTCTAAATTGAGCGTAGAAAGAAAGCGTCACAGAATTTGCTAGCGAGCATTATTGTATATTTTAGTTGTTGTTGCTGCTGCTGGCGGCTTTCGCCAGTTTACGAGCAACTTCCTTTTTAGCCACGGGGCCAACTTTAAAAACCAGTATTTTTAAATAGCAGAGACCCAGACCCAGGTGCAAGTGGCGAGCCTAAATAAAAAAAAGCTGTTTTCATGTGACCAAAGCGTTACCAAAACATAAACAAAGCACATGCGTGTCGGGTGTCTCGTTTTAACCAGGATAAACGGCAAGCGGAAGCAAAGAATTTGCAAGTCTGTGGCCATTTTCAGTCAAGGTGAAAGCTAAAAAAAAAACAAATTTACATATGTAAAAGTCAACAGGTAAATAATCCAACAAATTCCAAAGCTAATCACTGTAAATAAGAATGCTAATTACCTTAAATGAGGCTGTAGGTCACCGGATCATAAATCAGCCAGTTGTACCATGACAATTGCTCTAAGAACTATTTCAGAAATGAGAAAGTTTTTTGAAATTTATGAGTATGTAAAATAATCAAAACAACGCCGAAAATCAAACGATTTTTTTAGACTGTAGTAATCACATTTTTTTTAACTTTGATTCCAAATTGAAGAGGAACTCCTCGAGGTTGTTTAAAGCGTAAACTCTAAACAGGAGTTTAAGAACAATTCAATCCAACTTATTCAGCAGTCACATTTACATATATATATATATAGTGTATAAACATGGTATGTACATACATACATTTGTATATGCCAGTGTGGTATCTTCCAACACGACGCGACGCGGTTAGAAAGCCAATGAACAAGTTTTGTAGACTGTGCAAATAATTTTCTAATTTAACGTCGTCATCATCGTTGAAGATCGTGGAGCGTGACAGAAATATGGTCTCGAAGCCTGAACTAATATCTATTCCATACTCCAGTCCTCACCAACTTCATGAAAAGCTATTTGCTGTCTCGAGGGGAAAAATTCAAACGAACGTAAAAGAAAAATTTCAAACAAAGAACTTTGGGAAGCTTCGCAATCAACTGACATATACATATGCATACATACATACAACGCACATACAAACATACAATATACATACATTCATACTTTATACATATGTACGTATGTGTGTGGGTGGTTCAATATGTTTAACGCCGAGAACAAAATCCAAAGATCTGATCGGTGATGTGCCATATTAAGCCGCTGATTAATCGATGTACTCAAAAATAAACTTGGCTATATGCCGGTTAAGTGCGTCGGCTTCAGAAGCAATACATAAAATGTATGAATAAAATAAAAAAGAAAAAGGTAATAGAATATACATATGAACATAGATATGTAGATACACGAATAGTTACGGGAACGGAAGGAGCATCTAAGTAATTAACATGGAAATTATGAGGTAAGCCGAAATGCTAAGCAAATGGATAATAACTATAGAAAAGTAAGCAACGTCAGCTACTTGCAAGCGATCAATTTAATAACACTGATGAAGTTCACAATTGTAATGATCATGTTGATGTGTGTGTGTGTGTGTGTATTTCTGTGTGTATCTGTGGGTCTGTGTGTGTGTTTTGTTACTGTGTAGTAAAATTAAATCAAAACGAATGAGCGTGCAAAGCAAAAACCTTAAGACCACAACGACGCAGGCAACCCAAAAGAAAGGTGAAAAAAGCAAAGAAACGGCAGGTTAGCGTATATGTATATACATATACGTACATATGTATATGGAATACAACGGTCTCTCTCGGCTCTCTGCTCTCAATCTCTGTCTTTCTAAGTCTGTATTGCATGTACATATGTTTGTATGTATTATACCTGTTTGTCCACACTCATACCTATATTTTATGTGCTCTATAGAATAACTAAGCAGAGACTGCGACGCTGTCAACCCGATTTCAAACAACAACAAAAACAGCTAAGTGTTATAGACTAGCTTACAAAAGCAACGTCAAAGTTGCTCAAAATAAAACATGCACATTGAATTATATGTACATGAACAATATATATAAATATAAAAAAAATAATAGAATATGTTAAAATTTAAGATAAAGAACACAGTCAATAATCACGACACTAATAATAACAAATAAAAAAAAACATAGAAACTTCATGATATTTGCGCTGCAAACAAAACTGGTTCTGTTACTGTATCAAAAACGAAAATTAAATTAGTAGATCTTTTGAACGAAATACAAAAACTCACACCGTTTGTATAGATGTATGTTTTTTTTTTGTCGGGACAGCAACACCTTCTGTTTAAATGATTTTCAACAGTAGTATTTGTTATCCCACTTATAGAACTTAATAACAAAGACTTGAACGACTGGCGACGTACTTAAGAACTTTTACCAAAGACTCTTACACAGTACAATTCTTAGTAAGCATATACATATGTAAGAACGATTATACTAAAGTTTTGCTTGTGACGACGTCGACAACGTGGCACAGAGTGCCACGTCGCGTCGTCGCTCCTTTAGCTGCTTGTTTTTGACTACGCCATCGAACTCTCAAGTAGAAGCATCACGGGTGCCACATGGGCCAAAAAAAAAAGCCATTTCCATAAAAACATACCAATTCGAATTTTCGGAGTACATTTTTATACCCTTACAAAAGGGTATTACAAGTTTGTTCCGCAAAATATAACGCATAGAAAAGATTTCTCTGACCGCATAAAGTACACTGCGCGCAATTCAACTAAAGGCATTGGCATTCTCTTATAAAGTACTGAGCAAAAAATTAAAAAAAAATTTTTTATAATTTTTGTTGTTTCCGATACTATCTCTTAGAAAATACTGAACAAAAAATTAAAAAAAAATTTTTTATAATTTTTGTTGTTTCCGATACTATCAGGTTCCCACGGGAACCTCTTCCAACCGAAAACCAATCCATTGGTGTCACAGAAACCTCTAGTCGATGATTTCAAAATCTGTACTGTCTGAACTAGATATTTATGTAAATACACATATAAACGATTTTTAAAAATAAAAGCAGTATGAAATGTTAAAACAATAATATTATTTGTATTTACCTACATTTTCTTTTTCTAAATTTAATTTGTTTTAATTCATTTTTCAATTTTTCATTTCATTTTACATAATATTTAGTAAAATTTTTGGTAAACGCTGCTCGCTGCTAAAACCAAAAATCAATAGCAAAGCCAACTTGTTTGCGATTAAGTTCGATAAAATTCGATGCTTTATTTTTCTTAAAATGTCAATGAAAAACTTACGATATAAGTGTTATTTTAAAAAGATAAGAATACTAAAGCCGGTCTTCTAAGATTTTATCTCAATTCATTGCTCTTCAATTGTATGTAAGATTTTGTAAATTATCATAATTATAGCCGAAGTAAGTTGGTAGATCTTTGTGAGATCGATAATTGTTAATTGCAAAAAATTATTTACAACATGTCAGTTTATTAATATATTGGATGCGTCTTTATAGAAAATCCACTATAAACATAAATTTTGAAATTGATTTTATTTTGTTGCGCGCAGAATTCAAGCCATCTGACGCGATAGGTCTTGGATGGTGTTTCTGCTGCACTGAATGCGTTTTCAATCAGATGATCATTTGTTTGCAAGGGGCAAAACTTCAGTAAGCAAAGTAATAAATATTTTTTCAATTTAACTAACAAAGGGCAGCGGGCTTTATAATTATATACATATAAGTCAAAAACCTAATTTACTTTATTATATTATCATATTTGTGATGATGGACGACCAAAACAGAAGTAACCGCTGATTACCCCATTCGATTTTTCAAAGTATCAACTGTATATATTGCCTTTGGGCGCTGCTCAAGGTGGCACCCACCTGCCACAAGTTCTAGAAGTTGTTATTCGTACCATAGCACGACCATGAGATTGCATATTAAGTGCATATGCTCATTTGAAATTGCACTTGTAATAAAAATTCTGTGGGTTAAATTTAAAGAATATTTATTACTTTGTTTACTGAAGTTTTGCCCCTTGCAAACAAATGATCAGCTGTTTGCAAACGCATCCAGTGCAGTAGAAACACCATCCAAGATCTATCGAGTTAGCCTGTTATCGATGGCATGACACGTTTGTGTGAAAATTGGCTATAATGCGGTGCGCCTCTCAGTTGGTTTGGGCGGGAGTTATTTTGCTATTTTGCCTGGGTCCGCGCGTTAACAAGCCCTTGTTTGGTGTCGTTGGGAAACTTGAATGCACTGTTCGTTAGTACATGAACGTCCATAATTATAAGAAATATGCGTTAAATGAAAAAAAAAATTAAATATATTCAATAGCAAATTTACAATGCTTATTTAAAACAAATAAGGTGAACTTTTGGTGTGAATTCCTAACCTTTAATTTAATTTCGTTGAGTGTATAAGTACATAATTAAAATAATTTTTTCCTAAGACGAAAATAAACTTATGTAGATTTTTAGTCAAATTTGCTATTCAAGTAAACCGATTTTTTGCATTTTTTGCAGTCTATTGATCGTTCTTAACCAATGGAAGGCAATGTTTAATTAATAACTTGACAATTGTCGATTTTTTTGGTACTTTTTTTTTTTTTTAACTAGAGACTTAATACTTTGCATGAGTGTTAGTAAGACTAAAGTAAAATTTTTGGTTTATTTTTTAAGTTCAACCACGCCATCAAACCCCTCCGTCCAGCCATCTCTATAAACCTATCGATCTCAGAGACTATAAGAGCTAGAAACTCTACACTCGGTTAATAGGCTCCTGAATACCAAAATTAGACAAAATTTATTTTAAATTTTGGATGCCACGCCCCCTTCTCCCACAAAACGAAAAAAAAACCGATAAAAACTAGTATATATTCAAAACAAATTTATTCAAAAAGCGCAAAAAAGGTTAATAACATTATATAATGGAAACTTTTACAAATAACTTGTCGTTTTTCGCTGCTTGCTCTAGTGTGCGCTACTAAAGTAATACTCCACGGAACAAAATTCAATTTGTTAGTATCTAGAAAAAATACATAATTCAAAACAGTACACAACAACAGCACAAACATTATATTTACTTTTGACTCAAAACCAGCGGTAAGCAGCCAAATTCATCCCGTGAGTCACAACAACATTTGCGACAAAAAGTTGTTTTTCGGTCGAATCATACGTTGAGTCCTGGCACTCACTACATGTATTTTGTTGTTACAAAAATTTGATTGGGTATTGGGTGGGGTTAACTCTTAATATATTTTGTTTTTGTGAGCTCGTACACAATCGTGAACCCACCGCTGTCATAACATATTTGTCTACTGCACAAGAAAAATTTAAAAAGAGCGAAAAAAAATTTATATTATAATTCACCGCTTGAATAAAATCATAAAATATCAAAATATAATTTATTCTTTCAGTCAGTGTACAAGTTACCGTTAGGTCAGGCTGCTCATCGATCCCTGGTACACAGTGTATGCGTTTTGTTATTGCAGAACGCGCATGACCGTTATGTTCCGTTATATTGCGTCGCAAACGGGTGACGCCAAAGACGACGCAATAGACTTACAATGTATGCCAAATAGGCACATTTTTTTAGTTAATCGGTGGCTGCTGCTGATTGGGGAATCTGTTCTAGAAGCGCATAATATAGGAAAATGTCAAGCGCATCTAATGACATACCTCGGACTTCTACACTTTCCATACATTATCTGCAATAGCTTTCAGACTTTAGTGAAAATGTTGCCAAATTTATATCTTTTATCAAAGGTATCTCTATTTCAAATTATATAACGTATGATGTAACGGTTCGATTTTAATCAAATTTGGTCAGCTGGTAAAGTACAGATAGATATCTTGATAAACAAAAAAGTTTTTCATACAACTAACTCAGATTGAAACCGAAAGTATATGATATAGTTATCCGATCTGATCCATTTTTGGATATGTACTATATTTATATGTAAAACGCATATGTGCTAAGTCTAATAAACATACTTTAAAAAAAAACGATTCTCGTTTTCATGTTTTAAAGCAGAAATTTTTCGCAGGCTTTTCAAAAAATCTCCGATCACAGTAACCAATACTTGCTCCTAATGATATTATCCTATTAAAATAAAATTACATTTACAATTATTTGAACACTAATAAGTATTTAAAGTGTCCAATACTGCGTATGTATGTAAATATTGTTTTCAAAAATAAAATTGCCGCCAAATGTGTTTACGTTTGCAAACATAGTAATTCAAATTAATTAATTTTGACTTGCAATATAATCAACACAAGCATTACAATTTGTTTCATACGTAATTATCATTTGCTGGCCCATAATCAATAAATAAATAAATGTTAAATTTCAGGTAGGGTCAGAAAATGTAGTTTTAAAATATTAAGTAAAACTATTGCTGAATGTGTTTTTGATAATGGGGGTATTCACGTAATGTCTTAAATACTTCGTAAACCTGGTAATTGTAACTGGTGGTAAATCAGCTGTAAAAAATTTTTATACAAAATGTGTTAGCTTAAGCGACAATCGAGATGAACATATATATGTAGTTCCTTCACGCAAAAGCTTAACTATTTACGTAAACTTAAGTTTACGCGCATTTACGACACTACGTGAATATCCTCAGTATGTAGTCCTCCAATTTGGCAAATCCGTACATACACACTATGTTTATTAAACATTTCTACGCCTTGAGCTCATTAATTAAGAGTAAAGGTCATAAGACAGTCCATATATTTGCAACAAACAGAAGAAAGCATTTCAGACCACTTAAATGGTCTCAAAGTTTATATTGAATTTTCGATAGAACCATTGAACTGCTGGAAGATTAAGTAGTGCATGGTTGACTTAAGTAAATATATATGTATGTATATGTGTTTGAGGCAGGGACCGCAAATAAGAGTGGAGTTCAAAAAATTAAGCCTGAAAAAAATATTCTAGATGAATGGGAAAATCTTAGATATAGTTATCCAAGATGCAGGATCCTGGAAACAAAATAAACTTTTATATCTAATGTTTATTCAAAAATTACAGTTTAACTTATATTTTTTGAACAAAAAAATAAATTTATGAAATAACAATTAAATTTAATTTAATTTTAAAGTTAAAAATAAAAGTTATTTAAAATTTTTATTTTAAATGTTAACAAAAAAAGTAGTTTTAGAATATCTTCCGAAACGAGTTGTGTATTTTCAAAGTTCAAGTCTAGAAATACTGTTGATCTTATTAAAAGACTGGACGAGAAAAATGAATCACACCTCCGAAAGCCAACCAAATCGGTGTTCTTTATACCTATTTTGATATAGTCGCCAAAATTAATAAGAGGACTACTCTTCAAAAATTTCTCCAATAATATTTTTAATAAGCCGGGAGTTGGCTTAACCAAAGCTGGCAAATGCTAACAAAAAAAAAAAAGATTTGAATACAGGGTATACCACAGCGAGAGCTTTTGAAAGTAATGTTCTTACTTGCATAAATTTGAATTATGTGGTCTCTTTGCTTTTGTCCTATTAACAAGTTTTCCCATTGCCAATTATCATAGCCTCAGAGCCAGTGGCTCTGGCTGTTTCTGTGGCTTTGGTTTTGTAATCGTTTCCAGCTTCAAATACTTCAGCGTCTCCCTTCAAGTTCATCAGCAATTTGTTATTGTTGTTGAATCTGCTTGAATATGGTGCGCTTTTCAGCTATCTGCTTAGCCGTCTAATGTTTAGATTCACCAGCAACACTTTTCTGGCTCGTAATCAGAACGTTTCAAAAAATGCGATTGATTAAATTTCATAGGGATGAGTGTAAAAAAGACCAACATCTCAAGTACCAAACAGTATTGCAATACTTTTAATATATCCAATTATTTTGGCTCGAGTAAATTATATCAAAGGCAGTCGTTTACAAACGAAGTTATATTAGCAATTGTTAAAAAGCTAATATCCATAAAAATACCTATACCAAATTTTAATTGAGTAAAGTCAAAGTAAAGTTAAAGTTATTGATATTGGAAGCAGCATCTATGCAAATAAGAGATAATACATGTCAGCAAATTATATTTATTGATTAGATGACAAGCCATTATCAGGGATGTCTATTTGCCTAACAATCTAGACCGCAACTCAAACTATGATTTTGATTTTTGACATACCTAATTATAATATGAATATCTGAATATGCTGTGCAAATCATGACGATCGGGCAATTAACTTACAAGTAATTAGTAGCCAGTGAATGTATAATATACTCGTATGTTTGTGTTTGCGATGTTGAGTGTGCAGAGTACACCGTAGCGAGTGTACTCGACTATAGCACTTTTACATTTCTATATTCGAATTTATCACTTTTTAAATTTGTAGATTTGCTAATAGTAAAATACATAAAAATCGGTCGATAAATAATAAGTTAATAGCAAAATAATCGTATGTGGCAAAAATATATTTTTTTTTCACAGAAAAAGTCTTGAGGTTATTTAAATTAGTCAATTAACTTAGCATACGTCGGGTTTTTGTTTTTGATGTTGCAAGCCAAAGCATAGAGAAGTAGAAACACTGTTCCTGCAAAATTTGGTTATTTTCACATTGGATACTTTCACGCAATGTAAGTACATATGTATCTCGGGCATGCTGGAATGATGCTGGTGACCGCAGCTAAGTTCTGTTCTATTCAGTTCCACTCTGTCTAGTGTTTTTGCTTGATTGCACAAGATTTTCTTTGAGCAATGTTAAGAAAGAGCATCAGCATCTTTTCCATCTCAGTCAGCGTCTTTTAGTTTTTCTTAAAACTCCCCATTTTCCCATAGCCCTGTTGTCTGGTATCTTCGCAGTTTTTGTTGTGAGCCACTGTTTAAATTGTTTGGTAGTTTTGCTAACAATCCTTACAATCAGCAATCTCAAACTCTATTTTCATTTCTGTATCCACTCTATCTACTTATCCATCAGTTTAAATTTGTTGCCGGCTCGGAGCACTAACCATGTTATATGTCAATCCGTGTGCAATTAGGCGAAATTTATATTGTTTAACTTTGATTCGCAAAAGCCAATTAAATAATGATAATAAAACGGGGCTAATAGTTGAAACTGCACTCATAAAATATATTAAAGAAGATAAGTTTTTCTAGTAGTGCTCTATAGCTCTTTTTAATTTATTTCGGGCTTTATAACTGTCTGTCATCCAATATGCAATCGGGAACTAAAATGACCCATTGCGTTATAAGTAAGAAAATAACGCATTCAACACGTTTTCGTGTACAAGGTAATGTACCATACAATAATATTATCTTTGTCATGGTATCAAAATAATAATTAACCATCGTCAGCTAAAAATCAAATGTATATGGACGTCGAAATTATGTATATGTTTTTCGGTGAATATTTTGGATCAAGCAGCTGAATGTACTGGAATTAAATATAAATTGCTTATGCTTGCCATTCTTAAGCAAATTGTACAAATGGGTCAAAAGCAAATAAATAGAGGAATGAAAGAGCTATATTTTGCATGCTAAAGGTAAGTATATAGCCTTGCAATGGTCTTCTAAATAATCTTAATATTTTATGCGGTGCCAGCTGCGGTGTATGATATGGTTAACTGATTTTAATTATATTTGGTCAGATTATCTAGAGCTTAATCCAATTTAGAATTGGTAAGTTTGGTTGGAATATCTTTAAAAACAAAAAAGTTTCTCATGCAAAACGTTGTTTAAACGATAGATTTAATGGAAGCTATTAGATATAGTGCTCCGATTTTCATCAAACTCGGTTAGATTGTACACATCATAATTCTACCTCGGAATGAAGGAAATGGTTTTTTTTATCCAAGCATGCTGCTTTTATAGGAGCTGTAATATGTTGTGGTTCAACTTGGTCTGATTGTTCGAATCAAAAATCTTCATATATTTCCCAAATTTTGGTCTTAAAAAGGAAAACTTATGATACTGCAAGATGAAATTATCAACTAGGATAAGTTAATTATTTGTTACACAAGGTTAAGAACTCATTAAATAAATAAATAAAAGTAATTTAATGATAAAACTAATATCAGTTGTAAATGTTAAGATTTTATTGTAATTTGGCTATGCCTGTTCTATTTTTTATTAATAGATCTATTTTACACTGGCTTAACAACTTGAAAGGAATGTGGTCCCACTGGAAGCTCACTAAACAGTTGACAGGGGTGGTATTTTGATTTCGGTTTCGGTTTTCCAAAAATTAAAGAAATAAAAGTCGACGAAATTTCTAGAAACTTTCTCTATAAAATATTGGCAACTCATACATATTAATTATAATTAATTAATAATAATAGGGGAGGGATTATTGTACTGCGACCTATTAGATCTATTGTACCCTCTTCTGAGCCTCAATCTCATCCATCAACCCTATCTCCTTCACGAAGTTTACTTAAATGGTCTGTTAGCCTGAGTGAATTCTTCCCCATCGGAATTATGCTCTTATAGATGCCGTAGTCCTGGGGCGTTCCTCTAGCTTGACTGCCTAATATTATTCTCCTCTAGCCTTAGCTGTTCTCGTGTTGTGGGCCTCCCAATGCCACATAAAGGTTCTGGCCGAAGTAGGAGCTTTCATGCTCCCATTCTTACAAACTCATCAGCTGCTTCGTTACCGGATATATTCCTGTGTCTTGAAATTCATCTAAGTGCAAGCCTGTTGTTCCTGCCAAGTTTGTCTAATTTGTTGCCTATGTCTTGCTTAGGGCGCTTATTGTTGCCTACAACATATTAATTTGTTTTATTGAAAATTTCATTGGGACTAAATTCACCCATCAGAAAAGTGTATTTTGCGACACTTTAATTACACTAGTTTACAGCAAAAAAAGGAGCTGGGCTCTAATATACTTTTTTTGATGTATTTTTGGTCACTGATTTCAAAAATGCAAACCATTTATTTTTTCAAAGAATGGTTTTCGAGAAAACCGCGAATAGCTACTTTTTTGGCAGTTTTTCGACTTATTTGTTCATATCTACATGAGATCTTATTTGATCTTAAATAATGTTACACAATTCAATAGATAATTGTATCCTCTTTCTAACGGTATGCCGTTTATGCGAATCGAATAAGAAACAAAGCCATTATAAGCCCTCAAAATTGAAAAATGTGAACTTTTTTTGCATTTTTGAAAAATTGCTGAATTTCAATTGGTCTTTTAAAAATTTAAAAAATTCGTTTAAATATTTTTTAAGATTTATTATGTTAGATAATTTTTTTTACGAATATTTTATACATTGTATACATTTGTCCAAATCGGTCAGTAAATGTGGTAGTTATTCAGCAATTAGTAAAAACACCCAAGAAAAAATTCACCCTGTTCATCACTTTTCCAGTCATATTTGTCGAAAATTTACAATTTAAGAGAGAAAACAGTGATGCGTTAGTATTTTAAAAGAAAAAATGTTGCGTATTGTCTACGGAAAGAGGATACAATTATCTATTGAATTTTGTAACTTTATTTAAGATCAAATAAGATCTCATGTAGATATGAACAAATAAGTCGAAAGACTGCCAAAAAAAACTAGCTATTCGCGGTTTTCTCGAAAACCATTCTTTGAAAAAATAAATGGTTTGCATTTTTGAAATCAGTGACCAAAAATACATCAAAAAAAGTATATGAGAGCCCAGCTCCCTCGATCAAAAAATAATTTGTAAACTAGTGTTATTTATTCATACGTTTGATGGGTTGTGATAAAATTTGAAAACGAAATCGTGGCAGTAAGAAGTAACCAACTGAGCTGTTCTCTGTTCTCTTGCTGTTGAGAGCTATTGGTGTGGCAAATAATTTATTAACCCTACTATTAAAGGAGATTACCAAAAGGAGATTCAACTTGTCATGACAAAATTATAATACCCTAAAACCAATACACTTACAGTTATATTTTTAAATTCTAATGGGAAAAATGCCACATTCTCCACGTCACGTTCGAACCTGCTTAAACGTGAATTAGTAAAAGGTTCTATTGATATTTTTACCAAAATATAAATAAATTTAAAACAACAATTTGTAATATTGAGTTTGGTGTCGCTAAGTTTCATGTTTTTCATAATCATGTTAATCGTCCACCAGAATCGGAGTCTTCGATGAATTCTATGAAAAATTTCCCTATGAAACTACATCTGCATCTAAAATGAATTCCTAGCCCCTGCTGAGAAACATAAAGATAAATAATTCAGATAATTGTGTCTGAAATATGTATAATTTAGGTCATCATCAATTGAGAACGGCTGGGCCGATTTGGCTCAAATTTATTTTCAGTTGTTCAATATTGCCGGGAGAAGCTTTCTAAAATAGAATATTTTGGGAAAAGTTTTCGGAAAAGTCGGTAGCCTCAACAGATGTACTCACTGTTAATGTATACAGTATAGAGCAATGATATAATATTCGCATCATTTCGTCAAATTAAATAAAAATTGTTTGGTAAATTAAAAGAAAAACTATATTTATAAAATTTGTTTTAGAAAGATGAATCGGATAATGATCAAAAGTGATGGCTCATCTCTGAAAAAAAGCTATCAAAAAAACAAAACAGGTTTTTATAAAAAAATGTATTAGCTTAAAAAAATTTTTTTCGTGTTCTGGGGCTACATTTGTATCAGGAAAAGTCGGTTTAGTAAAGGATACAATTTGTGTGTTACCTAGTGTTGCTTAAAATCAGAGTTTACCAAAGAACGCAAGTGTGGTTTATATATTTTACGAGTACATGTACATATATATAAGCGAAATAAATATTTTTGTATAATGTGTACGAAAAACCCCAAAACTCCAGTCTCGGTTGAGCTGTTCGGTATTGGGTCCGGACTTAAGCCCTGTCGTTACCTGTGGCAAAATGAGATAAAATGCAAATAAAAACCAAGAGTGCCATAGTCGAATATAACCGATTACGTGATACCCAGTTCCGAGTCCGTGATCTGCAATCGCAAATACATTGCATACATGTACAATGAAATTTGCTCAGCCTATTCAGATCAGCATAAGAATTACTCGACTGTTATATTGATCAAGAATATATACTTTGTATGGTCGAAGATGATGCCTGTTACATACATTTGCACGTCTTATGACCCCCTTTTCCCAATTACTACTCGGTACAGGGTATATAAACCGGTTTCAAGTCTCAGGCACTAAAAAAAACTTAATTAGAAACAACAACAGCTTCATCTACGAATACAAATATAGCTACAATGATGCGGGCATCGTTGATACAAATAAAAATCAGAAATCTTTTGGAGCTTCGTTTTTTATTTATTTTATTGCTGTTGAGATTTGTTTGATTTAACAAACTGCTGAGCTTGCACTTGTGTGTTACTTGTTTTATAATGCTATCTTGCTTATGGCCGTTGTTGCTTCTTTACCGTGCAAAAATGTATATAAGCAAGAAAGAATACTGTAGTCGAGTACAATCGAATTGTTTTATGCTTTTATTTATTTTTTTTTTTGACGATTTGTGCTTCTTTGGGTGGGAGTTATCAAAAAATTACAACATACGAACTGGGCTGGATCGACTCGGCTATTTATACTCATCAAGAATATACAGTAGCGGACAAAAAAATTCGAACGGTCGAACAAAAGTAAATTTTGTGGAATTTTACCCGTTTTTATTTGGTTAACAAAGAAAAGGCTTTTTAAATCTAGAGATTAATTATTTTAGGAATATTAAACAAAATTTGTTTGATTACACATGGTCTTATATTTCTAGGGATCTTTAAAACAAAAAATAAGCAGTTGTCCTGATTCTTATGAGAGTAAGAAAATTGTTCAATATTTATTTATAAATCCTTTATAAAGGACATAATAATTTTGTCACGCCGAGTTGATTCGCTATTGCCATTTCCGTCTGTTCGTCTGTCTATCTGTTTCTACGAAAACTAGTCTCTTAGTTTTTGAGCCAATAGCCTTATTAGCTTCTGTCATTTTTTTAATTTTTAATATTTATTTGTTATACCCTTTCAAAAGGGTATTGTAATTTTGTCTCGAAATGTGTAACGCATAGAAGGAGACGTTTCCG
>JAWNNH010000030.1:0-47991 GCA_035043045.1 Hirtodrosophila alboralis
GGAATAAATAGTGAGCGGGGCTCCAGAAAATTTTCTGGTGCTCCGCTGGCATTTTACATCAGTGTGTGTGTGTTATTGTGCTGTCAACAATTATCCCTGATTGTGGAGGTCGGCAAGTACTTCAGCCCTGGTGTAAACAACACTGCCGAACAGTGCTGTGAACTATATTAATCTTGATAACAAGAAATAAATTGCATCGTCATGGATGAACGATTGCTTCCGAAATCGCAGCCGACGCATGGGCACTGCACTCGCTTCAAGAAAATGAGAGAAGTTGCTGGGGAGTCACCAGCTGAAATCAGAGCCAGAATCATGAAGGATGCGGCGGTTAAAATGACAAATACTCAAGTTAGTATATCTAATGGCAGTAGTAGCAATTTGGCTGCAACAACATGCGGCACTACTTCACACTGACGTCGTCAATTTCAAGTCAGGCCTCTACTTATACGGTCACAACCTTGTTAAGTGGAGGCGAATGTTCCACCCCGAATATTGTGAATATAAATAATGCTACTAATCAAGTAACTTATAATGCTCCTGAGAAAGGAAAGGAGCCGCAGAGGTCACTTAACTGGCAGACCCCTAAAATAAAGCGTAAGCCGTCGTCTCATTTGACAAAGGTGAACATCAAAAAAGGGAGATTGATTGCTACTCAGCTCAAAGGCGATACCAATAGTAACCGATTTGCAACGCTGGCAAATGAAATAGAGGTTGATGATCCAACAGAGGAGAAAAGCTCACATGCAGAGGCACTGGCTGATGAGATGGAAACTGACCAGCGCCCTGAAAATGCACGCAGCGTACCTAGATCGCGGAAACCACCCCCAATAAACATTGAAGATGTATCAAATGTTATCCTAATGGAGAGTGAGCTTGATGTTATCATTGGCCCAGAAATACACACTTCCACAGGCACAGAAGGAGATAGAGTCTATGTTACGACTCCGATTCATTCGTAGCCTAATTAACTACCTTAAAGAGAACAATGGCACCATTTACAGGCACAGGAGGAAGAGGCTGACAGTCTACGTTACGAACTCCGGCAAGCTCATACCCCTGAAGAACGCATCAAAGAAGCTTTCATGCGACATGGTCATAATGTATTCGTATCTACAACCCTGCGTCCCCATAAGGTTGCTCTTACCATAATGGTGAAACTGTGAACGACATTAGCCCCCAACATGTCTACTTCATGTGAAATTTGGCACGCAGGGAATAATAACAAGGAGGCACTTAAAGTCAACCAAATTGGGCGTCAAAGGGTCTCGGTAGAAATACCCAAGAAAAACTTGGACGCAATTCTTTGTCACAGATGCCAAGGTTTCGGGCATACCAAAAACTACTGTATAGGCCATACATCTGTGGTAAGTGTGCCCAGGATCATCCAACTGCGCATTGCAAGGAAACTGCGGAAGATGAATCTCTGCTGTATCAACTGTGGAGGTAACCATGCGGCTTGGTTTAGGGATGCCGAGTTTTCAAAAACAAAACAGATGAGCGCAGTCCAAAAATCAACACTGCTAGACGTTCTACTACTATCCAGAATAATCGTCAACAATTTGTTCCGGCAGCCTTTGTGCGTAAGGAACTTTTCCTATTCAGATTCGGTTCGCACAGGGTTACAAGTAGCAAACCCTCCGCGGAACAGAGGCTCAATAGAGAAAAATAAAACTGAAAATGCACCTTCTATTTTCCAGCACCAGACTGAGCCTTGGCAAGACATACCACCTAACAGAAGCTCGAGGTTAGAGGAGGCCATAGAGGCGCTGACAGCGAAAGTTGACACTCTCCAAGTTATGTTTAAGGAACTACAGGGGACAAACCAGTTTCTTAAACAAATGTGTCTGAGTCTCTTGAACGCTAAAAAATGATGCCTCGTTCACTTAGTCTCGGATTATGGAATGCCCGGAGTCTCTCTGGGCATGTTGAGGAACTCAAGCAGTTCCTAACTGAGCACACTATAGATGTGATGCTTATCACTGAAACCTGGCTGAGAGCGGGTATTACAGTATTCATTCCCGGATACAATATCCACAAAGCGGACCACCCAAGCAATAGTTCAAGAGGAGGAGCGGCGATGCTAGTAAGACAAGACATCATATATTTATAACTTGATCCTGGGAGAATGAATCATCTACAAATAACCACCATTCAAGTCGCTACAAGCACGTTTGAATTAGTAATCTCTTCTCTCTACCTTCCTCCAAACTTCCATTGGTCGGCAGCGGACTTTAGCCTCGTTTTCAACAATCTGGGGAGAAAATTTCTAATTGGTGGCGATTTTAATGCCAAAAGTAGACTCTGGGGAAGTTTTAGAGGCAGATGCGAGGGGTAGTTGCCTGCAGGATGTAATTCAAAATTTCAATTTTCAAGTCCTTGCAACTGGGCAAGCAACACACTTTCCATACGCTCAAAACTACTCACCAAGCGCTATTGATTTTTTTATCTTTAATGGATCTTTAGCGCCCTGAAGATTTGGATATAAGAACTAAGTATCAGCTTTCTTCAGACCACCTTCCCTTGGTAGCTACTTTTGATTCTGCTCCGAAGACGAAAGTGCCAAAGAAAAGATTGCATCCACGTGGTGCAAATATAGATACTTTCCGCAGAGAACTGGAAGAATCTCTGGATCTTAATCTTGAAATCTTGCAACCAGAAGACATTGATGATGCGCATGCGATCTTTCTTAATAAGGTACATGCAGCTGCTCTTATTGCCGCTCCTGTAAGCCAAACGCATGAATCAAGTTCGCACAACAGACTCCATCCAGCTATTGAAGCTCTGCTGCTGATTAAGCGAAGGCTTAGGCGGCAATATTGTCGTACCCGTGATCCAATAGTGGACAGAGTATATCGAAGGGTGTCCAATAGGATCAAGAAGCTGCTTGTGCTTCATAAGCCAATGGAAAACGACCGCCTCCTATCAAATGTGTCATCTGATGACAGTTCAAGACACTCGCTGTGGACCCTGGCCAAAAGATATAAGCAGCAAGCGACTCCCAAGTTCCCTGTTAAGAAACCTGACGGATCCTGGGCCAGATCCCCATTGGAGCGAGCAGAGGCCTTTGCTGAAGACTTGGAGGCACGCTTTCAACCATTTAATACCAGCTCACCAAACAGGATTAGAAAGGTTCAATTGGTGCTCGACAGTCCTGACCAGTTATGCCCTCCAGTTGCTCCCATCACACAAGAGGAAATTTCAGCACACATTAAAGGTCTACAAACCAAAAAGACTCCTGGAGAAGATTGTCTGGACAACGTAACACTTAAGAGAAAGAAAGAGCCCTTCCTCTTTAGACTCGTACAGACCAATAAGCTTGTTGCCCACGATTTCGAAACTCTTTGAGCGTTGCCTACTGACGCGCCTTTTGTCTGTAGAAACGTTTAAACGGAAAATACCGCCTTTTCAATTTGGTTTAAGAAAGTCCCATGGAACACCAGAACAATTGAATAGGGTAGTAAAGTTCATCCTTGAGGGATTTGAGGCCAAAGAGTACGTGGTTGCGGCATTTCTGGATATAAGACAGGCCTTCGATAGAGTTTGGCATAATTGTCTTCTCAGCAAAATCAAGCCCTTATTGCCGCCTCAACTATTTCGGATAGAGCGAAGCTTTTTAACGGACCGATTCTTCTCGGTGGTACTGGATGGTGTGGAATCCAGCGTTAAGGCCATTGGGGCTGGAGTTCCTCAGGAAAGTGTGTTGGCGCCCACTCTGTATACCTTGTTCACACACGACATGCCCACTGGCTCCAAAATTGCACTAGATGACCCTCAGGACCTTCTCGTCGCAACTTTTGCTGACGACACAGCCATTCTGGGTAGAAGCTCATGTGTCTATGAAGCCACGGACATACTACAGTATTACCTGCATAGTTTTGAAATGTGGGCAAAGCGCTGGAACATTGGCATCAATATAAGTAAGTGTGCCAACGTGACCTACGCTCTACGTAGGGATATCTGCCCGGGAGTCTTCTTGCATGACGAACTACTTGAACAACACCCCAGCTATAAATATTTGGGAGTGCATTTGGACAGACGCCTGACTTTCACAAAGCATATATCCAGCATTACAGCGTCACTCAGGCAAAGAATCAAGAGACTTGGATGGCTTTTAAACAGTAAAAATAAACTGTCTCTTAGAAATAAGGTAACCATATATAAGACCTGCATTGCTCCTGCCTAGCGTTATGGATTGCAGGTGTACGGAATCGCTGCGAAATCCCATTTAGCAAAAATTTACATACTGCAAGCACAAATTCTCCGCATATTAACTGGAGCTCCCTGGTACGTGAGAACTGCAAATATTGAAAGAGACCTAGGTGTTCCAAAAGTGGGAGATGTTATAAATAGCCAGACTGCAAGCTATATGGTGCGGCTAAGAAATCATCCAAACATATAAGCAAGGCGTCTCCTGAAGCGACGAAAAAAAGGAGGTATCAGATTGCGTCGTAGACTGCGGAGGTCACATCCGGTTGACCTTGCACTAAGGTTGATATAAATGTTGTTAAACAGACAATTTTGTTTTTTTTTTTTAAGTTGTGTTGTTTTTATTATTAACCAGACTTAATTTTGTTATTTTTTTTTTTGTTAAGTTGTTTTTGTTATTATTGTTTGTTAAGTTTAATGTAAGTTGTTGAGAAATTACAGTAAAATTAAATGTTTCCAAAAAAAAAAAAAAAAATAATAATAATAGCTTTTGTAATTCATTGTGGCCGTACTTCATTTAGCACTGCGCCGCTGGGTACGGATAAGAAAAAAAAGGTGGTAGACCCGTCATCCCATATAAGAGAAATGAAACTCAAATGCTTTCATCATAGGTCCATTTTCTACTTCGGGTTTCGCCGGATGTTTCTTACGCTCTTGTCCTCTTGAGAGAACTCGTAATTCGTTAGCGCACCTGTGGTGGTGGAGAGAGAGACAGTTTGTGGACAGACGAGAGCATTCATTTTCAAGTACATTGAGCGAAAAAGTTGTGTACATTCGATCGACACAATAAGCGTTGATGCGCTAAGGCACAATATAAGTCGCCCACAATACTGAAACTTGAACGCGAACTTAGTAATTAGCATTTATATAGGATCTGACAACGAAAAATTAATTATGACATGTACATACATATTAATGTACTTTCATCTTAATAAAATTTATAGAAAAAATATATTAAATTGCAATCAAATTCCAAAATCATCCTTATACATGTTTAATACAAACACACAATTTATATGTAAATGTTGAGATAGGTCACGAGTCATTGAAATTCAAATATACATTTATATGTATGTATGTATATGCATGTGTGTGCGCAGGCTGAACAATTTTACCGCGGACTCGTCAAAGATCGTCGTTAATATTGCCAGGCACATGTGTATATGTATATTTATGTATATATGTGCATGCTCTAGCTATGCATACATTTATATGTGTGTACTGCATGGGCATTTAAAGGTCTTAAGACAAAATTCTAACAAAATTTCTTAAGGAATTGAAAATCGACAACTGCGCAAGTACCCTGCAAATTTGAATGAAATTCTATAATAATATTTTGAGTATTTGCTTACTTGATTTAAAGAGAAAACATCAATATGTTGTATTATGCTATAAATGTGCTAATAATTATGAATCTGTTCATTTAAATACAAATTCTAATTATTTTTATGTTGAGTCAATGGTAAAGTTTCAGTAATTTGGGCGGCTTATATTGTGTCTTGGTGCATCAACGCTTATTGTGTCGATCGAATGTACACAACTTTTTCGCTCAATGTACTTGAAAATGAGTGTCCCCGTCTGTCCACAAGCTGCTCTCTCACTCTCTCTCTCTCTCTCCACCACAAAAGGTCCGCTATGGAATTTTGAGTTCTCTCACGTGGCAAGAGCGTAAGAAACACCCGACGAAACCCGAAGTGCAAAATGGTCCTGTGATGAAATTTTGTGGTTGCCATTTTCCTTCTATGGGTTGAAGGGTCTATATACTCTTTTGTTCCTGGCTCAGTGTAACTTTTTCTAAGGCAGCGGACATATAGCCGATTTCCACACAAACGCGTCATGCCATCGATAACAGGCTAACTCGATTGGTCTTGGATGGTGTTTCTACTGCACTGAATGCGTGTGCAATCAGCTGATCATTTGTTTGCAAGGGGCAAAACTTCAGTAAACCAAGTAATAAATATTTTTTAAATTTAACCAATAGTATTTTTATGACAAGTGCAATATCAAATAAGCATATGCGCTTAATATGAAATCTCATCTCGAATTACAACTTCTAGAACTTGTAGCATGTGGGTGCCACCTTGAGCAGCGCCCAAACGCAGCAGTTGATACTTTGAATTATAGAATGGGGTAACCAGCGATTACTTCTGTTTTGGTTGACCATCATCACGTATATGATAATATAATAAAGTAAATTAAGCTCTTGACACAGATGTATATAATTATAAGGGTCATGTGCTCTGGAACCTGCTATGAATCTTGTATATTTTTCAAGAGAGCAAAATAAAAGTGAAGTCGGAAGAAACTTCAACATTTATATAGAACATTATAAGCTTATACAACTCTGCAGTTCTTGGAATTGTTTTTAATATATTTGTCGTTTTAATTTTCGCGGCTTAATTTTGAAATTATAATTGTTAAAAACAGCTGTTTTGTGCAAAATTGATCTAACAGCAACGCAATCTATGAAATTCTACCAAAAACGAGTTGGTACAACCCGCGTTCATTCCGAACGTGCGTCATGCGAGTTTCGATGTGAATGGCAAACGCGTTCAACGCATCCACCAATGGAAATCCACTACTACTATGATCTATGACTGAAGTGGGGCGGCGATCGAGACTGAACTCACAATAACAAAATATATAACGGGTTGCACAAGTAAAATTTCGAACCAACAAAATACACAAAAGTGTGTGTTTCAAACTCGGAGTCGATCGCACAAGTCCTCATCTCGAGCGAGTTCACAAAAACAAAATACACTGACGGGTTTTTCTTAGCGCACATCAAAATTTTTTCGGGATCGACCAAAAAAAGACTTGTTGTAAATGTTGTGACACATGAGCTGATTTTTCGTGCCCATCACTACTTTGCAATGAGCAATAAAATTACCATCACGGCCGCATCTGAAACACTTCTTGTTTCTCTTTGCACCGTTATTTACTTGCGCGTTTCTCTTTCCACAGTTTTTAGTTGCTGTACATAATAATCCGCACCCTCGATGTTCACTCGTTGTCTGTCTCCCTCTTCAATAATTTTGATTTTTAGGTCAGACAAGGATGGTAATACTTCTAGCGTTTCGATCGCGACGACAAAATTCTCAAAAAAGCAAAATTGACAGAATGTCTTCAGAATATTCCATTTAAATTTTCTTTAACTTGTCAACTAAATCGGAAAACTCATTTATATGGTTTTGTACATTCGAACATTCACACAAGCTTAACCGAAGCAACTTTCTGAACAGCATAATTTTTCTTGCCGGTTCACGTGGTTAATACCAGAGACCGGCGGCAGTGCTTAATTTTAGCACTACTAGTGTACGCGATTTAAATGCCTTGCCGGTCTTACTAACACAGCATAAATTGCGGTTGCGGTGTTTAAATACCGTAAAGTATGTGGGTACAGCGCAGACAATCCAAAAAAATATGCGATTAAAAGACATACTCAAGAAATTACTCCGCTACGCCGATCTCGCGCATTCTGTTTGTATCTTCATTTTACTTCGTTGTTCTAAAACCCCGTAGCAAAATACGCAAGCCGCAATTCGGCAGAGGCAAATATGACATAGAAGAATATGACAAAATGCGCGCACATACATGTGAGTGGTGAGATCAGATAATTATTCTATGCCAGAATCTCGTGAGCTACAGACGCATTAGTGAATTACGAAACTAAGTCATTAAAGTTAAATAAAGTACATAGTGAATATTGTTAAATTTAAGTATCCATATAATATCAATAAACGATCATAATAATAAACGTCGTCTCGGATTGTTCTTTGCATCACTGCGGAATACCGGGGCCACAATTTTGAGGGCTCAACCGGGATATGAACAATTACAAAAACATATATTAAAACGGTGTACGATATTAAAAATTTCGTAATTTGTGTGTGCAACAATTAACAAAAAAAATTGGCTGAGATCTGTGAAGCGTAATTTCAAAAGTTGTGAAATTCGTTTCATGCATAAGACATCGAGTCAGAAGGCAAGGAAATAACGGCGCTTGTAAAGAGAAAACGAAGCAGTGACGAAATTCGTTCAAAGTGCAAGACAAATTCTGGCGACGAAAAGACGTAGGCGACAAGAAAACGAAGCTTCGACAAAATTCGTTGAAAGCGGCAAGACAAATTATGGGAACGAAAAGGCGCAGACGACCAGAAAACGCAGCAGTGGTGAAATTGTCGAAGGCAGACAGAAAATTGAGAAGGCAACAACGTAACGGCGCAGTCAACGGTCAACGAAAAGACGAACATAAGAGAAGCAGCAACGTAACGGAGAGTGGTACGACGCGAAGCTTGGGATAGTACACAGACAACATAAGCAAGGGCTGGTGTGTTGTCGCTGTGGCGGACTGATCAAGGCTAGAGGCGTGTAGCAGTAACGTTGGCAGCGAGTACATTTGTGTGAGCAACAGAAGATATAAACGACAGAGAGAGCAGAAGTAGAGAACGTGCGTGTACAGACCAATAGAGGCAAGCAGCTGTGGCTTGTGGGTATAGTCTGGTACGACGACGAGTAAGCTGTCTGTGGATGAGTCGTAGTGATTTGCAGAGAAACTTGCACGAGTGATCTGAAGAGAGTGACGCGAGATGCCGGTCAAAGTTGCAAAAAAACTAACATAGTGTTAAGAGAGCAAAGCAAAGTAAAGCAAAACAAAGTAAAGTAAAGTAAATTGTTAAAGTCATTGGCATTGAAAATTTTGTGTGTTTGCCGTCGTCCCCTGGCTGATTTTGTCGAAATCAAGGAACGTAATTTTTCTGATTTAATTTGAAATAATTTTGCTTAAAAATATTTAAAATTAAGAAAATTAATAGAGACGAGATTTTGGCGTTGCTTGCGGATTTGCGCACTAAATTATCTGAGCTTGGATTAAGTATGACTGGAAGAAAAGTGGAGTTGCAAAACTGGCTCATGGTGCATTATGGGTTGCAAACGATTGAGGAAAATGCTCTAGACAACAGTAATCGAAAATGTGCGGCGTGAGAGTATAACAGGTAGAGCAGAAAGTGTAACCGGATTGGGACAGAATAGACAAACACGTTACGTTAAAGGATGTGGAAGGTAGTGTTTCGCAATTCACTGGTTCAAATTCCCCAGACATTAATCTGTGGATAGAAGAACTTGAAGAGTGTGCGCTTACGGTAAAGTGGAGTCAGCTCCAAGTATTTATTTACGCCAAACAATTCCTTAGTGGTGCAGCAAAGTTGTTTATACGTAGCCAGCGAGATATTCGTGATTGGAGTGCATTGAAACTTGCATTGATCGACGAATTTGGTGTTAGAATGTCGTCAGCAGAAATTCATCGTAGACTTAGTAAGCGGCAGCTGAAGAAAAATGAAACATTACACGAGTATTTGTTTTCGTTAATGGAAATAGCCAAGCTGATTGATTTAGACGATGAAAGTTTGATCGAATATTTTGTGAATGGTATTCCATATTCAAGAGCTAACAAGGCATTAGTCTAGTAATATTATTAAAGATACAGAGGCATACCAAAAAGTGCGAGGCCCATTAAAGCCGCTAAGCAAATATGGCTCGCAAAGTGGTAGAAGTGAAAGTGAAACGGAAAGGGTATCAGATACGGTTAGAAAATGTTATAAATGTGGAGACACATCCCATTTACGAAAGTATTGTACGAAAAATGATTTCAAGTGTTTCAAGTGTAATCAGCCAGGACATAGAGCAGTTCAGTGTAAAGTCGAGATACAGATTAAACGAGAATAGGTTATCAACCTTGTGCAGGAGGAAGTTAAAACAAAGCTATCAAGCACGTTTACTTCGTCTGGGCTGGAATTGAAAACTGTTATGCATGCAAAAGGCAGTTTTAAAGGTCTTGTGGATACAGGAGCAGATCTTTGTTTGATGCACAGAAGAGTTTTCTTAAAATTGGACGATAATAGGTTGACAGGTAGTGAGAAATGTTTAACAGGTATTGGCGAGATTAAAATTGTGACTTTTGGAAGTTTAGTCATTCCTGTGTATATCGATGGCATCGATATGGATGTTGAATTCCATGTTATAGCTGATGAAGATATGGCGTTTGAAGCGATCTTGGGCAGAACGATCCTGAAAATATCGATATGAAAGTTACAAAGGACGGTACAGAGTTTGCTCGCAAAGTTGTTATTGGTATTCAGAGAGAGAATAGTTCTTGTACGGAGTTATTAAAAGAGTTCAAAAAATAGCGAGCAAGCTATAGTGGATGAGTAAATTATACAGTGGTTGTCTGAAGGTACTATCAAGTCAAGTATGTCAGAGTATGCTTCACCTTTTGTGCTGGTAGCAACGAAAAATGGAGAGAAGCGATTATGCTGTGACTATCGAAAGTTAAATGAAAAGATAGTACGAGATAATTTTCCAATGGTGCAAATGGACAGCGTGATAGAACAGTTACAGGAAGCAAGGATATTCACGACGTTGGATTTGACAAATGGTTACTTTCACGTACCTGTCGAACCACAGTCGCAGAAGCATACATCATTTGTAACGCAGAAACGGCAGTACGAGTTTTTGTTCGTAGCATTTGGTATATCAAACTCGAACGCAGTTTTTACTCGATTCATTATGGCGGTATTGCTCGAATTGATTAAAAACGGTGATGCATTCGTGTATATGGATGATATTATCATTCCAAGTATTGACATTGAAGAGGGCATGGAAAAACTGAATAGAGTGCTTGAAGTTGCAGCTAGAAATTGTTTACGAAGAAATTGGAGCAAATGTCAGGCTTTGCAGAGCAAGGTAAATTTCTTAGGGTACATTGTTGAGAATGGTCCAATTAGACCTAGCGAGAAGGAAACTCAGGCTGTTGCTTATTTTCCCATACCTCGTGATAAAAAAAGCTATACAACGTTTTCTGGGATTGACTTCGTATTTTGGAAAGTTGATTATCATGTTGCGGAAAGGTTCAGATTTCAAATTTAAAGAGTTAGTACAAATAGCACTTAAACAGTTGAAAGCAGCGTTGATCAGTAAGCCAGTTCTAAGCTTGTATAATCCGAAATGGGCAACAGAGATACACACTGCCGCTTATAAGTTTGGTTTTGGGGTAGTGCTTTTGCAGAAAAATCTAGATGATAGATTGTTACACCCAGTTCTGTATATGAGTCGTAAAACGAAGCCGTAAACGAAGCATTGACAAAATGGAGAATCTATGTCTTGGAAACAAAGTTTAAAATCATCACTGATTGTAACGCGTTCGCCTTAGCTATGAAAAAGAAAGAGGTGCCGTTGCGAGTAGCCAGGTGGGCAATGTACTTTTAAGATTTTGAATATGAGATAGAGCATCGGTCCGGTACAAAAATCAGACATGTAGATGCATTGAGCAGGGTTGCTTGTTTTGTATTGAAGGAAAGTGTGACGCACAGGCTAAAGGAAGCACAAATGGCAGATGACTGGACAAAAGTAATTAGAAGTCTTGTGGAGAGTCAGAGTTATGAGGACTTTTACATATCAAATCAGATTTTAATTAAAGATCCAGATCGAGAATTGATTGTCGTGCCATCACAAATGGAAACCGAAATAATTCAGATTGCGCACAGACATGGACATTTCGCAGCAAAGAAAACGCAAGAATTGGTTGAGAAGTCGTACTATATACCAAAACTGATGGGAAAAGTAGCGCGAGCAGTGGGAAGCTGTGTAGAGTGCATATTGGTAAATACAAAGGCTGGCAAGCAAGAAGGTTATTTATCGTCTATAGATAAGGGCGATAAGCCGTTGGTCACTTTTCGTATTGACCATGTCGGGCCATTGGATATCACAAAGAAACGCTATAATCACATATTGGTGATAGTTGACGCTTTTCGAAGTATGTTTAGTTGTATCCGACTTGTAGTACAGGTGTTAATGAGGTGATAGGTTGTTTGGAAGGACAAGCCATAAATTTTGGTAATCCGTGTAGAATTGTGTCTAACAGGGGTGCAGCGCTTACAGCAAATGCGTTTAAAGATTATTGTGACAGGCAGGGTATCCAAAATTTAATGATCACAACAGGCGTGCCGCGCGGTAATGGACAAGTTGAGCGTATGCACAAGATAGTCATACCAATGTTGTAAAAGTTAAGGATCGTGGTATAAGCATTTAGGTACGGTACAACAGATAATAAATAGTATTGAACCGAGGAGTACAACAATTGCGCCGTTCAAGATTTTGACAGGAGATAATATGCGTGTGAATGGTATAACTGAAAGAGTTGGCACAGCAGTCATTAATTGATGAGCTTGACACTGAACGTGAAAAAATACGTAAGAAGGAGTATAAAGTAAATGATTCGGTGGCTATAAAGAACACTCAGTATGGAGTTGGTTTAAAATAAAAAGGGAAATATCTATGGCCGTACAAAGTGGTCAAAATAAATACGCATGGCCGCTATGATGTAGTAAAAGTTGGAGACGGTGAAGGGCCGTGTCAAATATCAAACCGAAAGTAGGAATGGGAAAAGAGCAGGTCAAAGAACAACCAGTAGAGAGAGAGACACGAAGTGGCCGTCGTTATTAAACGACGACATAGCAAGGGGGGTTGGTAAAGCGAGTGGTGAGATCAGATAATTATTCGATGCCAAAATCTCGTGAGCTACAGACGCATTAGTGAATTACGAAACTAAGTCATTAAAGTTAAATAAAGTACATAGTGAATATTGTTAAATTTAAGTATCCATATAATATCAATAAACGATCGTAATAATCAACGTCGTCTCGGATTGTTCTTTGCATCACTGCGGAATACCGGGACCACATACATACATACATAAATTGTGATTGTAAATGTATATTTTATTATCATACACAGTCTAGCCGTCAATTTTTAAATATTTTTTTACTAGTTTTAATTTGTTGCACTTTTTAGCTATTTTTGTTGTATGTCTATATTTTTTTAGAACACTCAATTATTATTCTTTTATTTTAAATTTTATTAATTACTTTCAATAAATTAATTATTAGTTAATAATAGTGAATATTTGCATGTGCACGTAAAGTTATATATATAATATTGTTAACTTTATTGTCTATCCTTATTTTTGCTAAAAAGAAACGCCTACATCTACATATGTATGTACTACATATTATATAGGTGCAAACAAACATACATTCAGAAAGACATGCCAAACGAAAACAACGAAAAACAAGCACACAATGAGTCGTGTGAGCGATCGCTGAGCATTAAAAATACACATAAGTTTTAGGGGTTGTTTTTGCATACTCACATATTACGCGGTGGCCGTACACATTAGTTGAAATTATACCAAGTCAATACGTGAAGATCATTATTTGTACCGCAAAAAAAAGCAACGCACAAAATACTGAGTTAAAAAACACCGCATCAATTTTTGATCTAGTATTATTATACTCGAGTATGAAATATACCATGTATGTATGGGGTGTACTTGTAGTTGCGGTGCACCGGTGCAGGTCTCTTGTTGGTACAATCCGGCGAGCTTCTCCTTCTTTTGCCGAACCACTATTTTGTATACAGTTTATTTGCAATATGTTTCAATTGTTTGAGAGCAACTAACTCGGTATACATAAGTATAAGAGACAAGGCAAAATGGACAAACTTAAGTGTGACCAGGATTCAAGTAATAACAATGTGCAATTTAAAAAAAAAAAAAGAAGAGGAAAGCCCAAACTAACCGGATTTACCCTATTTGAGACCTTCTAAATCGAACTACATCATTTGTTTTTCGCGCTATCACGATGGTTTTATACAATTTTTTTTTGTTTTTTTTTTTCGTTGATCTATTAATCTGTTGGTGTTAATTTTTTTGAAAAACCTACTTAAGCAAAGCTGTTCTAAATACTCCAAAGTTCAACTTATATGAACATACCAAACCTTCAAATTGAAGTCCTATAGATGTTTTGGGCCAAAATAATGGAAAAATCGTAATCTGACATTTCTATAGGCTCTGTAGCCAAGTCAAACTTCGCCCTTCTAAACTGTTTGTGCTACGAGAAATAAATGGATAGATGCACTAACTAAAGAGTATACTCTTTAGTTAATGATAGATGCAAAAGACAGTTTTTCCAAAACCCTAAACAATTTTTTTAATTTTCTTAATTCCAAGCGTAAATCTTCAAATTTACCTTCCCCTTTTTTCTTGGGATGGATAAAACCAGCAACGATTCTGCTTCTGCTGATCTATTTGCAAATTTTTTCCAATCAACCTACTCTTCTGTTTCCCCTATTAACTCAGCTTATCCTTATAGTATTTTACCCTCCAATTCTATCTTTACTCCAAATATTTCATATAGCTCCCTAACCTCCGCTATTAATTCCATAAAATCTTCTCTCTCTCCTGGGCTTTACAACATTTCTGGTTGTGTCCATAAGGAGTGTTGTACTTCTTTAGCTGAACCGTTGCTAAAACTTTTTAATTTATCCCTTGAATCCGCAATCTTTCCAGATCTTTGGAAAGATTCATATATCATTCCTTTCTATAAAAAAGGTGGAAAATCTGATATATCGAATTACAGAGGTATTGTAAAGTTGTCTTCTATTCCAAAGATATTTGAAAAAATTCTTGCTTCTTCTTTGCAGCATTTTTGTAAATCTATTATTTTCGCTGCCCAACATGGCTTTGTAAAGGGTCGGTCCACTACGACCAACTTGTTTGAATTTACCACCTTGGTAAATGATGCATTATTAAGAAAAAGTCAAACTGATGTGATATATACTGACTTCAGTAAAGCCTTTGACTCTGTGAACCACGACCTCTTACTTTATAAACTTAACTGTATAGGTTTCCCTCCTTCCTGCTTAAGTTTAATCTCAACCTACTTAAAAGGCAGAACCCAAAAAGTACTGCTTAGGTCAACCATTTCGAGTTCGGTTTACGTAACTTCTGGTGTACCTCAAAGTAGTCATTTGGGACCATTATTCTTTACATTATTTATTAATGATCTACCTACCATTCTGTCTCAGTCTCTTATACTTATGTACGCAGATGATGTAAAACTTTTATTTTCATACACAGATTCCCTTCGTCATAGTCGTCTGCAAGACGATTTGAACGCCATGCAACTTTGCTGCTTGACCAATAAGTTGCAGCTCAATTGTTCTGAGTGTATGTTTATGACATTCTATCGCACTAGGCCCTATTTAGGCACTTATACGATTGTCAATTCTCCATTGCAACGTATAACTACTGTGAAAGACCTTGGAGCTTTATTTGAAAGTAAATTGAATTTCAATTTACATATTTCGACCATTATTAATGAAGCCAAGGGAGTACTTGGATTTATTAAACGATGGTCGAATGAATTTCTTTTTCGTCCGATTTTGAAATATTGCTTTTGCATATGGTGTCCGCAGTACAGTATTAACCAGAATCGGATTGAGTCTGTTCAGAAGCAGTTTTTGCTTTTTGCCTTGCGAGGTTTAAACTGGGATCCAAACCTTCGTTTACCATCGTACTCCAGTAGGCTTCTCCTTCTCAATCTTCCGTCTTTAATTAATCGTAGAAAAACTCTTGGTGTTGTTTTTCTCCATAAATTAATTATTGGTGAGATTGACTCTATGTTTCTTTTAGGTTGTATAAATTTTTCTGTTCCTTGTCGTACAACGAGAAATTACTTTCCTCTCACCCTCCCAGTATGTACAACTGATTATGCTTTGCACAGTTCTTTTCACGCTTTATGTGTCAATTATAATTCATTATATCACGTACTCGCAACTGAACTCTCTCTTCCCTCTTTAAAATACTATCTTTCCCTATATCTTACAAGAAATCCCTGACCACAATAGATGTATAGGCTTAGCTGGCCAGCCCGCCTAATACATCTCCTCTATTGGGTCAGAGATATTTCTGTAACTTTCTTTAAAATTTCCTTATTTTTCTCTTACTTCTTGTCCTTGTCTCTCTATACCTATTTTTAAATTAATCTTATTTTCTTATTTATTTAGTAATTTTTATGTTAATTTATTTTTAATTTTAATTAAATTTAATATTTATTATAAATATATATATATATATTCTTTTTTTTTTTACTAATTTTATTTTTAATTATAAACACTTTTTCAACTTTTATTACTAACTCTCTTTTGTTTAGCTTCTAGTTCAAGTAATGACACTGACTAACCTGTTCCTACAAAAACTAATTTTAGACCTGATTGCAAATCGGATAATTTCTTTGGGAGCTATAAGATATAGTAATTGGATTTAGAACTTGGACTCATTATCCAGGTTATGAAAAAACGTCAATCTGGTCAGTTTGACAGATATTTTAAAGAATAAAAAAAAATTCCTATAAGAACTAATTTTTGGCCGACTGTTTTTATATATGACATAATAATAGGCCGATGTCGATGATCATTGGTCAGATTGATTAAACCATAATGAAACTGTTAACTGCAAAGTTTGGTTGTGATATATTAAAAAACAAAAAAGTTTTTTATAGAAACACTTATTTTTCCTCCAAGAGCCTATAGAAATGGCTGTTAGATTACAATTTTTCAATTATTTTAGCCCAAAGCACCTACAGGAGCTTAATTTGAAGATTTTGTGTGTTCATAAAAGTTGAACTTTGGAGTATTTAGAATAATTTTGTCAATGTAGGATTTTTTAAAGAACCAATACCAACAGATTCATAAATCAACGAAAAATAAGTACCTGTCTAACTGTAGACCGCACTGCCGGTTTGCCCGTGCATCAAATAGGATGCACTGATCGTTTGAGTTCTGGTTATAAACTGATTTTATTCTTACGAATCCTAGGTCTTATATACTATACCGGGCTCTTTAGACTTGGACTACCTGCTGCACTTCATATCGCCGCAGCCATAAAAAGGATCATAAATAATGTTATTTATTAAGTTTGTTTCGGACAAGTACACACGTAAAATTAGAATAAGTACACATTAAATAATTTCTTAAGATACGTGCATATTTTATTATGCATATTGTAATTAAAACTATTATAATTATTAAGGAAGTATGACCGGATACATGATGAAAATTTAGCTTGTTAAGTTGGGTCTAAATATATTGCCGATGTGCTATTCATTTTTTCTATTAGCCATTTATCTCTTTCTCTTTTCGATAGTGTTGCGTACGACGCCTGGCAAAACAATATTAGAATTATCATGAATTCTACCTTTGACATTTTGAGTACGTTTGACCTATTTTCTTTATCATAGCTGTCTTCTTGTTTTCTTTCTTTTTCTTCATTGTTTAGTTAGCCATTAAGCGATCATATTATATTAATTGGAATTGCTGTAACTCCATCGTGAAGCTTTACTTTAACCACTATAACTTTGTTGTTTTTACCTTTATTGACTTCAATTTTTAACAAAAGCCACTTTGCTGGATGACAGTTTTCGTCCTTCATTATAACTATTTGCCCTTCCTGTATCCCTTGTTATTCTTTGTTCCATTTACTTATTTGTTGTAATGTATACAAATAATCATCGTTCCATTTTTCCAAGAATTCTTTCCTCATTCTTTGAAATAATCTCCATCTGTCTAGATTGTCTATTTTTCTTTACGCTTCTGATTCTATACTTTCTAACGTTGGTCTACCAATATGAACTTGCCTTCGTGTTAATACTTCGTTATAATCTACATCTTCATTGCATGCATATGTTGGAGGTGAATTTAACACTGCTTCAATTTGACATAACAGTGCTGATATTTCTTCGTATGTTATATTGTTGTCTTCTATCACTCCTTTAAGATGATACTTTACGAACTCTTCCCCGGCCACCCAAATACCTCCGAAGTGAGGTCCTGTCGGCGGGATAAAATGCCAGTGAATTTTTATGTTGTAGAAGTCTATTTGGACTCTCTGTCCAACCCACTTAATATTATTCCGACTTTTGCTATATGTGGTTTTTGCAGAAGCATCAAACACGACTCCTAACTTTTTTCGTGAGACTAAAGTCACTTAAGACTGCCTGTTGAGGTAAAAAACATTTTCTTTTATCTTTGTCAATATATTCGTCCTTTATAGGTTCCCATTGAAGTTCTAATGTTTTGATAGATTCATTTTCTTCAATCGATATTAATTTATTTTCCTCCGTATTCTCTAAGTTTTCTAAAATCTCTGGTCTATTTAACATACATTTTGCTTAAATTATTCCCAGCTTTTTCAAATTCTCCAGATATTCCTATTACCTTTTCTTGGCAGTCTATTTCCTCATCTTCCATTTCTGTTTCTTCATATATTATTTCACCATCTTCCATTTCCCAAAATCTTTCTAAATTTCTCTCCTCAATGTTGCGACTATTGAGTCCTTTCCTTTGGACTTCGTGCACCCGGACACGATCCAACCGAATTCTGTGTTTTGACCGAGGAAAACGTCAATCTTTACTAATCCGCTTTCCACAATGTAAGCATACAGGTCTGTCCCGATAACTATATCTACTCGACCAGATTTATTAAATACGGTAGCATTCGGTAATGCTTTTATTAGTTTCGACAAAACTATTGCATTAATTTTAAATGGGTCTTACTCGGGATTTCTTGTTTGTGTCCCTAAATTGACTTTATATTATTCTTATTCTGTTGATGATACTCCACTAATTTTTGTATTAACCCTCATTCTAGGTAATTTTAAGATCTTGATTGCTTCCTCAGATATTATTGTTGTTTGATTTTGTATTAACAATCGCTGTTTCTATCAACGATTGTTTTTGAGATACACACGTGTTAACTTTCTCTTTTTTCGAAGTGAAGCATAGTGGGATGAGGTCTGTTGCACTTTGAACAATGACCTTCATAAGTGCACCTCCTGGTATTATAGTGTTTCAAACATCTTGAGCACAATTGTACCTTTTTAATTATTTATACTTTTTCCCCAGGGTTCGTACCCTTAAATTTAAAACATTGTGATGCATAATGCCCTGCTACTTTGCATATTGGGCAATTCCCAGAAAAATCACTATTTAATTTTCTGACTGTTTTTTTTCCTCGTCCTTCAATGAGCTAAGAGCACTCAACCGCTGCTCTAAATATTCCATTACATCGGACAGTTTTTGAATTTCTTTAGCTTTCTTAACATGATATTCAATAATTTTTTTTTTTTTTTGAATAATCATGTGAGCAAAGATTACATCTACCTTCTCTGGTAAATATGATTTTATTTTTATTAAATGTATTAAAACATTAATTGAATCAATAAAATTTTTAATATTTTTCGGTAATTCTATTAGTCGATTCAGTTGTTCGGAAAATTGTTTCCGTTTATTTCCATACCTTTTGGTTAGCAAATCCCAAGTTTCATTATAATTATCCGCGGAGCTCATTAGCAAATGCGAAACCATACATCTTGCCTCCCCTTTTAAAGCAGATTTTAAATAATTAAATTTTAGAGATGAACTCAGATCCTTGACTGAACCAACTCCGCAAATAATTTCGAAAAAAGGTCCCACTCTTTAAAATCTTTTTTTTTTATTCCTTCCCAAAAGAACAACAAAATCTTATTTTTTCTCATTTCGAACATTTCTACATTATTTTTGCTCGTTATCTAGTGCTCGTTTATCATCTAAACTTTTTTGACTATTTGGATTAACCATCAACTTTTCTATTTGTTTATGAATTGGCTTCCCAACGAGTTTATCTAAAGGCTTATCGACGGGTTTCTCTACTGGCTTATCAACAAGCTTCTGCTCTTCTAAGCTAGCCTTACTTGCTTTTTCTTTAATTTTTTCTAGAGCTGACATTGTCACCTCGTACTGTTTATCATTAAAGTAGTCGTGATCGACTACTCCAATTTTCCACAAAACGCTGTGATTAGCTTGAAACTCTGTTTGTAAGACTGCTACTTCTCTTAAATTTACTGTTTTGCTAGCTTCAATTATCCTAATCTTTCCTACTTCCTTAACAATTCTATCGTTTTTTCAGAAAGCATTTTTAAATTTTATTATTTTTTAAGCTACAAAAAAAATTTTTTTTTTTAGAACTAAAAATTTTTATTTTAAATATTTGTGAATATTTACTTTATCTATAATAGTGGACTGTATTTTGTTGTTAGTTGTATTTATTTGTATTTATTTTATTTTTATCGCGAGGCGATCTTGCCGCCGTTTTCGCGTTGGTGCACCTCAGGGCGCACTCTCACTTTATTATTGATTTGATTTTCTAGTTTATCAATCTTTACCCAAATCTCGTCGGCTACTTCACTTGCACTTGCCTCTCTTGCCGCGCTCTGACCAATTTTCCTCCTCGCCTCCTGGGTGCCCTTGTAAGTGGCACCTGTACCAGCTGTTCTTCTCGCCTCTCCTGACGCACTGTGGCTGAACTCGCTGCTGGCTGCCTCGCCTTGTAGTCCTCTATGCTGGGAGGTTTTGGGCCCGACTCTGGAGACTCCTCTATCGCTTTAGCAATTGCCTTTTGGTAGGGACTTGTCATCTCCTGTAGGCAGTCGCTGCAAAAGCGGATCCCGATTGCCTTCCAAAGGTTGTTTCGACGATCCAAAAATTGTTCCTCCCGTGACCTATCGTACGCCATCCAGGCACTATGCGATAACGTCACCGATGATCCAAAAAATTGATCCTCGTAGGAACTATCGCACGTCACCAAAGCACTATACGATAACGTTGTCCAGATGGAGGCACTCCTTTGCCTCAGAAAACAAATTTCTTCGAATGCCTCGACTTGGCAGTCTCGAAAACCAGATGTCGACTGCCTTCCAAGGCATACTCGACGATCCAAAAATTGTTCGATGTCACCAACAGTCACTCCTTTGACACGCTTTCGATTTATTTGTAAGGTTCAAAGGATCATAGATTTCTTGGTTGTAAATCAATAAATCCGGCTCGAAGGACCAAATGTCTAACTGTAGACCGTGGCGTGCGATATATTACTCGCACTGCCGATTTGACAGTGCTTCAAATAAGATGCACTGATCGTTTGAGTTCTGGTTATAAACTGATTTTATTCTTACGAATCCTAGGTCTTATATACTATACCGGGCTCCTTAGACTAGGACTACCTGTTGCAATTCATATCGCTGCAGCCATAAAAAGGATCATTAATAACCTTTTTTATTAAGTGTGTTTCGGACATGCACACACATAGTGAGTGCATATTTTATTATGTATAGGTGTTCATGCTTGAACAGTACCTGTGTAAAAATGCCCATATAACCAGTTTGATTTAGAAGGCTCCAAATGGGGTAAAACCGTTTCATTTGGGTTTTCCTTTTTTCGACTTTGTAAGGATGTTTTCTTTTGCCGGAGAACAGTTTTTAGTCTTCTCATGGCCACCTACAGAACATTTATAAGTGCTGGGACAACATGGGATCAGACGGAGTAATTCAAAGGCATAAGGGGAGAATATTGACCATTCGAGACTTAATTGTCGATACTTTATTTAAATATTTCTTTTTGTTAGTTTCGTTGTACAGGGAAAACTTAAACACTTATGATTATTATAACAACTTGAACTTGAACTCTGATTGTCTTAACAACTTTGAACTTGAACTATGATCCCCGACATGCCACGCTGCGATTCTACGACCGCCCCATGCCATGCTGCGATCCTCGAACGACCGTCTTTCTTCGCTGAACTATGGCACGCTGCGCTCCTTGTACGAGTGCCTTTCATAACCTGCACCTAAGCATTCTTTTAACTGGCATTCCCCGCTGACTCGTGCCACGTCGCTCTCCTCGTTCGACCGACGCGCTGAACCGTGCTACGCTGCGGTCCTCGTATGCCTGCCTAGAGTGTGGGTTTTCAAACTCTCTCGAGCGTGTGACCGACTTTTGCTGCAGTCGGCGTCGCTGCCTGCGTCGATCGTCTAAGTGCCAAAAACTCTTCTCTCGTTAACAACACTGACGCCCCTGTTGTCTAGTGTTTGCTGTTCTGCTGTATCCTGTTGGTCTCCTGTCGCGCTTTTGTTGTCTCCTGTTGGCTTTTAGTTAGCTGAACTACGATGTCACTGTTGGTCCCTGAAGTTCCTATTGATGCTCTACCTGGGCAAACTCGACCGTGGGGTGCTGCTGACCCTTCTCTAGCCGTCTGCCGCTCGGCATCGCCATCACGAATACTTCTCTGTTTGATAGGGCGATCATCTCTTATCGTGATCGCATGCTCCGCTATATGAAACACACCCTGTAACTCGTCGAACTGACTTAGTTCTTCCTCCAAAATGTGGCTATCTGTTCATCGTCTGTGGTAGGCGTCTGGGGCTTTAATGTCTCATCTACTGAAACTATTGTTTCTATTGCGCAGAGGTATGACGTCATCTAGGCTTGTCGTCACAGCTTTGCCTTCCAGTTAAACACGTACCATCAGGACATTGGTTATTTCTCTGCGAGAACCGTCTGCTAAACAAAAATGACTCAGTAAGTCGCGCATATTCTGGTCTGTGGCAAGGGTCCGAGTGATCTGTTCACTCAGAAAGCTACTTGTGGCCCCAGTATCTATTGTGTCTGTGCACCTCGAACTCTCGACGGCCAGCACTCTGCCATTTTCTAGTCGTTAAGGTGATACCAAGTTGGTAGTCGACCACAATCCCAGCAGAATAGTGCTCGTTCGTTTGTGAACTCTTTGTTGAAATACTTCTCCACAATTCCGGCAGGACTGTCGGTGGTGTACTGTCTGAGGTCTAGATAGAGAAATGTTCGCTCGCGATGGTCCCTCAATTATTGCTTGCTCTGTTATGCCAGTTGCTGGCATGACCGTTGGATACGAAGTATATGTATGTGGCAACGAGGTAATCAGGCCACGATTTCGCACCGTCTCATAGTTGACTACCAAGTTGGTCAGTTGTGGCAATGTGTCGAAGTCCTGGCGCCGGGTGAGTAGCTGGTATTCCGGTAAGAGATTTTCGTATAAGTGTTCCATTACTCTGTCTTCCGTGAACCTTGTCGGTCAATATTAAACAAAGATCAATTATATACTCTTTATAGGGCTCTCCTGGCCTCTGGAAACGCATCCTGATTATGTCTTCTAGTCGCTGGAAATATCTTGGCGGCAGAAAGAATTCTATAAACTCTTGTTTGAATCTTTACCACGTTGCTCCTCGCAGCTTGCTGACTCGAAACCAATTCTCTGCCCGGCCAAGAAATAATCCTGTGATGACATGTGTCATCTGCTGAACATCCACCTGGTACGTACTAGCTTCCTGCTTCAGATGATCGATGAACTGTAGGGCATCCGAGCTTCCATCGAAAAACACTACCCACTTTCGCAAGCGATCCACCAAATTTAGGCAAGGCAAACGTCTTCCACCGCTTTCTCCAGGACCATCTGGTATAGGTCTTGGTCGTCGGTGGCCGTGAGACAAATCGCCTCACCGTCTCAACCGCGCCTGTTTAAGCCTCCATCTTTGGTAGTGATTGTCGGCCGCGGACATTTTAGCTCAGCCCGACTACTGTCTTTGGGATCCGTGTAACAATAGGTAGCTCTGGAAGATCTTGTGTGGTACCAGAGTACTTGTACTTGTTATTGCTTGTGGTGCTTTAAGCCACGTCTCTTTAACTAATAAATCCCAGGGTCCCTGCTCGGGCGCAATCTGTAAGGATGTTTAGTATAGTTCTCAGTTTTCCCACGGCCACCTACAGAACATTTAAAAGTGCTGGAACAACATGGGATCAGAGGGAGTAACTCAAAGCCATAAGGGGAGATCATTGCCCATGCGAGACTTAATTGACGATTATTATTATTAGGGGAGGGATTAATACACAGCGAACAATTAGATCTATTGTACCCCCTTCAGAGCTTAAAGCTCACTCATCAACCCTATCTCCTGCACAATTGACAGGATTTCTGAAGGGTTAAGAGCTACTATATCTCCTGGCTGGTAGATATGCCAACCAAGGAGTTTATGTCTTCTTCTTGCTAGGGCAGTGCATACTGCTAGAACATGCATAGAGGATTCATCCTTTAGCTCCAGAAACTGCAAGTGCCGCTACCTACAATTATCAGTTTACTTAAGTGGTGTCTTAGCCTTCAATGTCCAGTTAAGAGACCGGTGAGTATTCTGAGTGAATTATTTTCCCTTGGAATTATGCTCTTAAATCTCTTAAGGTTATAGTTATAGTCCTCAAGTGTTTATCCAGTTTAACTGCCTAATACTATTCCCCTCTAGCCTTAGCTGTTCTCGTATTGTGTGTTTCCAGATGCCACAAAACGGTTCTGGCCCAATTAAGGGCTTTCCTGCTCCCATTCTTGCTAACTTATCAGCTGCTTCGTTACCTGGTATATTCCTGTGTCCTGGAATCCATCTAAGTGCAAGCTTGTTATTTCTGCCAAGTATATCCAATTTGCTGCGCACTTCGCAAACCAGCTTTGATGTTATTTTTGCCCTGCTAAGATCGCTTATTGCTGCTTGATGATCAGATAGGATGACTATGTTCCTATTCTGGTAGTTGAGTTTGATGTTCATATCAACACACCTCCCAATGGCGCATACTTTAGCTTGGAAAATGCTGGTGTATTTGCCAAGGGATTCATAGTATTTTACCCGAGGACCTATGACTCCAAGGCCAGTGCCTTGGCTTGTTAGGAATCTATCCGTATATCATGTGATTGTGTGGTTTTGCATGGGATGAACATTTTAGTAGTAATTTTTCTAGTATCGTCCAATTTTTTTTGTTACATAAATGAATCTCGAAATGACACCCGAAACTAAGTTCAGTCATCATCTCTTGGTTGCATGAGTAGGGGTTGTTCTTTTTCCAATCTATCAGCTTCCCTTTTGCTGATATTGCTATCTTTACCCGATCCGATGGATGCTATTCGTAGAGGGGTAGCTTTTTGCTGGAGCTCAATTGTGTATTGGAGTGGAGTAAGCTCCATTAGAACTTCCAGGGCCGTTGTTATTCGTGGCGATGTGCCCCATGATTTTCTAGCTATGCTACGACATGTGTATACCGCTTAAGAGCATTTTTTCACCGTATTCTTTAGATGCGATGCAAAATTTAATTTGCTATCTAGCGTGACTCCAAGGTATTTTACTTCCTTACTTATATCTAAGGAAAGTTCTACCAATGAGGTCTGCTTCATTTTTTGCAATTTATATCTTCGTGTGAAGGGGACGATGACTGTTTTGTTAGGGTTCAGGTTGAGACCAATCTCCTTACACCAGTCATATATCGTTTTTAATCCTATTGGGAGAGAATCTTCAAATTTGCCCCGGGCTATGATGACTATGTCATCTGCGTATCCTTGGCATTGGATGCCTATACTAGATAATCTATATAATAATAATATAATAGTTCATCTACTAAGATGCTCAACAGTAGTGGAGACAATACACCCCCTTGGGGACATTCTCTGGGGGTCGCGATAGTAACGGCGCTTTCGCACACGGTTGCTGTGGCCTATCTTGATCTCAGCAGTGAATTGATCCATCTGCCTATTATTGTGCCTATTCCCTTTCTGCAGAGCGCCGATTTGACAGCGTCATGGGACGTATTGTCAAATGTTTCCTCTATATCAAGGCAGGCGCAGATGGCCACCTCCTTAGTATCAACTGCCTTCTTCAGTACGTTGTGCAGTTGGTATAATGCTGTGTCTGTGGATCAACCTGCTCTGTATGCATGCTGTGTTGGATGTAGCGGACTCTGCTTTAGCAGGGTGCTTCTGATATTGTAGCCCACCAGCTTTTCCAACATTTTCAAAAAAAACGATGTCAATCTGATGGGTCTGAAGGACTTGTGGTTGGTGATATCTTTCCTCTCGGCTTCGGGGATGAAGACCACCCTAGCTCTACTCCAAACACTGGGTATGGGACCCATTGCTAGGCTGCTAATCATTACTTTCCTGAGATGTGATGAGAGTTGATCCTGTCCTTGCTGCAGAAAAACTGCTGAAATATTATCCAGGTCTGGCGATTTGTATGACTAGATAGCCCATACAAGCCTTTCCCTTGATACTATAGATTTTGCAGTCCCCCAGTCTATAGTGCGTGGCCTAGATTGGTTTTTAATTCCGATACTCTCTTCCGTTGTAGGGATGCTTCCTGGAAAGTGAGTACTAAAGAGGAGTTCTAAATTCTCCATATTATTGGAAGTAAGGGTGATATCTCTCTTCTTCAGGGCTAGGTTAGCCACTGGTGCACGATTCGATAGCACTTTGTGCAGACGCGCTCCTTCATTCGTGTTTGCTTTCGCTTCGCAGAAGTCTCTGTAGTTCTTTCGTTTAGCTATTCTTATCTCCTTGCTATATGTGGTGAGACTTTGCCGATATATGTCCAAGGCATTGTCTCTTTTTGCTCTGTTGAAGAGTTTGCGGGTGGAAGCCCGTAGCTTTTCAAGGCGAGCATTCCACCAAGGAGCATCTTTTTCTTTACTTTGTTTTCTTAGGAGACAATTTTCTTCGAAGGCAAGAACAATGCTTTTATTTATACTGTTCACATATCGTTCGAGTTCCTAGGCTTGTTTGGGTATGCCAGACATCTCATTGTTTCTGCGATAGGGTGACTCTATTCTTCTCCCAGTTAGTTTTCCTAGGATTACGGCTGGGTTCTCGACCATCCATATTCAATTGAAGTTTGATTAGGATTATTCTGTGATCGGACTTTTGGTGAGACATGCCAATCCCTTATGTGTGGCTTTAGGGACCGGTGATATCTAAGACCTCTTTTTTTATTCTTGTTACAATAGTCGGTGTGGAGCTGACATATCCTATTTTTAGAATATGCCTAAAAATAAAATCAAGTAAACACTCACCTCTGGTGTTTATATCTTTACTACCCCGGTAGATGTTGTTTCCTGCAATACTCTACCAGGCCACACACTTCCTGGAGAGGGCAGGACACCTCTCCTAAAAAATATGCAGTGGCCACCAATGTGACTGTGGCAACACCGATGGCCTGGACTGCAATAGGAACGCAGTCTCGGGTCAGAAATTCTGCATTTAAATACACTATTTATTACCTTTCCTTACGGTGATACACGTTCTTGAAGTAAGACTCCTTTGTGTACAGGCCCTTAAAGCCGTTGTTGCCTCACGGCTCCTGTACGAGGTATAGCCAAAGTGTTGAAAAGTGAAAAAAACGGCCGAGGCCGCCTTCGAACGGTAAATGTTCACTTGGGCTAGCCAAGTGTTGATGACGGATGTCATCTCAAAGATCGGGTTCGTCTGCTCAGGTGAGTAGGGCCGGGAATCGCCCTCTTCACCTCCATTCGTCAAGGTGACGTCGGCTACGGTGTCTGCCTCTCTCAGCTCCAGCAAACCGAAAGAAGAGGTGGTGGAACTTCTCCACTATCATGTCCTTGGACATCTCGTCGATCCCAATCCCCAGTAGGGCTCCTCCGCCTTCATTTCTTTTAAAAATGACCGTCCCTGCGTCGGTCTCGATCTTGGTATTCTGGACCCACCCCCGTGTCCCAGAGTCCTATTCTATAACTGTCTGCTCGTCTAGGATGGCCTGCTCCAGCGCAGATAAGTCTCCGTGGTTGAGGGTTACAGCAGGATAATCTGCTGATAACACGGCCACCTTAACCTTCTTCGCTATCGTTGCGTACGACATGCGCGGTTCGGTGGGCGCTATTGAGAAGGGGGACTCTGTTGCTGTTGATGATGCTGCTGCTGCGCATGTTGTGCTGGGACGTTCATTCAATGCTGCCTTCATGGCACATGAAATGGTGCGTGGCGCCTGCCTTATACTCGGTGCTTGCGCTGCAGCGGTGCACGGTCTCTTGGGCGTATCCGTTGGCGGCGTCAAGTACCTTAGGTACCACTTGAAACTAGAGCCGCAAAGGTTGCGACAATTTGTGTCATCTAGTCCACCGGGCTGGCCACGCGGTGGCAGGAACTCCTCCTTTTTCCTTCGTCGCTGCTGGTTTCCTCGCCTGTCTGCGTTTAGCTGGGGTCGCAGACCGACCGAGTTCTCGCGCACTTGTGCAGTGGATAAGATGTGGGGGATAGAATGGTGGTAGGTAGTGTAATGGGATTAGTGTGTGAGGCTATTCTTTATGTAGACGACAACACAAGCGTCTTATTAGTACGTTAGATACTGCTAACGTACCCGCTGTTTGTCCGGCACTGCTTATTGATCACTGCGAATGATCGTTATTCAGCAGCTGACCTCCGTGGGGAGGTCGATCGCTATCCGCAACCCGCGACCCGCCTGTTGGCCTCAGCTAGGCCCCCTCAGAACCATCTCATAAATTCCTCAGACCAGAAGTATTTCACTTTGATAGTTTCGTTGTACAGGGAAAACTTAAACACTTATGATTATTTTAACAACTTGAACTTGATCTCTGATTATTTTAACAACCTTGAACTTTAACTTTGCCTTGAATTGTGCCACGCTGTGATCCTCGAACGATATGTCACGCTGCGATCCTCGCACGACCGCCCCATGTCATGCTGCGATCCTCGAACGACGTGTCTTTCCTCGCTGAACTATGCCACGATGCGTTTCTCGTACGACTGCCTTTCAAAAACTGCATCTATGCATCCTTTAAATTTTTTCTGCAGTCGGCGTCGCTGCCTGCGTCAATCCTCTACGTGCCAAAGACTCTTTTCTCGTTAACAACCAGCGCCAGGCGTCGCGTCTTTTACTATTTTTTGGTCGCAAGCACCGTTAATTCTTCGTTTATGCTTGTGTCGAGCCGTGCAGTTGTGTTTATGTTGCTATTTTTCGGTCCTAGGAACCGTTACTTCTTGGATTGCGCTTGTGTCGAGTCGTGCAGCTGTGTTCATGTTGCTATTTTTCGGTCCCAGGCACCCACGATTGAGAGAGACTAGGTTACGCCACGCGCATGACCGTTATGTTCCGTTATATTGCGTCGCAGTCTTGTGACGTCACATTTTACCAAAGGCAACGCAGTAGACTCACAGTCTACGCCAAATAGGCACTTTTTTTAGTTAATCGGCGGCTGCTGCTGATTGGGGAATCTGGTTTGAAAGGGACTCCCCGTATAATATAGGAAAATGTCAAGCGCATCTAATGACATACCTCCGACTTCTATATTTTGAATAGATTATCTACAATAGCGTACCAAAGTCAAAAAATGTTGAAAAATTTGTATCTTTTATGAAAAGTATCTCTATTTCAAAGTATTTAGCATAAGATGTACCGGTCCGATTTTGATCAAATTTGGTCAGCTAGTAGAGTACAGACTGAGGCATAGCTATATATATATATTGATAAACAAAAAAGTTTTTCATACAACAAACTCAGATTGAAACCGAAAATATATGATATAGTTATCCGATCTGATCCATTTTAGCATATGTACTATATTAATGTGTAATATGCATATGTGCTAAGTTTCATAAAGATACTTTGAAAATTTAGATACTTTTTCCTACAAAGATACAAATTTTTCAACAATTTCAGACTTTAGCAAGCTATTGCAGGTAATGTATGGAAAATGTAGAGGTCAGAGATATGTCATTAGAAGCGCTTGACATTTTCCTATATTATGCGGGGAGTCCCTTCCAAACCAGATCCCCCCATCAGCAGCAGCAGCCGATTAACTAAAAAAAGTGCCTATTTGCCATTCATTGCAAGTCTATTGCGTCGTCTTTGGTAAAAAGTGACGTACATGCGCAGTGAGAGCCGAAAAGTTGCAGCCGTCTTGTCGTTACCTATGGCTCTCTATATCGTGCCAGGCACCCTTACTTCTTGGCTTGCGCTTGTGCTGAGCCGTGCAGCTGTGTTCAAGTTGCTATTTTTCGTTCGCAGGCACCATTACTTCCTGGCTTGCGCTAGCACATGCAGCTGCGTTTAAATAGCAATTTCGTCGGTCGTCTCTCTTAAAAAATAAAAATGTATGTATTTAAAGCAGAAACCGGCAGAAAAAGAGCACAAAAAAATGTGACTGTATTGGTGCGCTCTACTGCTTGCATGCACTGCGCAAAAAGAAAAGCAACTTATATTTATGTGTGCGCTAGCACGTAATAAAATTTTGTTATGGTATACATATAAGGAAATTATTAGAATTTCTTTATTTTTGCAAAAAAAACTTAAATTAATCTTAACAATTAATAATATAAATAATAAAACAACTACAAAAACGTAAAAGACGTAAGTGCCGGCGCACCACCGCACCACGGCATATTCGCATATTGTGTCGATCGAATGTACAGAGCTTTTTCTCTCAATGTACTTCGAGAAAAATGCGATAAAAACGAGCATGACCCTTCTTCAATGCACGCATAATTGCCACTGAGCTCTCGCAGCAGCTGCAGCTCGCTACTTCGGCTCGTGTCTGTGTGACTTCCCGAATGTCTTTGGCCCGTACCGGCAAGCGCTGATTGTCTATGATTTAAAGGCAAACTTAAAACTAATAATATTAAACCTAAACGATGGAACAGTATAAAAAAAAAATATAAAAAAGTATGTGATGCAGCGTGCTGCGTCACAACTTGCACAGTGCTATTATTTTTTATTCTGATTTGAGCTTAACAATAAATAATGAATTTACATATTCTGCACTTAATAAACTTCTCTCCTTGCTTAATATAAAATGAAGCGCTGAAAATGCTCTTTCAACGGACACCTGAGTCGTCGGTGTAGCCAGCACAACTTTCGCAGTCACAGAGACGATGTGAATGGTTTATCTCAAACTCTTTGCTCAAAGAGTCATTTTTATAATGTTTTTCGCACTATTATTTTTTGGGTTCATTGGTTGGTTTTTATACCCTTGCAAATGGGTATTATAATTTTGTCTCGAAATGTGTAATGCATAGAAGGAGACATCTCCGACCCCATAAAGTATATATATTCTTGGTCAGGACGAAGAGCTGAGTCGATATAGCCATGTCCGTCTGTCTCTCTGTCCATATGTCCGTTTGTTTCCATGCAAAGTTTTTGGCTTTAACTTTGAGCTATCTTGATGAAACTCGGCATAGATGAAGATAATGTATGTTGTTATTTTAATACTTCCAGTGGCACTCCCAGGACGATAATGCTTCAATCCACACTGCTCGATCCGTGAAGTCGTGGATTTGGGACCAAGTTGATTTCCTCGAGGACCACCATACCCGACCGACCTAAACATTATTGAAACCGTCTGGGATGGTTGGCTAGGAAAGTGTACGAGTCCAGAAAGCAATATAGTACAAAAACCGATTTATTTAAAGGTATCAAAAACGCTTGGTCAACCATATCATTAAATTACATTGAATAACTTTACAATTCAATTCACAATAAAATTTTTGAAGTTATTTCAAAGAAAAGCGGTACTACGCATTAAAAATTTTATTTAAAAATGTTAAAAATTTAATATACTCGTAAATGTGTTAAAAAATACCATTATTGGCCAACAACTTAATAATATTAATTTTATCGCAGCGCGCTAACCTGATGACTAGACCTCGGATTTTGCATATTTTTTGCATATGTTGCATATTTGCATGAAATGCATATGCCAAAAATATGCAAAATAAAAATTGGTCATCACTAATGCCGATGATATTTTGCACATGCATTTCATGCAAATATGCAACATATGCAAAAAATATGCAAAATATATTCAAAATATGCAAAATATCATCAGCATCAATGATGACCAATTTTTGTTACAGTTTTTTTGTATACTTTTTCTAAAAATGTATTAAAATAATTTCTTGAATTTTACAACAGCCATTGTGGTTTTATTTTAAATAAAATTCATTGTAGTATAATATAAAGTATAATAAAAATTTTGAAGCTGCAGCTCAAATGGTTTAAATAATATTGTACATTGAAAACGAGTGTAATAGGGTCGATAACCTGATGACGGGCAGTGTATGTATTTAAATTGGGCAAAAAGTTCAATATATATATATGTATATACATAATTGTTTGATTCCCTAAAGTTTATTTTATGCTGGTACATCGTCGTGTTTCTTTAATTCAGCTTTATATTTAAGATTCCTTGCCACTCGTCTACCTTCCGCTATAACTGAACATTGTCAAAGTCAGCTGTTGTAATGTGCTGTGCAAGTGCCCTTTTTAATTAAACACGTCTGTTCAATATCCTCTTTATGGTTAATGGTTACTTGCTTATTAAGTTTTATTTATTATTTTGTTTAATCAGGTTTCGCTGTTTGCAAGCAAACGGTAAGTTGATTGCAAATGCATCCACTTTAGGAGAAACACCAGTCAAGACTTATGGCGTTTGCGTTATATTGATGACAAAACACGTTTGAGTGAAAATTGGGTATTACGTGATCTATTGATGCCATCGCCGAAAGTTGAGCCCCAAATGAACAGAGACCCACCTTCTACTTACGAAGTGTGTAACGCATAGAAGGTTCTTGATCAGTACGATGGGCTGAATCAATATAGGCATGGCCGTCTGTCAGTTTGTATGCGAACTGCTCTTTAAGTTTTTGATGAAATTTACAGAGATACTTCTCTCTTGAATGCAGTTAATATCCCAAAATCAGCGAATCGAATCACTATATCTTATAGCTCCAATACAAACATTCTGGCGAAATGTGCTGGTATGAAAAAACTTTTTTATTTTTCAAGATATCGAAACCAAATACCAGAACGCTGCTTTGTAATTATTAATAATAATTTATTACAATTATAATTGTATTATGATGTTAACAATGACAAAAATCTTATAAAAATTTAAACAAATCAATTTGAAGTTTCATTACGCCTTCTAGATAATCAATGTAATTTGATCAAAATCTGACGAGTATATCATATAGCTCCCATAGGAACAATCTTTCGAAAATTTAAATTTTAGAACACCATAGCAAGCTTCGAATGCCGAATATGACATTTTCTTTTTTGCTTAAAATAAGATACTTCCTTGTACAAAGGTACCAATTCGACAAAATTTTCTGGGTTTGTGAAGCTATTGCACATAATGAATGGCAGTTGAGGGTGTCAAATACGTCATTTGATGCGCTTAACATCTTCGTCGTCTTGTCGTCTTGTTATTACATATGACTCTCAATATCGTGTTATCACCCCCTTTAACCAATTTTTAATAGAGTGTAAAAAGTATATAATGTAATGTTTTTATTTGTCTTAGAATCCCACTTCATATGTCCCGCAGCTCTACATTTTTTGTTTCTTTTGTAAATTAATTGGTTTTGTTTTAGATATGAATAATAAAATAAACCAACAAATGAAGCGAAATAGAACAAGTCTCCCTCCACATAAATGCATAAGCACTTACCAAAATAATTTAATATTTGTCAAAATGACCCCTGTATATATGAATAAGCCATGCAGTTTTTGTAAAAAAAAATCTAAGGACAGTAACAAAATCAAATTTGTTAGTCAAATTGTAAGTACATTTGTTTATATGTAATTTTATATTATCATTATAACATTAGCTTTGAGAACAATCATTTAGAAGGACTTTCAACATAAACGGTCGTATTATCTACACCTAAGAATTGAGTTATACTTAATGTAGACAACATTTTCATCTGACCCTGATATAGAACATCGGCAATTATCTTTTCAGCATAAATAGCTTGGGCATTTTCCATTGAACGCAATTTATGAGCAATTATCTTTCCAAAATTTGTAAAATGATCATCCAGCTGATTATCTGCATTTTTAAGCGCCAGTGAAAAAAGTCGTTCGAAATCGATGTTAGAAATGTCAGCTCTACATTTTCCTGTAGACATCTCATTGTTGTCCTCTGATAATTGTGATGTTATAGATAAAGAGCGTTTTCTATTGCTCTTCATGTATTTATGACGGGTGGTATCACGTTTATCTCTGTTTGACTCTACATGTGCTGTAGAGTTTATTTTGTCGCTTGTCGTTATAACGTTTGAAATTGAAGTATTTAATGATTTTCTTCTATCGGTTATAATGCTGTTATCAGGTGGTAATATTACCTCAACTTCTTTTACTGTAGCACTAGCATTTGAAGCCAGATTGTTAGAAGTGCTGTTAATTGTTTGAATACTGATGGTTGGATCAACATCTACCTCTTCAAATAAATTGGCACAGAATTCACTTGCGCTGTTATTGGGGGATAATTTACTTATAACATCATTTTTAGCTTGTTTCGGCAAGCTTTCAGCATCAGAAAATTCCTCACAAACTTCATGCTGCACTACGGCGTTATCTGTATGTTGTGGTAGAATCTCGTCCCGCTTTGATTTCTTTTCAGGGATTTCCTCGTCCCTTAGAAACATTAGAGATTCAAAATATCTTCGCTTTGGACAGTAAGGTTCATACTTTTCTCCTTTTTTCTTAACTTCATTATATTTTCGAAGCTGATGACGAAATGCACACCTTAGATTGTTAATCTTTTGCTTAGTTCTTTCAACGTTGTACAGTTCTCCATGTTTTGTTGCCACAGCAATAAGCCTCATATACGCTTCTTGTCGTCTTGTCCGGTTTCTAAAATCAACAGAATCAGCTTTCCACAAGCACGGATTGCTCTTGTATTCTTCTATAAAGTCGTCTATGAAATCCATATTTGTTTACTAATCGAGTAGTACGATTAATAAATGACAAAATCGTAAATATGGCATAAATTTGCAACACTTTGTTACTGAGAAAAAATACGACAAAATTATACTTTACTTTAATTTTATAAATCCAGTATAAAAAAAATACCGCATACCATCCAAACTAACCTACATATAATCTCGTCAAGCTAACGTCGAATATGTTTTGATAAGCAAACAAAAAAAATAGCAAAAAAATGGCTACGCATTAAAAATAAATTATATATATTATATAATAATAATATTTTATTCTATTTATTTATTGATTATATTAAGTTTGGGAAGTACCGGTGAACTACAAAAAAAATTTGGCCAATTTAGTTAAGATAACTTTACAAAAAAGAAATGTTTTTCAAACAATTATTTTTCAAACGATTTTTTATGAGGTCTGTAAGATATAGTAGTTCGATTTTGATACAATTTGATTATATTATCTATATCAGAGGTGTCTAAGAGTTGCTTTCGGCAGAGCAATCACCAAAACATTTAAATGAATACACAAATACATAGAATGACCAATTTTTTTACACCGAAAAAAATTAACTGTGCATATTCGTTATATTATTTTCCGCTATGTTAAACAACTCGCTGACAGCCTAAAACCAATACTGAATTTTTCAAGTGCACACATATTGAGAAGACAATAACAAAATTACATTGGAATTAATAACACTATAACAAAGAATATGAAAGTGTTGCCGCTAAACTCGACGGCATAGGCAAACAATGAAGATGGAAAACGAAATGTACAAAAATGTTCTTGCATTTTTGCTTTGGCCTAAGGAATCAATACATGTGGACGAGCCTTGCTTAGCTTAGCTTTTAACACCGCGAAAATTAAAATGACTAATATCTCAAAAACAATTCCTAGAACTGCAGAGCTTCATAATGTTCTTCTATTCCATATAAATGATGACGTTTCCTCCAGATTCACTTTTATTTTGCTCTTTTAAAATATATACAAGATTCATGGCAGCTCCTAGAGCACATGACCCTTATAATTATATACATCTGTGTCAAGAGCTTAATTTACTTTATTATATTATCATATTTGTGATAATGGTCACCCAAAACAGAAGTAACCACTGATTACCCCATTCTATAATTCAAGGTATCAACTTCATATGTTGCCTTTGGGCGTTGCTCAAGGTGGCACCCACCTGCTACAAGTTCTAGAAGTTGTAATTCGTACCACAGCACGATATTAAGATTTCATATTAAGCGCATATGCTCATTTGAAATTGCACTTGTCATAAAAATTCTGTGGGTTAAATTTAAAGAATATTTATTACGTTGTTTACTGAAGTTTTGCCCCTTGCAATCAAATGATCAGCTGATTGCACACGCATCCAGTGCAGAACAAACACCATCCAAGACCTATCGAGTTAGCCTGTTATCGATGGCACAACGCGTTTGTGTGGAAATCGGCTATAAGGCTGGGATTCTACTACAGAATGCGCTTTCGAAAAGTATCGAAATTAGACTGACACTTGTTCCAGGGCAATTCAATTTGAATAGGCTGTTAGATATGGGAGCTATGCTGTTAGGTATACGAAAAAGTCGAGCTTCAAATAAACACGGGTTATACCAAATCGTTTTTGGATTGCATTGCTGTTTAGTTGCTGTTATACAACAATCATAATTTAAAAATTATGCCGCGAAAATTAAAATGCCAAATATTTCAAAAACAATCACTAGAATTGCAGTGCCTCATGAGCTTCTTATATTATAACCTTAATAGCCGATTTCCACACAGCTCTAGGAGCTGCCATGAATCTTGTACATTTTTTAAGAGAGCAAAATAAAAGTGAAGCTGAAAGAAACTACATCATTTATATAAATATTATAAGCTTATAAGGCTCTGCAGTTCTAGGAATTGTTTTTGAGATATTAGTCATTTTAATTTTCTCGCCTTAATTTTGAAATTGTGATAATTGAAAACAGCTGTTTTTCGCAAAATTGAGCTACCAGCAACTTAACAGCAACGCAATCTATGAAATTCTACCAAAAACGAGTTGGTATACCCCGCGTTCATTTCAAACTCGGCTTTTTCCCATACCTAACAGCCCATGTCCCATACCTAACAGCCTAAATGGCAAACACGTTCAACGCTCCCACCAATGGAAATCCACTATAAAAAAGTATGAGGATGTACATTATTTGCTTATGCATTGTCTTTGTGTTGCAGGATGGCTTTTTGAATTCGGTTAATTTACATGCAATTTATGGGCAGATACACAATCACACTAAAAATTTAAGAAATAGGCTAAATTAAAAATTGTTTTCAGAGTCTAACAATTCAAATTTTTTTTACAGTTATTTTTTGCCGCTGGGTGTCCTAAATGCATAAAAAAAAATAGGTTGTAGCTTACTGACTTGTGGCTGTTTTAACATAAACGTAACTGTTCGAGAAAGACTGTGCTGTCAGCACTGCTACTTAACCGAATAAAATAAATGCATGAACTGGGTGAACATGGATCTAGTTCGATTGTTGAGTTTTGTTGTTTGTTCGATTGGTCCTATTCCACACGATTCGATACAACAAAATCTTCAATGCCTAGTGATTTTCTTGATAAAATAGGTGAAATTCGTACATTTGTACATAAATAATAGAAATAAAGACAAATATGGATCGTAATAAAATAAGTGTTTCCAACAGAGGCCAAAAAAAGGTATTACTAGGTGGAGAGCTATTTGCCCTTGGTACCAAAAGTTGCCGAGATGATACTAAGACGAAAATAATACCAATAAAAGGAATGGCAGGTGCCGGATCCAACAGTGCTGAAAGAAAGAGAGATGCTCCGTCGACCTCGATTGCCAATCATCCCAGTAAACGATTTCGAGCTGGTCTTAAGGATGGGGCTTCTGACATCACCACTACTGGTGGGGCTGCACAATACGAGATATGGGAACAATTGGCTGTAGACTGCGATTTAACAAATGTTTTTGAAAGCATATATTCTGCAATTGAGCAAAACGACAATGAAACGGTTGTACGATTTATTTGTGGAATCATTAGGCATGCAACATCAACTTCCCTTGCCTCGAGAGCCAAGATTGACAACATATCTTATTTAACACTCTTATACCTGGCAAAAGTGCATCCTCATTTCTTTAGCAATGAGGTCGTCGCATATGCACTTTTGTCATTTTTGCGTCGGGAAACTAATGTCAAGATACGTTACAATATAAACCTTCACATTCTTTTTACAAATCTTCTTACTCGAGGATTTTCAGACATATCTGAATGGCCGGAAATATTGTTGCGCACATATATAGATGATGCAGTTAACGAGAGATTTTGGGCCGACAATGACTACTGCGCACCATTTGTCAAAAATATTTGTGCCTCTTTCAGAACACGAACGCCCTATTTAAGCCTTTTACGTTGGGATGTGAACACAGCTACGGTTACAACGGTTGCAGGCCAAACACATAGGGACAGTGTTACTGTTGATGATGATTCCGGCGATAACTCGACCCAGAGCTTAGATGCAAGTCCCTATTTACATGGCGAATCAGATCAATCAGCTGATGCCATTTGTGTCGTAAACCGCAGGTTTACAGATAGTTCTGTTCAAAAGCTAGTTTGTGACGCTATTAGAGATCAACTAAATAAGCGCCAGCAACAGGATAATTATACAAGAAATTTTCTTAAATTTCTATGTAGTACATCGGGCATCGGGGAAGTTCGATGTCTTAGTATCTCACGCTTGGAACTCTGGATACACAACGGAAAGCTTGTTAAATTTGCCCAACAATTACTGTCCTATATATGCTTTAATATAAAAGGAAAAAATAACCAAGACAACGAAGTCCTTCTGGTTTTAGTTAAAATGCGCTTAAAAACAAAACCACTCATTAACCATTATATGTCTTGTCTAAAAGAAATGATACATTTGCAACCAGACATATTAAGTACAGTTATGAAACTTGTTGTACAAAATGAGCTTTCAAACACACGGAATCCAAATAACATGGGAATGCTTGGTAAGCGATTAATATTTGAAATTTTTGACATCGATTTAAATATGTAAATAGATTTTATAAAGTATATATTTATGTATAGTTAATATAATATGTATAAACTTATTCAAGATAAAAAAAAATAATTACGTTGAAACCTGATTTTTATGTTCCAGTAACGTCCCGTAGCCAACTCCTGTGTTCTTGGTTATAAAAATCGCAAAATTATGAATAGGCATAGTTCTAGCTAGGGCTAGTAACCCTAACAACTATTATATCCTTTTCTATTTTTTTTTCTCCATGTTAACTTTTTTTTATTAAATTAAATTACTATTTTTCGAGGAGATTTGGTTAGTCGTCTCGATATCAAATTATGTTTTTTAATAAAACACTAGTTTTTTGTATTGGGTGTATGAATTAATTCGTGCGGTTTTTTTTCACCGGCGTGGAGCTCAATTTCTGATATCCTGTTCTAAAGTGAAGCGTACTCTTGTGAGGACATTCTGCATTGATCTGAACAAGTGGTAATCTGAAGGTGAGGTAGAACTTCCCACCCAAAATTTTCCACATAGTTTTTAACTGGTCTTTTTTTTTTTTTTTTTTTATTGATTTATTTATTCTGGCAGACAATCAGAGCTGTCCCAGATAAGCAAACGTTATAATATTTCTTAAATGTAATAGAAGGATACAAAAACCTAATGAAATTACATAAGTTTCAAATATTATTGACACTGACACAACTTGCAACATGTGGCCGAGCGTTATCATGATGAAACATTATCTATTCGTGTCTGGTCTATTCGTCTTACCCGATTTCAATAGCTCATAATACAGGACACCCTTGTGGTCCCACCAAACACATAGGATAATCTTGGCACCATGGATATTCGGCTTTGCCAGTGTTGTCGATGGTTGGCCGGGATTCACATACGATCTCTTGCGCTTGGGGTTATCGTAATGAATCCATTTTTCATCACCATGGACAATCCGATGCAAAAATGACAAACCGATGCAAAAATGACTTCTTTTGGTGGCGTAAGAAGCAGGATTTCCGACATGCAAAATCGACGTTCGACGTCTCGTGGTTTTAATTCATAAGGTACCCAATTTCAAAGCTTCTGGATGAATTCTAATGATTTTAATCGTCTGGAAAAAGTTACTAAATCAACTCCTAATGATTGGCATGCATCTTTTTCGAGCAATATCTCCAATTCCTCTTGAAACTTTTTTGGCTGTCCGGGTGGTTCCTCGTCGTTTAAGTCGAAATTGACACATTTAAACCGTGCAAACCACTTCTGGCACGTTCGTTCGGCTAAAGCATGGTCACCATAAATTTCCAGTAAAATACGATGGCTTTCGGCAGTACTTTTCTTCATGTTAAAATAATGAAGAAGAACTCCCCGCAAAACACTTTATCTGGCACAAATTTCGACATTTTTAAATGAGTGAAAAAAATTGTTAACGCTTAAACCAAATGACATATACTGAACACGACGCGAAATGACAGTAGCTTTGAAATGAATATGGATTTGGATGAACACGACGCGAAATAATACTAGTAGAGCCCTCTCGAAGAAAACCGCACGAATTAATGCATACACCCAATATTTTAATTCGGTATATTTCGAACTTCTTTGGAATTCGTTTGATACAACATTATTAAAAAAAATATTACATCAATTTTTATTACTAACAGGTGATACATTATACGAACCTGTTCGTCAGCTGTGGAATTTAATACTGTCGTATTTTTTTTTTGTTTTGATCAAGTAGGTGTTGTCAAGTAGTGAATGATTAAAATGAAAATTTTGACTAAAAATATGCCTATTTAAAAAAAGCTATTTTTTCTATAATTTTTTTTTTCGAAAGCTAGAATTTTGGTTTTTTGTATCAATCTTTCTATCTGCAGGTTTACTAATTCCAAAGTAAATAATTTTTCTTTTAAATATCAATTGACAAATATAGAAGTAATTAGCTTAAAAGTGGAAAATAAAAATTTTTAATTTAGTGAAAAATTTTCCAAGGCAGATTATGATATTTTTTAAAAACTCTGGAATATTCGAAAAATAATTTGAAAACCGCCAGCTAATACCTTGGATTCTAACGCGTCAAACAAGCCATCGTTTGTAAAAATCTATAAATAAATGGCCAAATTATAGCCCTTAACCCAAACTTACCACCACATACCAAAATTCGTTTTTTTTTCATTGAGATTTCTTTATGTACTGAAGAAAAATATCTCAAAAATGTTGTACTTAACTGCAGAGTGACATTTTGCAACCCGTTAAATATTTCTTTTTTTTTAACTTAATTTTCGGATTCAATCAGCATTTTTATTTAAGAAACGTTTGCAAAATGTTCAGAATACAATAATTTTTAATAGTTGGTCATGTATGTCATCAAAAAACTCGTAAAAAGCGATTTTCACACAACATTTATCGACCGAAAGTTCGAGTTTTCGAAAATAATATTCCACGAATAACGTAAATAAAAAATGTTGTATGACAGGTTAATAGGCCACATTTTATTATCTTTTTAAAAAGATATACATGAATATTAAAAAGAAGAAGGCCACTGAAAGAGTATATTGCTTCGGCGCGCTAGCCATTTCTTTTGTTTTATCGAACTTAGTTTTACAATTCTTTCAATTTTACTTGTTGAGAATTCGTTCGTGCAATCGTTAGATTCGTGTAGGGTCGTGTAATATTATTGTTACGCTACTGCGATGACTTATTTATTGAATAGGGGCAGAGAAACGATAAGCAAATATGAAATAAATTTTAATGGTTGTGTTTATTAAGTAATTTCAATTAAGGACAATTTTCAATAAATAAACTTAAGTTTAAATTGAAATAAATTTGATGTGAACAATATGGTTAAAAACTCTTTCCACCCCAGCAGCAGCCAAGCAGCTGTTTGGCTGCAAGTTAATTGTTGAATATAATAGCCAATTTCAACACAAACGCGATTTGTCATCGATATCATGCAAACGCGATAGGTCTTGAATGGTGTTTCTACTGGAGTGGATGCGTTTGCAATCAGCTGTTCCTTTGTTTGCAAGCGGCAATACATTAAGTAGGTAGGTTGAACCGGGAAGCCACCGTGGTGGTTACACAAAGACCAAAGCTGGTCCTTAGTGGTGCCGGATACTGAAGGTCGTTAAGAGTTTTTGTTTTTTTCTGCCGTGGAAGAAAAAAAGAAACGAAAATAAAAGTGAAGCTGGAAGCATATTAGACGCTTATGAGGCACTGCATGGATTGTTTTTTAAAATATGGCATTTTAATTTAAGCGGCTTCAATTTGAAATAACTATTGTTAATAACAGCTGTTTTGCACAAAATTGCCACAGAATAGTTGATCTCAACCGAAAAATTAGAAGCCAAAAATTTTGTTTCTTATAGTTAATAAGAGATTTTCTTAAATTCTATATTAATATATATCCTTTTTAATTCCTTTAAATTTTTATTTGTAAAAAATTGGAGTGCATACTACTAACATGATTATCTTGTTTTTAACACTTCTTATTGTCATATAAGATATATATAAAATTTTATGTCCATTATATAGGTATATTCAACCATATTCGGGTATATTGTTTTACTTACCCTAAAGAATACAACAATTAAAAGTTTCTAACATCTTATAGCGAATAACGTTTAAATATTTTCAAAAAAACGGAAAGTTATTATTATTTTTATTATTAATTATGATTATTTATTTTAAGGAAATTCTGAAATGAAATTAATTTCTTTTTTATATGAATTTTATTACAGCTACAATGTTTCAAACTTCTCCGGATCAATCTGCAGTTAATTTAGCCGAAATATACCAAGAGTTTTTACTTCAACGAGATGATTGCCTAAGAACTTTGCGCGTTTTTTTGAGAGAGCTTGTACGAATGTTACGCTTTGATGTAAATCTTGTAAAGTTTTGTAAAACATTTTTAAGTGAAAGAGATGAGCTTAATTTACAAATTGAAAACTTTGAGTTCAAAGATCGAATATTCTACTCTATGGTTGATATAGTTTGTCTCTGTATGTTTTTATCAGCAACACCACAAGCACGGGAAGGAAGCCTATCATTAAAAACCAATCGTGACGTAAAACACAATCAAGCTCTTCTTAAATTGTACCATCAAATGGCACAAATACAATTAGACGTAGTTTCTTGGATGTATGAAACAGTCCCGAACATATTTAAAGGTATAGAATACCACCAGGCTTTACATAAGCTGCTTTTGCTCGACAATCCAGAACAATATTCTCGTTGTGACCAATGGCCGTCAGAGCCGGAAAGAGGAGCTATATTAAGAATAATATCAGAAACTCCAATTCATGAGGAAACTTTACTGCGCATAATTTTAATAGGCATAACAAAGGATATACCATTTACAATTGCAAATACATTTGACATGTTGTTGCTAGTAATAAAACGAGTCTCCGGAATGAAAGCAACCGATTTCCCAGCAGTACAAGCGAACAAATTCGACATAATCGATTTCTTGTTTAGTATGTCTGAATATCATCACCCGGAAAACATTCAGTTACCATCGGACTACGAACCACCAAAACTCGCTATTATTGCATTTTACTGGAAGGCATGGCTTATTTTATTAATGATATCTGCGCATAATCCGTCTACATTTGGGGCTTTTTGCTGGGATCACTATCCGACAATGAAAATGTTAATGGAAATATGTATTACAAGCCAATTTAACAGTTTCATATCTCATAAGGATGAATTACAGGTAATCATCGATTTCAACATTTAAATTTTTTAATGTAGTGTCTCTATTGTCAATAATATATTGCAGATAATCAGTGTTGAACGCGATCATATTCTTCAATTTGAAACGTATTTGGCAGCACAAACTTCTCCACATGCAGTTATTACCGAAGAGAATGCCGTTTTGATTACACAGTTAATGTTAATGGACCCCATGGGGACACCAAGAAAAGTTCCCAATTTAGTTTTAGAACAACTTAAGTTTCTCAATCAAACTTATAAACTAGGTCACCTGTTTTGTAGGTGCCGGAAGCCAGACTTGCTTCTAGATATAATACAAAGGCAGGGTACTACACAATCAATGCCATGGTTATCTGACTTAGTTCAAAATAGTGAAGGCGATTTTAGCCATCTTCCTGTACAGTGTCTGTGTGAATTTTTATTATTCAATGCGCACATTATTAATGAAGAAAATAGCCGTGATGCCGAATTAGTAAACTTTATTAGGAATTTAATTATGAATTCTAGTTTTAATAACCACATAGTTTGCGAAGTGCTAGACTATATATTTCGACGTTTATCGTCAACAGTAAAGCAGTCTAGAGTAGCTGCTTTATCTGGTTTAAAAATAATATTTAAAAACTGTGGTAAATATGAACACGAATGGTTATTAAAGTCAATTCAACAAATTCCTCATTTTTCGAAGGCCAAAACGTTTATAATTCCACAGCTTCGAGCTGCATGCCAAGTGGAAAATTGTCCGGAACTTATCATGGCGTATATTCAATTTATTACCGCTCATACCCTTAACGATTCTGTTACCGAAATGGTTGACCATGTTATTGATATGGCGCAATTGATTGTTGAGCGTAGCACAATGTTTCAGCATATTATAATTTCTCAAGAAGATTACGATCTTCAACCTGATGAGAATCGCGTTCAGACATTGAAATGCTTATTTGTGATGTTTAACAACTACATTATTAAATTGCGAGAATATCCCGAACCTTATCAATGGACAGAGTACCCTGATTTGTTAATGGTTCAGTTTGACGATGGGGCACAATTACCATTGCATATTAATATAATTCACGCATTTATTATTCTTCTCACGTATTCAAACAGCAACATGTCCGAATCAATTCCAATTCTAGATTATTGGTTTCCTCCAGGACGTCCCGCACCTGTGGCATTTTTACCTGGAATGCCCCAAGAGCAAATTCAACTTTTACCGGATTGGCTAAAACTCAAAATGATTCGTTCGTCAGTAGATCGATTAATAGAAGCTGCCTTAAATGACCTTACACCAGATCAAATTGTTTTATTTGTGCAAAACTTTGGGACCCCAGTTAATTCAATGTCAAAACTATTAGCAATGCTTGATACAGCGGTATTGGAGCAGTTTGATTTAGTAAAAAACGCAATACTTAATAAAGCATACTTAGCACAATTAATTGAAATACAGCAAGCTCGAGGAGCTAAAAATGGTCATTATACTGTTCAAGCACTTGACTTGCATTCACATTCTCAAACCGTTCCTGATCTCCCAAAAATCAACGCACAAATTCAAGGGAATCTGCAAATAAGTAATTATGACCCAAATTTTCGACAGAACTCGAGCGATTGTGCAACAAAGGGGATAGAATCCATTCTTTTTAAAAATCCATATCATTGTATAATTTCTACTCATGACAATCGTAATTTAATTCATAATCTTCTAGATTATGTTGTTAGTCCTGCAAATAATAAAATGGATTTTCTAACGACTATATGCCAAGCTTTGGAACAGTCTACAAGTGAGGATAAATGCAATAACTTAATTAACGTTAGCCGGGGTTCCTGTACTTTTCTAAGAACACTTTTTAGTTGTAAGCTGCCCACTGAATTTTATCAAATTATTAAAAAATGTCTGACAAATTTCTTTCAAGCCTCAAATCAATTATTTACAAATTCAAAGGAGCTGTTTAAAGCAGAATTGTTTTTTGATAGTTTATTGTTTATGTTAAAAAGTTCATATGAATATTACTTTGTTAATTTTCAAGCGCAAACTGCATTGTCCGACAGACAAAATATAGTAAGAGAAATGATTCAAGGTTTCGAATATTACGAAACGAAAAATTGTAAAAGTGGCAATTACAAAATTTTCCATAATGGGTTATTTATAGACTGGCTTGCAGAAGCAGATCCGGAAATAGTATCTACGAAACTTTTAAAAGAAAGATTCTTGTTTTCTAAATCATGTAGTGAATTTCGATTTTATCTTTTGTCACTTATAAATCATCAGACAAACTGGGATTCAATTGAAAGAATTGCAGAAAGTTTATTTAAAGAATACAAACTTGACTACGATTTTAGTACGGTGCTTAATTATTTTGAAGCTCTGACCACAAATCCCAAACTGTGGAAAGGTAGAGATAAATACATGTCGAAAAATATACAACTGAATTCATTTTTTATGTTAAGGCCATCAGAACTAGAATCATTTGTGCATTTCATTTTATACGAAGGAATCACAGATATAAAACCAGATATGAATTTTAACTACGATTTTAAATTATGTTCACGAATGAATCTTTTGTTTAAACTTACTGAAAAAAAGAAAGGTTTGATGGTGAAAGTTGTAGAGTACGTAGAAAAAAGTTCAGTGTCTGACACTTTAAAACTTAAAATTTTGCAGCAGCTTTATATTATGTACCCGCGCATAAAATTTTTGAAATTATTTAAAATTGGTGGACAAACACACAAACTACAAAGCTTAAAAGGATGTCAAGCGGATAAAATATCAAACAATTTAATTACATGTTTAGGAAGTCTTGTTGCAAAAAAAGATTTCGAAACATTGTCCACTGATACAGAACTATTGTTAAGAAAGTTGGCTGCATCCCATCCTCTACTTTTTCTACGTCATTTGGGTGTGCTATCATCTATTATGCAAGGAAGGGCTCAAAATAACATGAAAGCTTTACGAGAAGAACATCACTTTCATCGATTTGTACAGATTTTGAGGACTTTAGAACTTTTACAGCCAACAATTTTTGAAGATTTATATAAAACTGAAATTCAAAACACTTTAACATGTTACTTTACGTTTTTTAAACATCATAGCTCAGTAAAAGAAGCATGTCAGATGCTTGTGAAATTTGTGCAGGTATTGCAGTCATACATAAATTGTAATCCGTCAAGCGCATTATTATTTATTGAGCAATATGTTGGTATTTTGACGGAATTGGCTGTCAAGTATACTTCAATAGCTAAGCTCCAAACTCTCGTACAATCCGTTGCTTTGCTTCAACAAAAATCGAATACATGTTCAGAGCTTGATGACGAAGAGGTAAAATTAGAATATGAACTGGATGGACATTCTGAAATGAAAGCCACCAACAAAACGGTTTTAAGCGATATTGAGTCAATAGATGGAAACCTAAATACTCAAGATGTGGCAAGTAGAGTGTCCCTTTCAGTATTGACCCTAGGTTCGTACAGCAAATCAAATTTAGCCGACGTGTCTCCCCATTTCCTGAATTTAATAAAAATTATTAAGCAGTCCAGTATTGAAGATATGATTTTGGGTCCTCTACAGGAAATGGAATGCCTAACGTCAAAACGATTTGTTTTTATAAATGAGTTATTTGAGCGACTTTTAGACCTAATATTTTCTCCAAGCGCACAGATAAGGTCCATTGCGTTTATTATTTTAATCAGACACTTAAAACACAATCCTGGAAATTCAGATATAAATCAGTGTACCTTAAACGCCTATATTCAATGCTTAAGAGATGAAAATTCTTCTGTAGCAGCAACTGCAATTGATAACTTACTTGAAATATGCATACTGTTACAGGAACACGCTATTGAAATTTTGTCTATTGCATTCTCTCTTGGTATTAAGTCTTGTCTTAATACTAGTAATCAAATACGTAAAGTAATGCAAACATTGGTAGTACAGCATGGATATTAACTTTTTATTACTTACAATTATATTTTTAAACTATTAAAATAGTTTTAGGCTAAATAAGTTCTTTTTATATTGTATTTAATGGATTTGGTTAAAACAAATTTTATAAAATAATGTATTTAATATTAATAAAATGTTAAATAAAAAAGGTGTAAAACTTGGATAATGTTGTGGCTATATGGGCATCTGATATTTGTTTGTAATGCTGGATTTACACTAGTTGAAAAACACGTAATCGTTGATATCACCTTAGTCAATCCTAGTGTAAACAGCTGTCAACTGTTGCGTTGACAATGGTCTCCATTTTTTTTTTTTTTTTTTTTTTTTTTTTTTTTTTTTTTTTTTTTTTTTTTTTTTTTTTTTTTTTTTTTTTTTTTTTTTTTTTTTTTTTTTTTGTGTGTGTGTGTGTGTGTGTGTGTGTGTGTGTGTGTGTGTGTGTGTGTGTGTGTGTGTGTGTGTGTGTGTGTGTGTGTGTGTGTGTGTGTGTGTGTGTGTGTGTGTGTGTGTGTGTGTGTGTGTGTGTGTGTGTGTGTGTGTGTGTGTGTGTGTGTGTGTGTGTGTGTGTGTGTGTGTGTGTGTGTGTGTGTGTGTGTGTGTGTGTGTGTGTGTGTGTGTGTGTGTGTGTGTGTGTGTGTGTGTGTGTGTGTGTGTGTGTGTGTGTGTGTGTGTGTGTGTGTGTGTGTGTGTGTGTGTGTGTGTGTGTGTGTGTGTGTGTGTGTGTGTGTGTGTGTGTGTGTGTGTGTGTGTGTGTGTGTGTGTGTGTGTGTGTGTGTGTGTGTGTGTGTGTGTGTGTGTGTGTGTGTGTGTGTGTGTGTGTGTGT
>JAWNNH010000031.1:0-41959 GCA_035043045.1 Hirtodrosophila alboralis
TCTCGAGATATGTAACGCATAGACACCACAAAGTATATATATTCTTGGTCAAATAAAGCTGAGTCGATATAGCCATGTCTGTCTGTCCGTCTGTTTCTATGCAAATTTTTTGGCTTTATCCTTGAGCTATCTGGATGAAACTCGGTACAGATGATGTCAAAATCAGCCCGATCGGACCACTATTTCACATAGCTTTGGAGGAAAAATCGAAGACACTTAATTTTTATGAAAAGTGTTTGTATGAAAAATCAAACTTGCCATATCGATGCATACTTACGATTTGTACAATATGTCCAAATTTGCACAAGTTCGGACCACTATAGCTTGTAGCTCCCATAGGAACTATATCTTGTAGGTCCCATAGCAACAATCGGTGGAAAAGTTCTAGTTTGAAAAACTTTGTTTTAAGATATCAAAACCAAAGTTGGCCTTCAAAATTTTATTAGGAGACCATTGCAAGAGCATATAGCTTCGGCGTGCCGAAGATAGCCGTTTTTTTTCTTGTTTTTAATTAAATTCATTTGAAATAGTGAATAAAAGCATGCAATCTAGAAAGTCACGCTGATTTGAAAGAATGAGGTAATTTGCGTTACTAAAAAATGACCATGAAATATTGGGTAAATTGAAATCACCCAACACAACAAATAGGTCATTATCTTTCACTTGAAGAGACACTTCTTTTATACAAGCAATATGATGCATAAAAATTTGCTTATCAGAAGATGGAAGGATGTAAAAAAAAATGTCTACCTGTTGAATAATTTCTTAAAGATACGTGCATGCTTGAACAACAAGTGATTAAAATTACACGCGTTGAAAAAGTTACCTTAACAGCAACAATTTCAACATTAGTAGGCACATTAAGGGAGATACGTTCTGATTGAAGTGTTAATTTAATGGCAATTAGTACACCACCACCTCGACGAGTCAGTCGGCCAAATCTATATATTGAGTTTAGTTAAAAGTCCTCTAACATTCTGATATTGAAGGAATGCAGAGTCGGGACACAAACCTAGTTTTTTGCAATATTGCTGAATGGCATAATAGTTGTTGATAATAGTTGTTTTGCGCAAAATTGAGCTAACAGCAACCTAACAGCAGAGCAATCTATGAAATTCTACCAAAACCGAGTTGACATAACACGCGTTCATAACAAACTCGACTTCTTTCCATACCCAAAAGCCCATCTCCCATACCCAACAGCCTATGCAAATAGCATAGAACTTTAACGTGTGTCAGTCAAATTTCGATTTATTTGGCTAACGCCTCCAACGCATCCAGCAATGGAAACTCAGCTTTAGAGACACGAAATTTAGTATGTGCCATACGCAGATCAAATTTGACTCCCTCAAGTTGATAAATTATCAAAAGTAGACTTATTATAAGTGAATAACTGTTATAGCTAATAATTTCTGGGAGAGTAGTACTTCAATGTATAAATAGCTCTAGAATTTGAATATATGCACACATTTTTAGGTGTATGTGTAAGGTTTGGTAATTGTATTGTACATTTGTATTACCAGGCTATTATCAGAGGAATCCAAGTGTCAAATAATGTAGTGGTACCCGTAACTTCATACATTGACAAGCTGAGTCTTTGTCTTTTTGAGTGAAAGACTTTTTTTCTATTCTGTTATCTTGGGAGTTCTTAGCGAATCGCCTGTTGCAAATGCCTTTTGGTATGAGTAATGTTCCGGGAATTTAAAATTGGAGCTTCACGTAAATGGCACATAAAGAAAGAAAATCTTTTGTAACGTGATATGAGCAACGCATATGCATAAGTTAAGATGGAAGGTATTTTAAAAGTAGAGAATCAAACCAAGCAAAGAGCAGCAGCAACGAAATATAGCGACACGTCGCAGACTTACATTTGAACTATTGATTTTTTTAAAATCAAATATTAATGAAGCTCGAAAAACAGAAACAAGAAGAACGGAAAAACAAGCTAAAACGGGACAGTCGTTCAAATGCCTGAAATCGATGGTGCCTTCCCAAATAAGGGAGTGAACCGTGTGTGCCTACACGCCTGAAGGTATGCCAGACAAAATAATGAAATGATTGCCACATGACACAGAGAAAGCGATGTTCAATTTTAATAGGAACAGACCAAGAAACCAGGTGTAGGAAGCAAATTATGAGTTTTTAATCACACATCGTGACGCGTTACTTCTACTGTTCTACAAAAAATACGAAAGAAAATAGTCAAGCCAAATCAAATTAAATAAATATGCAAAGCGAGGTCTCTCGGAGTAGGTCGACGACGCTATCTATGCATAGACACGCAAGCAGGGAAACGAGGAAATGTAAGAAATAAAATGCACGTGCAGCTACCTATCTGCTGCGAAGCCCAGGATGGGAATAAGAATGAATACGTGTGCCAAGTCGTGCCAACAAGGAGCGGGACTAAGGACAGACCATCAGACTGGCAGACTATAATTCAGGCGTTTACAAGCCACATGCCACAGTTACCCAAGTTAGTTTTTCAACTGTGAGTGCAGGTTAGCAAGACGTACTCAAGAGTCGCACAGACTATAGACAACCATCGGGAGTAAACGAAGTCTGAGAGTAAGAGAACACGCAACTTATAGATACACTCAGACAAATAGACAAAATAGTGTTGCAAGTCTCCTAATAAAATTTTGAAGGCCATCTTTGGTTTTGATATCTTAAAAACAAAGTTTTTCAAACGAGCACTTTTCGATCGATTGTTCCTATAGGAGCTATAAGATAAAGTGGTCCGATTTTGTTCAAACTTGGTCAGATTGTACAAATCGTTATTGTACATCGATATGCCAAGTTTGGGTTTTGATATCTTGAAAAACAAAGAAGTTATTTATACGAAAACTTTTCGACCGCTTTTCCAATGGGAGCTACAGGATATAGTGGTCCGATTTTGTTCAAACTTGGTCAGATTGTTCAAATCGTTCAAATTTTGATATTTAAAAGAGAACAAAGAAGCTTTTCATGCGAGAACTATTCGATCGATTGTTCCTATGGGAGTTACAAGATATAGTGGTTAGCTATTATTCAAACTTGGTCAGGTTGTACAAATCGTCAATATGCATCAATATGCCAATGGCTGTGATATCTTGAAAAACCAAAAAGTTATTCATACAAACACTTTTCATGAAAATTAAGTGTCTTCGATTTTTTCTCCATAGCTATGTAATATAGTGATACATTATCAAGCTTCATATGTGCCGAGTTTCATCAAAGTAAGTTCAAAGATAAAGGCAAAAACTTTGCATAGAAAAAGATGGACAGACGAACAGACAGACAGACGGACATGGCTATATCGACTCAGCTCGTCGTCCTGATATATACTTTATGGGGTCGGAGATGTTTCCTTCTATGCGTTACACATTTCGAGACAAAATTATAATACCCTTTTGCAAGGATATAAGAAGAAAGAAACGGCTATCTTCGGCACGCCAGACAGACAGACGGACAGACGGACAAGGCTGAGACTCAGCTCGTCGTCCTGACCAAGAATATATATGCTTTATGGGGTCGAAAACGTCTCCTTCTATACATTACACATTATAATATCCTTTTGCAAGGGTATAAAAACAGTTCCTTCTAAGTCAAATTATAATATCATTTTGCAAGTTTATAAAAAAAACACTTTCTTGGATAAGATTGTTTGAGTTCACTAGAATTGATGCTTCCTACTCAGCCGAAGCAATTGCCATATGAGTAATTTTGACTTTCGGCTATTTTTCTTAAATGTTTTATACATTTCACAATGGAATTGACAATAAAAATTATTTTATGAGAATAACCCTATTGACGACTACCGGACATGTTTTGCCTTCATAAAGGATATGTTAAGGCTATTATTATTATATAAGTATATTTTTTCTAAGATTAAGCCAGCCAAATGCCTTGGTGAAAATTTAAAAGCTAATAAAAACAAGAAAGAAACGACTATCTTCGTCACGCCGAATCTATGTACCCTTGCAATGGTCTTCTAAGAAAATTTTGGTTTTGATATCTTAAAAAATAAAGAAGTTATTCACACGAGCACTTTTCGGCCGATTGTTGCTATGGGAGCTACAAGATATAGTTCCTATGAGAGCTACAAGATATATTGGTCCGATTTTGTTCAAACTTGGTCTGATTATACAAAACGTAAATATGCATCGATATTCAAATGGTTTTGATATTTTGAAAACAAAAAAGTTATTCATACAAACACTTTTCATGAAAATAAGTGTCTTGGGTTTTTTCTCAATAGCTATGTGATATACTGGTCCGATCGTGCTGATTTTGAGATACAAACTACATACATTATCGAACTTCATCTGTGCCGAGTTTCATCAAGATAGCTCAAAGATAAAGCCAAAAACTTTGCATAGAAACAGATGGACAGACGAACAGACAGACAGACGGACATGGTATATCGACTCAGCTCGTCGTCCTGATATATACTTTATGGGGTCGGAGATGTCTCCATCTATGCATTACACATATCGAGAGAAAATTATATATACACTTTTGCAAGGCTATAAATATAAAAGTAGAAAATCCTTATTTGGATGCGAAAAAGATCTTGCCAAAATACTTATGCTACCGTTTAAATGCAAAGATTCCATTTTTATTTTACAATTAATGCACATATCTTACTTATTGTACATATTGTTAATAGCTTAATTCTATACCTTCCCACTGTAAATTAATAAAGTTTATACATACTTTGAACAATTAAAAAGTTACAACCGAATATGTTGTGCATTATTTTTGTCTAAATATTGATGCCGTCGACTGAATGTATGTAGTTATCGCATTGGCTAAAGCTCTTACATATTTCTGTCTTCGAATATGAATCATGTATCCGTACAATCATCATCTACAAGCACTCAAATTTAAGTTGCATTGTTAATGCACGGTGGCAATTAAAGCACGTCTTAATTTGCATAAATTATACAACAATTGACGCAAACCACAAATCTCCAACGATTTACACCATGAACTCAGTTGCAATTAAAAGCTAAACTATTAATTAAAGCGAGTACGTGTTCAACAAAAAATCATAAATGTTCATAAATGGTATTAATCTTCTTTCATATTCAACAAAACAGCAAATAGAAATCAACCAAAGCTCGAAATCTATATATTTATAGCATAGTAAAACAATGAACACAAGATTTTTACCACATGTTCGTATTGGCAGTTACTTTTAGCGAATACCATAAAAAAAATAGTAATTATTTATTGCTTTATAAATATTTAAAAATTTTGTAAGAGCAAAAATTAACAAAAATCTCTCACTTAAATTTCTCTCTTTTGGCCTTGTTTTCATTGTCCAAAATCGGCTCTCTGTTTTAGTGACATTAAATTGGAAAAAAAAATTAAAATTAATTCGAGTTCTATGAATTTTATAATAATAATAATATGTCCATATAATATTTTAACAAATGCCTCTTTTTGAATTTTAATTGTCCAGTGAATTTAGTGCTCCTATGGGAGCTATAAGATATAGTGGTCGGATTTAGATCAAACTTGGTCAGATGGTACAAATCATAATAACACACGAATCTGCGGAGTTTGATTGCGATACCTTAATAAAAACAGAAATGAAATCTATAAGATATAGTGGTCCGATCTAGATGAAACTTTGTCACATTATTCAATTAATAAGCTACTAATTGAGCTACTGAGTTTTGATATCTTGAAACACAAAAAAAGTTTTTCAAACAAGCACTTTTCAAGAAAATGAGCTGACTCCGATTGCTCCAATGAAAGCTAGATAATATAGTGGTCCGATCGGGCTGATTTTGACATACAAACTACATACAATAACAAAATGCATATGTGCTAAGATTCATCAAGATAGCTCAAACATAAAGACAAAATTTTTACTTAAAAACAGACGGACAAACAGACACACAGACGAACATGTCTATATCGACTCAACCCTTCGTCCTGACCAAGAATATATATACTTTATGTGGTCGGAGACCTCTCCTTCTATACATTACACATTTCGAGACAAGAATCTAATACCCTTTTGCAAGGAAAAAAAAAGGTAAAATTCCCCATAGTGACCTGTATTTAACGCGTAATTAGGAGAAAACTTTAATTAAATGCCATAACGAAAAACCACATTTGACCAGAATTTCAACCCTAACTAAATAACTATTATTTAAGCGCCAAGTTCGTTATAAATTTACCGCTTTTTTTCAGAGCTATGTATACGCATCGTAATAAATAGCAAATTAGATCAATAATGAAGCTATATAAGGTATCTAGGTAACTCTTTAAAGAAAACGATTGATTTATAAAATGAAGGAAATTGAAGTTTCAAAAATCCTTATTTAATCATTAAATCAAGAAGTATTTATTATTTTTGCAATAAAATTAATTTACCAAAAGAAAGTTTTTACACCCTATTAACAATAAAAATAAATTTTTAACTATTTATATATTTTGAAAATATTTGATGTATCTATATATATAAAACTGTTCAACCTGACTGACTGAGTGATTGACTGACTGACTAATTGACTGACTCACGAGCAGGCCAACGGTAGAAACTAGAAGCCTGAAATTTATGGCAATAGTTTTCTGTTATAGGTAGGTTGGCCCTCTGAAAACAATTTATTAAAAATATATCGGGAAGTAAGTGAAAAATGCATTTGAAAATTACATATGAAAATCTCAGCTGGAACATATCAGGTGGCGCAGTATGCTATAATAGTATGTATAGTGACATTAATGAATATGATATATATATATATATGTTTGTTTTTTTCCCATATTATTTTTTTTGGAACAGGAACTGGAAGTCGCAACGCACTCCGTAATGATCTAGTTATGTATGTATATGATATTTAATCCCCAAATTAAGGTAAAAATTATCTGAAGATACCTTTTTGAAGAGTCCTATCTATCTTTTTATCGATAAAATGTGTTTTTTAAATTTTTCGTAATCGACGACCGGTTTTACATGGTAGGGTCACTGATTGGGATGCACAATGCTGTTGCATAGTTTTACTATACCCTGTACCCATTAATGGATAAAATGTGGTCAGGCTTATCCTGATCGGTAAAAAAAATATATAGTTTTGTCTTTATTTTAGACTAATTCGGATATTTTAATAAATGTCGATCACTTGACATTAAAGGGTTAGTTCTAAAATGAAGAATTTTTACAGAAATCATTATTGATAATTTTAAATTACTATTACCGTTCCCTATATTTAACCAGATTTTTCAAAATCAGCTTACAATATCGAATAGCTGACATAACCTCGATCAAGTTGTAACTTATTGTCTGCATTTTACTGCGATGCAATGTTTTTTTCGTTTCCCACTCTGACGTAAGCATTTAATTTTCTATTTTTCTGTTTATAAATGTATGTCGCTCACCTGTTTGAAATTCTAAGGATACATTAATATTACGTTGCAAGTGTGGTCGCCCTGTATCCTGTGCCAGTGTTGGGGTTGAGGAGTCCTATTCAATGGTTGTGACAGGCAGACAGGAGCGAATTGTCTGCTTCAATAACGCGCTGCAGTACTGTCTCGCTTGTATCTTGCTGCCCTGGCACGCTACAATCAGCTGCTGGTATGTAAAAGTTTTGCTTTGCAGTTGTAGATATTTCTTTGTCTCACTTAGTTTCAGTGGGTTTTCTCCAGTGTGTGTTGGTTTTTGTGTGTGTGTGTGTCAGTGCTTGTGTGGATGTTTGTGTGTTTGGTTTGTTTGTGTGTCACTTTATACGCTTCCTGTACGATGCTTTCGTACCTCCCGCCGCCACGTTGTGCCGAGAGTGAAAGTTTTCTTTAACGTCGCTATCGACGATGCGAGGCCAACCCGTGTTGAGCTTTAGGCCTCACGCTATTCCACTCTCTCTCTCTTTCTCTCAGAGTTGCAAATTCTGTCGTGAAATTTGAATTTAATTTACACCTTATGGATTTTCAAGCAATTTGTTGTTTTCCTTCTTAAAAACAATAATTTTATGTTGGTTTTTTTGTTTTATTTATATTTAGCCCATCGCTCATTGAATTGGTGGATGTTCCAAATTCACCACAACAGTAACAACAACCACTGGGCTTGTTTGTTATTGCGGGTGGTACTTGGGCTCCAAGCTCCGAGCTTCGTGCTCTCAGGGAGGCGGATGAAGGGTAGCGCCAACTGAAGCTGCTTATACAAAGTAAGTCGCACGCCTATAAAACGCCTGCTTGCGTGCCGCGGCTCTATATTGGTATCGGTTTTGATGTTTTCGGACTCCGAATCCGAATAACTATACTTGGCGAGTTTCGACAGTAGTCGATGCTATTGCCGTTGTAATTTAACCTTCTGCCCTACTCTCGAATGCGTCATCGAATTTGTTATTGTTGTTGTTGAATGAACATAAAACGATATATACCCGTAAAAGTTCGTTCTTTTACGTGCAATAATTTGCTTAATATTTTACTTGACACCATCACAAACATCACAAATTCACTAAGATATCACATACAGAAGCTACACTGCACCCCACACAAGAAGAATGCGAGTATTAAAACACAGCCGACTCGTACATCGGTTGCATATGTCGAGCTACTCATTACCCATACGCCATGTTATTTGGCCGTGATTTTAGTGCACACGCACCCGTGTACAGTGTTTAATTGTACCCGTTGTGGGATGAGGAGTTGTAGACGTATTCACTGACGGATTCAAGGTTACATTCTGTTACAAAAACTTTATTTAATTTGTAGAATTTTCGTGCACATTCCTTTGATTGAGTATTATAAAATTTTCTTAACTTTTCATAGAGGTGTTACTGCTACAGCTCTGCACATTATTGCTTCAGGCACAATGTATCTATATTTTTTGTACATGTCAAACAATTTCACAAAAAAATCTACAATTTAAAGCACATAACTTGCGCTCTAAAATTATGAACATTTCAGCCAAAATCTGAGCTTTGTTTCATCACATAAAATTTTTAAATATTATTTTATTTTTTTTTCCTTTCTTTTCTTTAGCGTTTCCACACTGCGCGTTTTGGTCGCTCTTGCGGAGCACCCCGTCTGAATCGTGTGGCTCCACTACTCTGACTACTTTGACCGAACTTTGTCATCGTCGAATTCATTCTCAGTGGAAAAGCTTTTCCCCAAAATGTAGGTTTTCTCTCTCTGCGAATCAGACATAAATAAAGTGTGCAAGAATCCCCCCTGTGCTGGCGACTAGCTGCTGAGTATAAAATTAAAGCTCTGTCTCAAAATTGCTCACGGGCAAGCCACTCATCCTCTTGATTTGTTTGGTTTCCGCTCAAAAGTTTAGATTGTTTAGACTTTGTTATTTAAGTATGATATAGTTTCGGTCCCGCCGGTTTTTTGAGAATTTATTTATTGTAATTGCTTTTGTTCGTTCGATTGTCTTGTTGTGTTCAATCAAAAATATAAAATATTAGTGCTTCTCTTCTTTAGAAGATATTGTCAGACACAATTAGTGCACCGAAAAAGGATAGAATAGTTATTTAAACATTCTTAATGATAGCTGAACATTTCATATATGAACTCATTTCCCGTCCGTTCGTTCTAATAGCATTGGTGTAAAATGGTTACTAGAATTGAAACAATTTTGATATTAATAAAATGTAGTAGCCTCTGTAGTTAATTTGTACTATTTAATGAAAAAAAAATTTAAATTTTTAAAATAAAATTAGATGGCAGTACATCGTGTCCTTTTGATTAAAAATATATATTTTTAATTTCCCTGAAAATGTATTGGCTTAGAATAATTAATACGTTTGCATAAATTTAAATTAACGGTTATATTCGGTGTGCTGAAGCTACATTTCCTTGTAACAAAGGTGTTCTTACAAGTATTTAATTTTCGACCGATGGATGAAATTGCAGCTATGTCTATTATTTAGTGATTGATTTGAAAAGATTGTACTATAGAACATAATGAAAATTAGAAATGGCAATTGGTTTTTTTTTTTTTTTTTCTTTTTAGGAAACATTGTTATTACTGTTATTTCTCAACAACTTACATTAAACTTAACAAACAATAATAACAAAAACAACTTAACAACAAAAAAAAAAAACAAAATTAAGCCTGGTTAATAATAAAAACAAAACAACTTAAAAAAAAAACAAAATTAAGTCTGTTTAACAACATTTATATCGACCTTAGTGCAAGGTCAACCGATGGGACGCAATTGGTAGTTTGATAAGTTCGTATATAATATGGGAGAGTGGCAGAACGAAGGACGGGGCGAATTCGGCTTGGCTGCTGATATTGATTGAGAATAAACATATATATGTACTATATTCCCATACCATATTATACATTTTGTCACAAAATTATAACACTTATTGCAGGGAAGTGCACAATTAAGTATTTTATTTTTAATTGCTTATCGAAGTGCTTTATTTTTTGTAGTGTTTAAAAATCCTGAAACGCACAGCGCTCAAGAAAACTGGCACAAACCCAACCAACAATCTGTTACCACACTTACTCTTCACATTTTAGTGTGTATCTCACTCAATACTCCGAAAAAACAATATCAAATTAGTCGCCTCTCAGGCAACCAACGATTGTGGTGAAAAGCTTGCACTCTTATTAATTCTGTTAGGTGACAGTCTCTCACAATTTTTGTCTCTTTCTCTCTCTGTATTCCGCGGAATTCAACACATGGCCATGCGGAACGTCAAATAGCGCGTTTAATATAAAACGAAAAAAAGCAGAGCAAAAGGAAGGCAAAGTAAAGCTCGCCAGGTAGCAGTTTATGCATATCTGAACTACCTTTCTCGCGCCCTCATCCCTCATTTGGAAGCTGCGTCTTAACCGTGAGCATGAGCGAAAAGCTGAGTGTGAACGACATATTGTTGCATTTCCCATACTGACACTAACTGCCGAGCTGTGCTCTGAAGCAGTCAGCAAATTTGCGACTAACAAAAATAACGGGTTAGGCCGAACGAAGGTTGTTCCAAGGTGCTGATGGGTGTAAACGAGTACACGTGCTATGTGCGGGGCCGTTAGCGCTTAGATTCAATTGAAGGCTAAGCGCTATACTGTCGTCATGGCGTACACATTTGACGGTTTCATTAGCCGTGTTAAGAACTTTCTAATGAAATTCTATATTGTTGCTGATTATGTATTACGGAATTCATTCGCTCAAATACAACATAAACAAATCCTTGCCATAACAGTAGGGGCTGATGAGAATTATGTCATATTAGCTGCGTCATTGTGTATGTCTACTTTATTGATTATTCCCGGTTATGACGAAATGCGTACTTCAAAATAGTTTGCACACAACAATGACGTCATGTTTAACGACGGAGCTTCTGACCCACACACAACTAGAATAACACACAAGTTTAAGCCACGAGTTTAAACCTTACTTTGTTGTCAATTTGTCGCGCCTTACACACTTACACTGCCCTGCCTGCTCACGGACTTGACAAAAGGTCTGTTAAACTCATTACACCCTTGCAAAAGCATACCGGATAGAAATAAACGTTTCCGACACCATAAAGTATATATTATCTTGGTCAGGACATCGAGCGGATTCAATAAAGCTCTGTCTGTTTCTATGCAAGCTAGATTTTAACTGATGCTTAGGCAGGCAGTACGTAGATCAAAATTAGCATATATGACCCGTCAATTGGATCTCTGGAATCTCCTCATAATCTTCAACGGACCATAACTAACGAATTCATAACTTAACAAAAAATACGACTCGAAATTTATTTATTTAATAATCGTGTGAAATGAGCTTTTCAATGAAAATATTTTTGTTTTTAAAGATATCACCTGTTCGATGCATATTATTATTTTATTATTATGTAGTCGATCAGCCGAATTTTAATTAAAATCAGCTCACTATTTCTTATAGGCCCCATAAACTTTTGTTCCGTTTGAAATGTTTTGTATGATCGTCTTTTTTATTGTTTCTTATTAATATAAAAAAAATAAGTCACTTACAAACTTTACAAATCATCTAGGGTAAAGATTAAAGGTGACAGGACATACATATATATTTTATATTATAAGGTGTTGCCACCTGAAATATAAATTTTGGGATCAAACACACGTGGTGTAATTCCTCTTGAAGTATTTACTTCTGACTTATAGTAAAATGTACAGTTAGAAGTCAACGGTTGAAAGTGTTCTTCACCGTTTTAAGCTAATTTTTTAAATATATATGGCAAGAAGCAATAGTACTTCTTGATAGGAACGAGTAATGATTAATATTTATTTATTTACATATTTACTCAAATTGGCAATGCAATAGCAGAGGAGCGACTAACTTCACGTCTGAGAATAGGGCATGTATCGAATTTCGTATATCAGGGCTACTAAAATCAATCAATCGATTGTGTAACTTTAGCAACTCTGTTAATAAGGCGAATATGGTCCCTTTCTTGAATGAGGCCAACAACATGGGTGCAAATAAATGATAAGACCAATTCTTTCCTTGCAACCTCTATCGCAGATTGTACGCGCCAAAATTGTGCCGAAAAGAAAAAAATTTAGCTAAACGTGCAAAGACCAAATTTTATGGAAAAAGAATCGGAAAACTTCGCTATGCGATTGTTTTTACGATTCGAAGTGATCACGATTTGGCGATAATTAATTTAATTTTCTTCAATCTGTGCCGCTGTTACTCAAGATAAACCTGTGCACAGATGAAAATATTTATATTCCTTATGCACTGCGATTCGCAGGAGACTTGCGGCAAAAGAAGGCGGATCTGGCGAATCAAAATAGAATTTTTTACTATTAAAAAATTAAAAAAATTAGTTTTTCAGTCCATAACTAAAAGGTTATTTAGAACATCGAACACTTTAAATTATCATCTGTGAGCTTTTTATCACAACATTTGTAAAAACAGCTGTTGGAAATACGTGTTAAGTTTTTGCACGCGTGCAAATTGTGCTGCAAAATTTTTATAAATCACATTTGGAATTGGTTTTTTGATTTTTTCAATAGTAAACAATACAAAACAATAAATCTTTTGTGACCTGTGGATATATGTTATATTAATAATTTATGGTAAAACCAAGAACTTTCTTATTTTCTTAAATGTGATCAATCTTTAAATTCTGTGAAGTATATATAGTGACGCCGGCATTAAGATACTATTTTTATATGTTTTCTTCTTTGTGAAAAGTCCAAAATCTGCTGCAGCGAGGTGCATCTGCTCACAATATTATATTTTTTAGGCACCATGTCAGTCTGCAAGCGTAGTCTTTTTTTAGTATGGCCCAGCGAAAATTATGAAATGAAAAGTCAGATTAATTTCCTTCCTGCAGAAAATATACATTTTATATGGACAACAAAATTATTATTTATATAAGAAAATTAGGAAGAAAAAAAAATTATTTTTGTTATTTTTACAAATAAAGACTTAAAATAAGTAAGGACTGAAAAGTGCCAAAAACACCTAGCTTATAACAACAAAAAATATATATATATAAATTAAAAAAAATAAAAAAAATTATTCTTATTAAATTTAAATATATTTTTATATAAAAAAAAAAAAAATTAAGCACAATATCTTAACATTTTTTCTTAGTTTGGTCATTGAAATAAACACTGCACTGTCCAAATTATGATAAAAAGTTGCAGCTTTGTCAAAATACAAAATTCACATAAACTAAAAAAATAAAATTTATTTTGCTTTACATTCTAAATAAGTCTATTTGCAACTAAAAAAAAATATTAAAAACCAAAATAAATAAATCACCTTAAGAGCTATTATTTAAACGCCGCTAGATAAGCCTTTTCGACCACATTAACTCAATCTAAATACATTCTACAATACAGTAAAATACTAAGAATATAAATAAAATTTATATTAATTAGACAGATGTCAAAGTATTAACGTTTAAAGAGTACGAATATAAGTAGTATTAGTTATAATATGAGAAAGGATATAAGTTGGGACAAAAGATCCGTAAAGAATTATGGATAGCATAGTTAGTACTTGTATGTTTGAAAATAAAAAGGACAAGAATGTTTCTAATAATTCTGATTGGAAAATGCATTTTCTTCTATCAGAAAGAGAGGGAAATGTGTTTAGTAGAAGTCCATTACGGTAAGAAGGTATGCGAATATTAGTAATCCGGTTTTGAACAGAAATGCTTCTGTACAGATTCTATTCTGCCCTGATGAATCTTATATTGAGAACACTTTTTACAATACCAATATTACTGAATAGGACGAACAAGTGAAGTATAAAAAGTTTTAAACAATGTAGGGATCGTACATTATATTGACCAGCGCCTAATGAAACACAGGACACCAAAGCCTCGGTAAGCAATAAAATAAATATACCCAAATCAATAAAATCTCAATTCGTCCAAGTGGCTTACTATAAATAGTAACCCTAGGTAACACGCAAAAAAGCACTTAAAAAATGTTAGAATGGTTAGAATTTTTTTTAAAAAAAATTTTGTAATCCGATATTTTCAATTAGTTTTTTTTAGAGGTGTTCCTGCAGATCTGAATCTTTACTCGTGAATCCCATAACAAATTACATAATTAGCATAACAGATTAAACATAGCTTAATTTAAAAGAGAGTGAATTAGACGTGTTTTTTGTGCTCCGTATTTTATTTATTTTGTGCTTAATTTATCATTTAAATTTGTTATTTTATTTAATAACTTTGCTATTTAATGATAAAGCTTGCTATTACTGCGTAAAGTTTTATCAGTTATACATTTTGTGGTTTTATATTTGCAAACTTAATTTTCTGGCGTCTGTGCTGTGATTTTGTTTGTTTATTTTATTTACCAAGCTCCCTTTTGGCGCTTGTTGTCAAGCGCGTGTATGTGTTTGTACCTCGCTCTCACAGGTTGTTGTTGTTGCAGCTTGCTCTCGCGACTAGCTGAGTGCGATCTATTTTTAGCAATTTGTCTCTCAACTTACAAGAGCGTTTTCGTTTTTGTGCATTTCCTTAAGTGAGAAGTGAGTGAAGTTTCTTTCGCCCCCGCTCACAATTTATTGTTGTTGCGTTCTTGCTTTGAGTGCCTCTGCTCTTGTAACGATTTACGCGCCCTTTTTTTTCTTTTGTTGTTTACTTTTTATTTTGAAGATCCAGTAGGAAAAATGTCATGCTGCAAGAAAGTTTGCACTTTCAATCGTGCTGACGATTCGGCACATCCTCAATTTGTACATTGTTGGTTGTGTGAAAATGTCATGCACGCTAAGTGTGCAGGTCTTAGTGGTCGGGACGTTGATAAGCTAGCCACCACAATCAAAAAAGATTGTGGCGGTATTAAATGGTCCTGTCCTGTATGCATCGACATGCAAATTGATTTCTCACGGATGTACAATTGTTCTAAGTGTATGTTTAAGACATTCTATCGCACCAGGCCCTATTCAGGCACTTATACGATTGGCAATTCTCCATTGCAACGTATAACTAACGTAAAAGACCTTGGAGTTTTATTTGATTGCAAATTGAGCTTCAATTCACACATTTCGACCATTATCAATGAAACCAAGGGAGTACTTGGATTTATTAAACGATTGTCGAAAGAATTTATTTATTTATTTACTTTATGTCTCCCTTGTTCGTCCGATTTTGGAATATTGCTCTTGCATCTGGTGTCCGCAGTACAGTATTAACCAGGATCGAATTGAGTCTGTTCAGAAGCAATTTTTGCTTTTTGCCTTCCGAGGTTTCAACTGGAATCCAAACCTTCGTTTACCATCCAGTTGGCTTCTCCTTCTCAATCTTCTGTCCTTAATTAATCGTAGAAAAACTCTTTGTGCTGTTTTTCTCCATAAATTAATTATTGGTGAGATCGACTCTATGTTTCTTTTAGGTCGTATAAATTTTTCTGTTCTCCGTCGTAGAATGAGAAATTACTTTCCTCTCACCCTCCCAGTATGTACAACTGATTATGCTTTGCATAATAATAAATTCAAACAAATTTTTAATAGTAATGACGTAATGTTAATATCGGAATCTCATTTTAATAACAGATCTTAACAAAAAATCCCAGCTTATACCATTTCGAGGCTTATTAATCATAAGCCGTATAGTTCATCACCCAATTCATTTTTGATGTAATCTCTAAATCTAATTGGAATATGTGTGCTACTGGAACGCCCACTAGATATCCCTATAATAGTGTAAACAAACATAGTCTACTTGATTTCACGATTTACGGTGGCATTCAATCAAATCATTTGCATCCATTAGCAGTAGATTTGCATTACCCTCTGACCACATGACATTGATACTCATTTTGTCATGACGTCATGTTCAGGAAGTGCAGGAAATTTCGTCTTTTATATTTTTATACCCAAGCTTATCTTAACCGTTTATTGGCATATACATAAAATCCTTGCTACATTGAGTATTCCGTTGATGATTTAACAAATGTCTTAAAGAATCTGGTAGTATTGCCGTATATAAACCCAACTGGAGTCATAATCAAATTTTTAAAATTAAAACACGTTTTCGAAGACGCTGATTCAGAAGCAGGAGTTCTATTGATAACCTCTGCTGGAAAATTGCAGTCTTCTCTTGCAGGAGACACTTAGAAAAGATCGGGTTGAATATTTTGAAGAACTTATTGCTAATGCTGATCCGAATAAGCCAGGTGACTATAAACATTGAAAATTTACAAATAGAAATAAAATATTCAAGCGCTGTTTCAAGAACCTAAAGGTTTGAATATTTCATTTAAAAAAAAGCACAATTCTTTGCTGGCGAGTTGGAAGAAAGCTTCTCTCCTTTTTCACTTACTACTTTGGAAAATGTTGAGTCGGTAACAAATATATTGGATGCTCCTTGACGCTAAAAAGCACTCCCCCTTTTTCCGCTGAAGAAAAATCTCTTGAGATTAAAAAATGCCATAGTGAAATTTTCGTATTTCCCTCCTGTTTGAAAAAATCCCGTCGTTATTTTTATAACCGAAGCCTGAAATATCACTAGAAATATGACCTAGATGATAGCTATACGCAAATCATTCTTTTGTCAACATTTGCAAAATTATTTGAGAGAATTCTTCTAAATCAGTTAAGAAAGGAGCTAGATGATAATAATGTTTAAACACACTACCAATTTGGCTTCTGGCCAAATTATGGTACACCCAAGCAACTGTTAAGAAAAGCTCACCATATTCTCAAAAGCTTAAAAACAAGAAAGAAACGACTATCTTCTGCACGCCGAAATTTATAGTCGAGGTATATAGTCCTTGCAATAATCTTCTAATAAAATTTTTAATATTCGACCGAGTGTACAATGCTACAGCATTTTGTATACCGGTCTTTTTAGAGGCTATTTATATGTAATATGGGTCTCTGATTTCGAAAAAAAATTTAAACAAGAAAGAAACGGCTATCTTCGGCACGCCGAAGCGCCGAAGGCCAACTTTGGTTTTGATATCTTAATAAAACAAAGTTTTCAAACAGGCACTTTTCGACTGATTGTTCCTATGGGAGCTTCAAGACATAGAGGTCCGATCGTTTTCAAACTTGGTCAGATTGTATAAATCGTAATTCTACATCGATATGCCAAGTTTGGTTTTGATCTTTAAAAGAAAACAAAAAAGCTTTTCATACGAGAACGTTTCGACCGATTGCAAAGATAAAGCCAAAAACTTTGCATAGAAATAGATGGACAGGCAGACAGACGGACATGTAACCATGATATAACTATCGACTCAACTATTCGTCCTGACCAAGAATATATATACTTTGTTGAGTCGGAGACATCTCCTGTAACGCATAGACACATTTCGAGACAAAATTATAATACCCTTTTGCACGGGTATGAAATAAAATCATCCGGAGCACCAAATCACATAGCTATGGAGGAAAAACCGAAGACACTTAATTTTCAGAGGGCGCGCCAAAGCTGTTTAGGTACGAGGCATACCCTGCCAATGATCCAAGCATTAGCAACGCAAGAGGAGGAGTAGCGATCCTAGTTAAGTTTAGTTAACTTGCGTCAGCAGTAGTCCCAACTTTGGAGCAGTCTACTGTCCCCCGAGGCTTGCTTGGACTACAGATGAGTTTGATAGCATTTTGGAACAGCATCGGTGCGGGCGATTGGAATGCATCTCACTGACTTTTTGGAGCAACAAGGTGTAACCAAAGAGGTCGTGCGCTAGCTGATCTCATTCTGGGCACGGAGACAAACGCGCTAGCAACAGGTGGCCCCACGCTATATCCTTATGGCAGTGGAGGCACTCCAAGCTGTATTGACTTCGCCCTGACGAGAGGCATTGGGCATCCATGCGAATATATAGGCCGTCGTTGAGCTTAGCTCCAATCACTTGCCATTAAAATTAACGCTGGATGATGCTGCGATGGCATATCCAAGGACAGGGCGACTTATAACCAGGCGTACAAACATGGATGTTTTCCAAGAGCAACTTCAGCGTTCTCTGCATCTCAACGTTGAGATTAATTCAGGAGAGAACATAGAGAATGCTATTGACCTGTTTGTGGATAAAGTTAAGACTGCAGCAACCATAGCTACTCGTAGTCCGCCCCGGAAGTCGGGAGCAGCAGGTATTCCACTAACTTGAGAGATATTGCAAGGTTTGCTGCGCACTCGCTGTGGAAGGCTACGCGCGCCATCAAAAGGAGGTGCACCAGAAAAGAAGCTCTGGTTAATAGCAACGGCTAGTGGTGTTTAACAGATCTGGAGCAAGCAGAGGTGTTTACTGGTCACCTTGCCGAACGCTTCGAGCCGCTTGAGCTTGCCACTCCGCAGCAAGTATGCGAGACGCATAAGAAGCTAAGTCAAACGCTACAAATGAACTGGCCCATATAATCCTTCGCCCCAGGGAGATAGCGGAAGTGATTGGTCGTCAATGCGTAAACAGAGCGCCAGGCCGTGATGCTATTTGTAATGCATTCTTAAAGCCATTCCCCAGTCGCTTGATCTTTTTCTTAGCGCTGGTTTTTAACGCTTAACGGTTGCAATGCTTTCCTGCGCAGTGGGAATTGGTACCGTTAAGCCGGAAACGGACCCTGCGTCCTACCGCCCGATCAGTCTCCTCCATTCGATGTCCAAGGTGTTTGAAAGACTGCTTGCTGCCAGGATTATTAGGTTTGCTGATTCTCTGGTAATTATTCCATAGCACCAGTTCGGGTTTCGAGCTGGCCACGGCACTGTTGAACAACTACATCGGGACGTCGATCACATACTGGTTGCATTAGATAGCAAGGAGTATTGCTATGTTCTGTTCCTGGATATCAGAAAACCATTTGACCGTGTTCGGCACACAGGCCTACTGGTCAAAGTTAAGGACACGTTGCCTGCGCCATTCTTTCGGCTACTGCGGTAGTATTTGGAAAATAGACAGTTTGCGGTTCGCTTTCATTCGGCAATTTCCAATAAATATGAAGTGGCAGCTGGTGTACCACATGGAAGTGTCATTGGCCCTCCTCTGTACTGCCTGTATACCGACATGACGCAGCCAGATGCTAGCCTTGCTGAGGCTACAATGATGACCACATGACAGACGGCATCTGCTCACATACAGGTCATCCTGCTAGCACGATGCAGCCGACGGTGTTCAGGTATACGCATCAACATTTGCGCAATGGGCGAGACGCTGGCACATTGGAATGTTTATAAGCAAGTGATAGCAACGATTTGGAGGTATGCGTGTCAAATTTGGGGGCTGACTTGTGACAGCCAGATCAAGAGAATACAGGTGGCTCAAAATCGGATTACTAGACTTGTCACTGGCTGTGAGTGGTTCATGCGGAACACGGTCCTGCAAAGGGACCTTAACATGGCCACGGTCTTTGACCAAATAAACAGGCACTCCAGCCGGTATAACGAAAGACTGGTGCGCCACAGAAACCATCTGGTAAATGACCTGACCAGAAGAGGACCACCGCGAAGGCAAAATAGGTGTCAACCAAGAGATCTCGTACTTTGCACTCCCCGGGCGAGAAGTACCAGACGTTAATTTGTTATTGTTATTGTTTTTTATTGTTATTGTTTTTTATTGTTATTGTTATTAATTTTTTTATTGATATTGTTATTTGTTATCTATTTTTACTGATATAGCTAACCCTAGCGGCTAGCCGGTGCGCCTATTAGGCTGATATATTTGATATATAGATAAACAAGATCACAAAGGGTATATTTGGCGATCCCCGTATACCTTAAAATTAAAGAAAAACAACAAAAAAAAGTGCTCGTTTTAAAAACTTTGTTTTTTAAGATATCAAAACCAAAGTTGGCCTTCGAAATTTTATTGGGAGACAATTTCAAGGGTATATAACTTCGGCGTGCCGAAGATAGCCGTTTCTTTCTTGTTTTAAATATTAATCGACAAATATAGAAGTTATTAGATTAGAAGTGGTTAATAAAAATTTTAATTTTTTGGGAAAATTTCCAATGTGGGGAGATTATAAAATTTTAAAAAACTCAGGAAAATTCAAAGAATTAAAAGAAATTGAAAACCGTCAGCCACTGCCTTAGATCATAACGTGTCAAACAAGGTAACGTTTGTAAAAATCTACAAATAAATGTCAAAATTATTGCCCTTGACCCAACCTAACTATAACATATTCAAAATCGGTTTTTCGCATTGAAAATTATTTTATATGCTAAGGAAGAAGAAGAAAAGTTAAACGTAAAATTCATTCATTTACTTACGCGTGATATTTAACGGTCAAATCTGATGAGTATGTCGGCTATAAGTGGATATAACTTTGCCATTTATTCATGGATCGTAATGAACGATACCTTGTTTGACGCCTAATTAATGTATCTTTAGGAATTATATGCTGAACTGTCCACTTTAAATTGTTTTTGGAGATCAAAAAGAATCCAGCTGCATTACCTTGTACTTAAACGCATAGTGTCATTTTGCAAAACGTTAAATAATTTTATTTTTTAACTTCATTTTCAAATTCAATCAACACTTTTATTAAAAAAATGTTTTCAAAATGTTCATAATTCAATCATTTTTAATAATTTTATATCAATGAACCCGTATACAGCGACTTTCACAACTCTATGTAGGATTTATGTCTAATAACGTCTACATCTGTCGACCGATACTTACAAAATTTTGTTATGGCTTTAATAATTAGTATATCTATAGATACAAAGAGTTATACAAAAAAACCAAATTCTAATTTTCGATAAAATTTTGCAAAAAAAAAGTTTTTTAAAATGGGCATATTTTTAGGCAAAATTTTCATTTTAATCCTCAATAACTTCTAAACGAATAATTTAATTATAAAATATTGTATGACAGGTTGATATGCCATTTTATTACCTTTAAAAAAATTAAACACCTTTAATATTATTAAACTATATATATTTGCAGATTACCAAAGCGGCCTTTTTGTTCGAGATACAAGATTTTTTTCAAATTCTTGCATAGTGTTGGCTGCCACATGATATATTGGCCAATTTTATTCAAACTGTATTAGATAGTAAACTGATTTCTGTATTAATTATATAATTAAGATTGGCTCTGATATCTTAAAAATCAAAAAAGTTTTGCTTATTAACTAACTCAAAAAAAATGTCTTTCCACTTGAAGTACACAAGTAATTATTACTTTTTCCATAGTTTTTGACATTTTGCAAAGTTTTTGGCAGATCGATCTAACGCCTTACACCAATAACAAATCAGATAGTAACGAATATTATAAGCTGTAGTCGAGTGGTCAAGTTGAATGTAGAATGGGATGATAGATGCCCTCGAGGACGAAATTGGACACAGCCAAACAAGCACATTGCTTGAGCAACTTCCGTACGGAAATTAGGGAGTTAACAACGTGTGTCTCCTATGTGCAGCCTGTGGTAGAAAACAAACTGGCTCACCCTGACTTTGTCAAAATTAAAACTCTCTTCAAAAGGACTGTTCTTTAAAATGATGATATTGTCCATCAGCCAAAATTAAATAATATAACCCCTTTACACTCCGTGACCTTGAAATTTCTACCTTTATATATAACATACATTATGGAAATATTAAGACGAGTTCTATTAATCACAAAGTTAACCTTTTAACCAGGAATCGAAAATATGAGCTTAAAAATTAAAATTGAAAAAATTTTCTAGATGAATGGGAAAATTTTTAAATATAATAATCCAGTATGCAGGCTCTTGAAACAGGATAAACCTTTATTTTCAATAATTTTCAAAAAATTACATTTTAGCTTGTATTTTTCGATCAAAAAAATAAAATTGTGAAATAAGAGTAGTTTACAGCAAAAAAGGAACTGGGCTCTCATAGACTTTTTTGATGTATTTTGGAGAGCTGATTTTGCAAACCATTTTTTTTTTTAAAATCTTTTTGGAGAAAATCGCAAATAGCTACTTTTTTGATCTTAGGTAGTTTAACCCATTTCAATAGATTATTGTATCCTCTTTTGAACTGTGTGGTTAATGCTGATTGAATAAAAATTTTAGGAACAACATGCTCTCAAATTTGGAAATAGTGAACTTTTTTTTAGCATTTATTAAATATCGCTGAATTTCACTTGCTCCTTTTTGAGATTTATATGTTAGATAATTCTTTTTCAAAATCAATTTTTATTATTTACTCATACTAAGGGTATTATAATTTTGTATCAAAATGTGTAATGCATAGAAGAAGACATTTTCGACACCATAAAGTAAATATATTCCTAATCAGGATGACAAACGGAGTCGATATAGCCATGCCCTGTCTGGACGTCTGTCCATTTGTTTCTATGCTTATTTTTTGGCTTTATCTTTAAGCTATCTTGATAAAACTTGGCACAGATGAAGTTTGTCATTGTATGTAGTTTGTATGTCAAAATCAGCCCGATCGGACCAGTATATCATATATAGCTGCCATAGGAACAATTCGGTCAAAAACACTAGTTTACAGCAAAAAAGAAGCTCTCATATATTTTTTTTCATGTATTTTTGGGCGATAATTTCAAAAATGCAATCCATTTATTTTTTCAAAGAATGGTTTTCGAGAAAACCGCGAATAGCTAGTTTTTTGGCAGTCTTTCGACTTATTTGTTCATATCTACATCAGATCTTATTTGATCTTAAATAATATTACACAATTCAAAAGAATTGCATCCCCTTTCAAACGGTATGCCGTTTATAAGGATCAAATAAGAATTAAAGCCATTACAAACTCTCAAAGTTGAAAAATGTGAACTTTTTTGGCATTTTTGAAAAATTGCTGAATTTCAATTGGTCTTTTAAAAATTTTAAAAATTCGTTTAAATACTTTTTAAGTATTAATTTGTTAGATAATTCTTTTACGAATATTTTAAGTATGCGTTTGTCCAAATCGGTCGGTAAATGTGGTAGTTATTCAGCAATCAGTAAAAACACTCAGGAAAAAATTCACCTTGTTCATCACTATTCGATCAAAAAAAAATTTGTAAAATAGTGAAATGAGTTATTCTATGCCAAAGTTTCGAATACATTTTGAATTTGATTGCTTTTATGGATTAAACATAACATATATGTAATATACATAATATATATGTAATATATATAAAATTTGGGCAAAATGACATCACAAAAAAAAAATTTGTTTTAATTTACATATATGTATACCTATATGATTATATGTAAACACACTTGAATAAAAGTCTTGCTTATTTATATATATGTACACATACATTTCTTTCAATATATTTATCATTTGTTTTTACAAATATATTTTAGATATACAATTCTAAAATTCTATAATTGTAGCGCTAAACAATTAAAATACTATAACTAGCTGTAAGAAGTAAAGAGCTCATAAGAGTATATTCAAATGAATACATATTTTTATTACGCCTCACAGATCATACAGTTCTCATTGTAATATTTACCATGTACGACTTTCAAAGCATCTATAGAAATACATACTCCTCAGAAACTAATATTAATTTTAACCACAAAATTACTGTACCACATTTTGAATATCAATATGTTGGATTAAATAATCTTTATTAAAAATTATAAATTTTTTTTTTAATGTCAGCAATGGTTCCAGTTTCGAGTCTAGACATTTATGTGTGCGTAGTATACAATCCAAACTCTATGGAGCAATATACAAAATCGGAGATTACAAAAGTTGCGTTTTTACTTAAAAGACTAATTGACGATTTTATCGATAACCAAATACTAGTTATCGGCTACAACATGCCGCAAGAGAACTGCTGCTTACCCTTTTCCACCTTCTATATTTTGTTCTATTAATTCAAGAATGACAAAAATAAATTAGTATATTATCACCCAAAATTTCTTGTCATGTGCTGATCCAGTTTTCTATATGCTATATACAAAATATTGTCAGCGTGCCTCACTCCTCACCCTCGTACCCCAAGCACCACAACTGGGATAGGGGCACCCCTGCTGACTAGCTTCCACCGACGCCTATATCGTCCTTGCGTGGTCGCAGTATAAAGTTTAGATTGTAGTTGGTGTTCACGGCATAATACACATTTGCCGTTTTGGGCATGACAAGTTCCTTCTCCGGCAGGACCTGGGCTAGTGTGTATTTATCGGGATCATCCTCCAGGCCGAGTTTAAGCATAGCATTTCTAATAACTTGCGGCGTACGCTCGTTGTTACCCAACATGATACTCTTGTAGAGCACAATACCGTCAAGTTCAATGTTATCCGTTTCATAGGTGACCCTGATTATGTAGAAATCTGGCGCGGATTGGGTAGCAATTCCTGATGGCTGCACTAGCTGTGCATTGATGTGGGTGTGTGCCAAGCCACCATTGGTGGTACCATTGCTCAAAGCGACGCTCCTCAGGCCATTGCCCAGCGACTGGGAATGCGTGAGCTTACTGTGAGCCGACTGGCGTCCTCCCGAGTTGCTAGAATCTATAGACAAATTGGAAGTGCTGCTTGAAGCGGACATCAGCGAAGAGTGATGCGCATCGCGGTCCAATGAATTGTGCCTGGAGCTATTACTGCTGTTTAGCTCGCAGTAAAACTGTGAGCCCGCCCCACTGCTCGAATTGGAGTGTATAGAGTCAGTCTTGCGGTGTCCATGCCCAGCGCTGCCCATTATGGAGGTTGTCGACGAGGCAGTCGTATTTGTTAGCGAGGTGTTTGTGCTGCCCACAGATTTGCGCGGCGCCGGCGGTGGTGGCTCCAACTGGCAGCTAAGTGCAAACGCCTGACGCTCATCCAGAAGCGGCATGGAGCCGAACCAGTGATCAAAAAGCGCATCGTCATGTAGATTATACGTGTTGGCGGCGCCCTGAAGAAGTTTGATTTGAGCCAGTACTTCGAACTCTTTGCGCTTCTTGTCAAAGTTAATCAGTTTTTCTTCGGTGAGGTAATCGGGATTGGCCGTATGTATCATAGTCAGATCTGTGAGAAATGTGCCCAGATATGGTATGGTCCCATGCGATGTCTGTGTGCCCAGATTCTGTATGAGCTTCTGTAGATGGCGATCCGTTTGATCGCCGGCAGGATCCGGATTCTTGGCAGTTCCCTCGCGTTTCAGCACCTCGCGCAGTGTCCAGGCGTTATTGTCTTCGGAACAAATACGTGCCAGCTCCGTAAAGATTTCCATCTAAAATATGAAAGTCAATATTATATAATATATAAACAGTAATTATATTTATTTTGAGCACTACGTACTATAGATAAAAACTTATTCTATTGAATTTTTTCTCGATTCAAAAACGCAGTCGACAATTTGAATGTTTCGCACGGAAGTTTGGGATAGTGCCATTTATTAATTTACTTATAAAATCATGCAGTATATATTACTAGTTGATCCTACGCTACGCCATCCATTCAATAAAATAAAACCAAAAAACAAACTAGTCATATTCTAGACCGTCGTCGGATTTCATTGTATCCAATGCGCCTTTGGCCAATCTGACTAAGTCAAATCTGTCATGCAGAAGATTTTGTAATTGTTCGATCATTTCTGTAAAAATTGGACAACACTTGTCTATGCTCATTGCCGAATCACCAACGCAATAGCTTTGAAGAAAATTATGAACTTCGTTTGATGGTGGTAGAAAGGCGCCCGCTCCATTGGGAATTTTCCCATGAATCTGAATATTTGGGAGTAGTTTGGAAAAAATTAAGAATACTTTATTTTGATAACAATATGAAGCCATTGCCTGTGTGCGTTGCTACGCCCGCCCTCCAAGAAAAAAAAAAAAAAAAACTTATCATATGCTAGAGCAGTGATGGACACGAAAAATTAGCTATGGAGTCAAAACATTAACAACAATATTTTTTTTTGAGTCGATCCCAAAAAATTTCAAAATACAAAATGTCAAAAAATACAAAATTATATTACAAATCACCGTTTTGGTAAAAATCATAAAATTTCAAAATAAACTTTATTTTTTTTACTCTGAGTACAAGTTGAACTGAGGTCGCGATGCTCATTGAACCGTGCCACACACAGGATGTATTTTGTTGTTGCAGAAATTTTGTTGTGTATGGTAAGAAAAACCATCCAATTAATTTTGTTTCTGTGTGCTCGCCCGCGATCGACACTTGTGCGCTCGACGACTTGTGGCGCCAGTTTTGAAAAATAACGGTGTGAGCAGCGTGAGTCCGGTGAGCTACTACTTGCCCATCACTGTTCTAGAGCGTACTCAAGCATATGTCGCGAGCTTTCAACATAAGTATCTGGGAGAATAGTCAGTTTTGACCTTGACGTACATATCTACGCAGTATTGTTGAAACAACCGGTGATTTCTCAACAGAGGATAGTCAACACCATGCCAAATCATTAATCGATACACATACAAATTCATTGAGGTGACCTTCTAATTACTCTATTTGGTTTTTTGTTTGCTCTGATAATGATTTTGTGGTCGTTCTGTACGGTTGTTTTGCGTTTGACTATCAGGGACATTCTGACTTCTTAATGCATAGCGGGATCAAGTAATATAACGTAATTTGTAATCATTTACTGCCTTATGTGACTTTCATACTTTATTTGAAAAATACTGCCTACTCTGATTGTTGTAACAATACTGCATACTTTAATAGAGCTGTACATCTGATGAGACGCTTTCGTCTTTTCCAGAAAGTTTTCTCAATTCATGAATGACCACCGACTTTTTATGCTTTATTATTATATTACATACTTGAATAACATTAGGTTCCAAATATTTCTAAGAATTAAGCCAAATTTAGAAATACATTTAAAACCTATTTATTTTATTCTAATACAAAAACTAAAAAAGTTAATTTTAATTCAAATGGGGTTTATACAAAAAACAAGAGAGAAATGGCTATCTTTGATACGCCGAAGATACAACCTTTGCAATGGTATAGAACAACTAACTTTTGCATAGAATAACTCAATATTGTTACAATTGCTCCTAGGGCAGCTATATGATATAATGGTCCGATTTTATTTAAACTTGGTCTGATTGTACAAAATGAAATTCTACATCGATATGCCAACTTTGAAATTAATACGAGCACTTTTCGACCGATTGTTCCTATAAGAGCTACAAGATATAGTGGTTCGATTTTGTTTAAACTTGGTCAGATTGCACAAATCGTAAATATGCATCGATGTGCCAAGTTTTTGATATTTTGAAAAAACAAAATTGTTTTTCATACGAGAACTTTTCGACCGATTGTTCCTACGGGAGCATCTATATGCCAAGTTTGGTCTGATATTTTGAAAAACAAAAAAGTTTTTTATACAAACAAATTTCATGAAAATTAGGTGTCTTTGATTGTTCCTATGGCAGCTTGTTTCAGTCAATTAAAAAAACACTTTAAAATATAATTTATATATATAATCACAAAAAATTATAGTTCAACAGCTCGTTAATTTTTTGAGTTATTAAATAAATCCAGAATATAGGTTTAATTTCCCACGGGTAAAACTAAATTAGAAAAGTGCATATACGAAAGCTTGTGTTTTTCCAAGTCATAATGACTAAACATTGAGTAAATATTGCAATTGTTAACGTTTTATTAAAAGACTTACATTGAATAATATACTATTTTTTAAGATTATAAACTAACACGACTTCGAACCACAAGTCATATTGATGTAAAATTTCACAATAGCTGTGTAAACTAATATACTTTGTTTTGATTTGTTCATTTGTTACACATGTACTATATTTATATTATAATATGTGTCCATAAACAAAACTGAACAGGTGCAGACAATTTAATGAAAAATTTAGTTAGTGAGGGATCACAAAATATAACAACGTAGAATTGCACAGAAACAAGTTTTGACATTTGTTGTAGAAGATTGTAGAGACTTGTAACTATAAACCGCACACTATAGTAAGTAGTTTTTCTGTAAACTGATTTAATCAACTTACGCGTTCTTTAGGCAAAAACTCCCACACCTTGGACAGTCTATATATGGAATTAGAATTCAATGCCGAAATGATAGCCTTGAGTGAACTGAAGTTCTTTAGCATTCGCAGCTCCTGAGCAATGTCAATCCAGCGAGAAATGTTCAAAGCGCGCTCCTATTAATTTAACATTTTAGAATTGTATGTATAATGTCCTGGGTTTTTAAGAGCATTACCTGAGATTTGAGACGATCGATAAGTATACTGGACACCACACGAAACAGCACCGCGTTGAACTGATTGATAGTGGCCACTACCGTCTCGGAGCCACCGCTATCTCGTCGGGCCCATGTATGACCCAGACACTGGTGTGGAATAAGACGCTTAAATAGATCAGAGTCCATGCGGGTAAGTTGCTCAGCAAAGTGACGCACCGGAACATGAGGAAAGCGAAAGGCCTGCATAAAATGTGTGGGTCCACGATAGATGGGCGCCAGGTACAAGTTGCTAAACTGTTCATTAAGATCATAAGTTGAGCCGCACGTGGTGTGCATCATAAACTGCGCTTGCTGACCGCCTTGAGAGGCAATCCACGGCAGTGCGGCGCTCTCAACATGATTGGTGGCACTTCCACCATACACCTGCTGCCTTAGCTGTCGCTCTAACCGGTTCAGCACCTTTATGTGCAAGTCGGAACGTTTTAGACGCTTCGCGGCAAATACCAGAATCTCCTGCAGATTATCCTCATGCCAATCTTCCGGGAAACCATCCAACCAAACATGCAGCGCCGAGACTAGAGTTTTTTTGTGCTGCTCATGTATGGAGGCTGGTGAATCATAGCTTGGATCCTCGACTGTTTCATTCTGCTGTGCCAGCTCTAGTTCCTCAATATACTTCTCATGCAGCGCATCGTAGCGCTGAGTCAACAGACATAACACCTGCTTGGGCGTCGAAAACGTTCGATACGTAGACAAAAATACATTGATAAAAGTAGACTCCAATTCGCCGTCATCTGTGGCCAGCGCCTCTACAAGGCGAGCTAATGTAGCTGCCTTCACAAATCGAACGCGCACCGTCTCCCATTCCAGGTGTGAAATTTCATCATCCGAGTCCTGCTACAATATTTAAGGAAATTGGGTGAGTTATTATGCTATCGCTTTTTTACAGATAACTTACATTGCTCGCCGTCGGCGTGGGTCGATGGTAGCGCACCTTCTTCAAATAAACCGTAAAAATTGCATTCTTCTCGTGCTCCTCTCCCCAGAGCCGCCACGTGGGCTATAAAAACCAATCAAAATGTCAAATTAGTAAATTGCCGGGAGTATATTTATTATACATAGATTGAATCTATATTTATACCCTTCAAAATGGGTATTGTAGTTTTGTCACGACGTAAACACGCATACAATGGGTCGAACACGCCTATATGGTATATTAATTCTTGATCAGGACAATGAACTAAGTCAATATGGTCGAGTCCATCTGTTCATTCGTCCGTCTATTGCTAATCAAACTAGTCTCTCAGTTTTGAGCTATCTACATGAAATTTGCTACAGATGCTTCTTTCTGTTGCAGGCAGTACATGTATAAGAATTGGAACATTATTATGTAGCTGCCATATGAACGAGATCAAACCAAAAAATTTTACATGAAAAACGTACGGAAAAACGAATTTGCACGAAAAATATCATTTAAATTTTATTTATTTATATATTTTTATATCCATCTGTACATCTATATATATATAAATATATATATAAAACTGAATATTTATAAGATTGTAATTTAGTCTGCGGGAGGTAAACTTTTAAGCCGATCGTTATAAAATTTTGACATTGTGTTAGTAACACTCAGAGCCATATCATGAATATAAATGCGAGTCGCAGAATGATTGCATTTAGTATATACATATATGTATAAAGAATACGAGACAGGCCAGTCTCCACCACCTTCTACAAATTAGGAATAAACGGACGTGTGTTACTACATCATTACTCAAAAAAAAAAAATTAAATAAATAAAAACCAAATTAAAAATTGTAGCGAAAAATTAGCTTGTGTTTAAATCAGAATTTTGTAAATATCGCAACCCTGTTGCCAAACACCGGGTTCACTTACACTAAAATAATTTAATAAAATTTTTTTCACTCCAAACTTAAGAGAAACCATCTAAAATAGGTTTAAAATATGTTGAATTTGCTCCAGGGGCTCTCGAATTTTAGAATTCTAGACACAGGTTTTTAACATATTTATTAAGATATAACATTAAATAATTTTTTTTTTTAATCTTGTTAAAAATCCAATAAAATTGTTTATCAAACAACACTTTATATTTTATTTTCACTATTTCTGCTGACACAACACCCAAAAAAAAAAATTTTAAAATCAAACCAATTATATTCTACGCTGTCACTATACTTGTAGCCTACTGGCTATGATCCAGAGAAATTTTCATACAAATTTCAAATACATTTGTCACCTACTTTCCGATATATTTTTGACAAAATTTTTTCAGAGTGCAAACCAATAGTATAACAAAAAGCTACATTAAAAATTTAAGGTACTACCGTTTGGTCTGCTAGTGAGTCGGCAATCAGTCAGGTTGAACAGTTTAATATATATACAGACAGCGAAATTCAATTAAAGGGAGAAACATTTTCTTAAATAAAATTGAACAAAAAATTTTTGATAATTCTTTTTTTTTAATTTTTTTTGTTTTATGATATGACCAATCCAATTAAGTTTCATAAAAGTCTGACCACAAAATAATATAGCTCCCATAGGATCGAAAATTGCTTGTATAAAAAACTTTTTTGTTGATACATACTCTCAAAAAACTTTTTTGTTTTTCAATACTTAACCTCGGAGTAAACGGATAATACATTGCGCACCTACAACCAAGGTAGTGCAGTGTCTAGCTAAGGCAATGGCACGGTATTCTCTGGCAGCTTCGGCTAGTCGGAGTTACAGCGACCTGAGCCATTGTTTGAGTGGCCTGGTGGGTGGCTAAAAACGCTAAGGGTAGACTCCCCTGACAGAAAAATCATTAATGGTCATAATAATGGATACAATAAAAGGATCAACCGGGGCTGGTATATTAGCCCAAACGTCGGTGGAAGGCGTGACTGCAACCACCGGTCCTCAACGAGGAGGAGCAACTCTCTCTGCGTGTCGCCAGCGGTCAGACCTCCGCCATGATTGGAGCAGACCATGGTGGTTGTAACGATACTGCCACAGCAACAAAAAGAAGAACAAACACAAAAAGTGAGGCCAAGCTGTGGAGATGCAGTGCTGTAGTCGAAACAGACTCGAACTGCGACTCACATGGTAGAATCATCACGACGGAGGCAAGCAAAGCTTCTGCTATCTCCCGTTCGCGAGGGTGCCGGAACGTCTAGTAAGGCCGGCTTATAAGCAATCAAAAAGCAAAGGCCCAATACAAGGCGGCTCTAAAGATCAGAGCTCGGCTCAACAGTGGCGGCGACCTCACTCCTGAGGAGAGGAGCAAGCTGCTGTGGGCCGAACAAAAGATTAAAGAGGGTCGAAAACATTTTGCTGAGAAGCCAGCATGAAGGCACTGAACAAAAACCGCCAGAGTCGAGGTACCCGGTGGCAAACGTCCCCAACCAACAAGAAAGCCGAAGGAGTCAGTTAGCGAAGTGGCGAGACGACATCTAATCGTAGCCCTGATAGACAGGACTGATCCCAACGGAGAGCCAGAGCAGTGAAAAGTGGTGGAGACCAAGCTGCTGGACGCGATGATGAAACGGATGGAGACTACCGATGCCGCATCCACTTTTGAGGTGGCAAAGCCCGATAGCACAAACCAGCAGGGAGGCCGAGGACATGTTATAGCCCAGATTCGGGAAGATTGCGTGGGGTGTGGGCAGTGTATACCTACGCCTCAAGAAGCGCCACTCGGAGAACTCCAAAAAAATACACTGGACGCCGGTCCAAGGACACTAAGGACGAACGATGGTTAAACGACGTTAGCGATCGCAGCGTTGAGACTGGAGAATACAATCAGACATGCAGCTGAAGGTCCTCCAGATCAACTTGCATAAAAGCAAGCTAGCGTCGGCGGAACTCCTTCTAACCTTGGAGGAAGGGTCCGCTGATGTGGCTCTAGTCCAGGAACCTTGGTTGGTGTCGGGTAACCAGGTGTCGGTTGGCAGGGAGATGCAAAGTAGCATGGACTATATGACCCCTAGAACTAATTTCAATGAAACAACATCGCTAATGGGATGACTGGCGTTCAGGCAATAAGGAAAGCAGGCATCTGCTATCGACTTCAGAAATGTCCTGGCAAGCAGGGCTGCACTGGATGAACTAAGCATTGCTAGAACTGTGCACATCTACTGGATTCCCAGCCACCGAGGCATTGACTATAACGAAATGGCAGACTGTCTTGCGAAAGATGGAGTCGGGCTACAACACGAAAACACAGAAAGCGTAGAAATCTCGCTACAGTCGCTATACAGTGAACTAGAGAAAACCGGCTGGACAGAAGCTGATGTAAGATGGAACAACACAGCCAGCTGCAGAAGTTCCAAAATAATGTGCAAGACGTGAACCAAAAACCTTAATATCCGGTAACACATAGGACCAATTAAGGTCTATTAGACATCAACCGATATAACCTAACCTAACCTAATATATCGAAATAAAACTCAAATGTATAATTATGATTTGTATAGTCTGACAAGTTTGAACAAAATCGGACCACTTTATAAATTCCATACGAATAAGTTCTTCTATGCACCACATAGACATAAAAACACGTTCTGTACTATCTGATAAAATTTGACTGCAATCGGACCACTATATCATATAGCTGCCATAGGAATAATCGGTCGAGTTTTGAAAATTTCTTTAGAAGACCATTGAGAGAAAATGGCCGTTTCATTCGTTTTAAAATTGTGTGCGCCCAAAATGAAGTAAACAACTGATATTTTTCAGTCACGCAGGATAAGCATGCTTACGCAGGGTTATCATACGTATCGTTATATTTGAGGTGCCAAAAATTTAAACATTCTCAAATTTATTTTGTGTTAAATCGCCACTGCAAGTTGAAGAAAGAAAAAGATGGGTACAAGTAAGATACGTTATAACTATCCATTATACAAGTAATATAGGTTATAACTATCAGTTTATTATGTTAATTATTATCTAAGTTGGTAAATATTTTAAGTATCGTACAACACGACAGATTTTGACCTATAAAAGCTTCAACTCTGCTGTTTGGCAAAACGATCATACTCGCTGACATCTCGACCAACTGCGTACTCTAGCAACTCAACACTGACTGCTTTTCTATTCCTACATGCCTTTGGTTGATAACCCCTCTACTCGATAACGTATCGGCTCAATAACGCTTCTGGACCTATGCCCATTCACATACATTTCTCGTCGACTGTTTGCCAATATTAAGGCAAAACACATTTCAAGTTGGTATTATAATTACTTAATGAATAGCTCATTGATAAATAAGACTACGGAGCAAGGTATATCGCAACAAGAAGAACAAATGTATTCTGGTAATGATGCCAACATAAATACTCTCATGACCACCATATAAAACAAGCAATACAATACAATATCCAAATTCATTCTTTGCAAAAACAAGAGAGAAACGGCTATCTTCGGTATGCCGAAGATATATACCTTTGCAATGATCTTCTAAGAAAATTTTAAATACTTTTGCGTAGAATAACTCATTTTTGACACAATCTTTCCTAGGGCAGCTATATGAAATAATAGTCCTATTTTATTTAAACTTAGTCTGATTGTACAAATCGTAATTCTACATCGATATCTTAAAAAACAAAAAGTTTTCATACGAACAATTATCGACCGATTGTTCCTATGCGAGCTATAAGTTAAAGTGGTCCGATTGTTCAAACTTGGTCAGATTGTGCAAATCGTAAATATATTTACATCAATGTGCCAAGTTTGGTTATGACATCTTAAAAAACAAAAATGTGTTTCATACGAGCACATTTCGATCGATCTTTGCTATGGGAGCTTTAAGATATAAAGGTCCGATATAAAGGTCCGATCAAACTTTTTTTAGATTGTGCCAATCGGAAATATGCATCGATATGCCAAGTTTGGTTTTATTATCTTGAAAAACAAAAGTCTTTCATAGAAACACTTTTTATAAAAATAAAGTGTCTCCGATTGCTCCTATGGCAGCTATATGATATAGTAGTCCGATTGGGCTGATTTTGACATACAAACTACATACTATATTAAACTTTATCTGCACCAAGATAGTTCAAGAATAAAGCCAAAAAGTCAGCATAAAAACAGACGGACAAACAGACAGACTGACATGGCTATATACTCAGCTCGTCGTCCTCTTCAATCATATACATGTATATACTATATGGTGACGGAGACGTCTCCTTCTAAGCATTAAAATATATTTCTGGTAAATTCCGTTATATGGCTTTTGATATTTTCTTTTATTTTCGAGGAAAACAGCGCATTTATTCCATCAGGATAGCACACCTAAGTTTCGTTTTAGTTATCTTTATAATTTGAACGAGTACAGTCACCAAAATTTTTCTACATACTATTTGATTAGTTTTAAGTTACAATATAAAATAATAAAAATGGGTAAGTCATTATGATTGCGTGAAAAATCAAAAATTGAAATATACCAAGACGTTGGGTGTTAGCTGGTGTTACTGCGAGCCAATCTGCGGTAAAACGAGTTATAAACAATGCTGAACATTTGGGATGACTAAAACTTAAGCAAAAGCCCCCGAAACATACGGCACGTGTGGCAAAATCTTAAACTGAGAGCCAAAATATAGAAACTCTAAAGTGGCCACTGTACCCCCACAATCTTAATATTATCGAAAACGTGTGGGGATGGCTATCACGTAAGGTCTATGAGAGTGGCAGATAATATACTAATAAAAATGAATTGATTGAGGGTATCAAACGAGTCAGATCGGAAATTTCTTTAAATTTTATTGCCGATCTGTACGGCATAATTCTAAATATAATATTTGAAGTTATTTAATATTTGTTAAATAAGACAAATTTAAGTATAAAATAAGTTACAATAAAGAATATTGCTTTAGATAGCAAAAAAAAAAAAAATAATAATAATAAGGTAGGGTGTGCTATTCTGATAACTAACTTTTTGTTACGTTTATTTTGTACATTTTTGATATTAAATTTTATTAAATATATAAAGAACTGTTTTATATATAATTTTTGTCATATCTTATAAGGAATTGAATAAACAAATAATTGAAAAATTTTAGGATTTTTAACTCCATTATTTTGGCTGAATTCAATTCAACAACAATGCCAATGGGAGGTGTGCTATCCTGATGGTTCGCAGTGTATATAAAACTTTTTGTACTTATTCTTTCACTGACTGACACATCACGCTGTAGGACAAACGGCTTAAGATATCGATCTGAAATTTTCATACAACATAGCTGAGACATAATTATCAATGCAATAAGACACGGTTTTTTGATATTCCCACTGCACATTGGGCGGAAACGGCTTTTTTTTTGGCAAAAACCCCCAAAAAAAAAAGTTTATATTTTTATGGTTACAATATTTTTTCCAGTGAATAATTGTTCCACCTCATCGAAAACATTTAATTTATATTTTATTATGGAACCCTCGTCTTACGCCAGCCCTCCAAAGTTAGCTTTTTGTGCCACGTAGTTTCTGTACGCAGTCTGATTGAAAAATTTGTAAATATTTGACAGTCTCACATTTTTAAACGGTTTGACTAATTTTAATACCTCAAAATGGAAAATATACATCAAGGTATGTAGAAAAGTATTATATATGTGTTTAATCATATGTGCTTCTGTTTCGTTATTTTTTCAATGTTATTAATAAACCATAATTTTGTAGAATCTAACTTCAATATAGTTGTGTTTCGTGGAGCATATCTAGTAAGATACAGTAGAATTCAAAACAGTGATTATGTGGTAGTATGTGTTATTATATATATATTTATATAGATTTTAAAACATTTGCGGATTTTTGCGGTTTTTCGAAATATTTTAATAAATGTAGTAATAGTAATATCATGCGAATATGAAATTTGTTCGATAAAATTCCAAAAATTTTGTGAAGAGACGCTTCGTTTGCATTTGTAGAAATATCCGTGGTACCCAATGATCGTTACGGTCCACAAAATTTGAATTCATGGTGCACAGATTATTGAGTCATCTGTACTTCCTGTCGGTTGCTTAGGCGAAAATGCATCTGAGGCTCGCAACAAATACTATAAGCGTGATAGGATATTACATGCCAGGAAAATAGCCGACTCAACAATTTAACAGACGTATTTCACCGTGCTTTTCTTTTATGTGGGCGTGGGCGAAGGCGTGGAGGAAGCTTTAAAAAAATTAATTCAAAACTCACAAATAATATAAGCCGCAAATTCTCCAAGTTTCAAGTTTCTAGCTTAAAAATTACAGTTTTTGCCAAAAAAAAAAAAGCCGTTTCCGCCCAATGTGCACTGGAAGGGGTTAAAATGGGCGGTCAAAGGTCAAAATTGCTTAGTATGAAATTTTTTCGAAACTCACAGATTGTGTATTTCTTACTTATAGCCGATTTCCACACAAACGCGTCATGCCATCGATAACAGGCTAACTCGATAGGTCTTGGATGGTGTTTCTACTGCACTGGATGAGTTTGCAATCAGCTGATCATTTGTTTGCAAGGGGCAAAACTTCAGTAAACAAAATAATAAATATTCTTTAAATTTAACCCACAGAATTTTTATTACAAGCGCAATTTCAATGAGCATATGCACTTAATATGAAATATCATGGTCGTGCTATGGTACGAATAACAACTTCTAGAACTTGTGGCAGGTGGGTGCCACTTTGAGCAGCGCCCAAAGGCAACATATGCAGTTGATGCTTTGAATTATAGAATGGGGTAATCAGCGGTTACTTCTGTTTTGGTCGACAATATAATATATAATATATAATAAAATAATATAATAAAGTAAATTAGGTTTTTAACTCATATGTATATAATTATAGGGGCCCGCTGCCCTGGGCGCTGTCATGAATCTTGTATATTTTTTAAAAGAGCAAAATAAAAGTGAAGCTGGAAGAAACGTCATCATTTATATAGCTTATGAAACTCTGCAGTTCTTGAAAATGTTTTTAATATATTTGTCATTATAATTTTCGCGCCTTAATTTTGAAATTGTGATAGTTGAAAACAGCTGTTTTTCTCAAAATAGAGCTAACTTAACAGCAACGCAATCTATGAAATTCTACTAAAAACGAGTTGGCACACCCCGCGTTCATTCCAAACTCGGTTTTTTCCCATACATAACAGACTATGCAAATAGCATAGGACTTGAACGGGTGTCAGGCGATTTTCGATGTGAATGGCAAACGCGTTTGACGCATCCACCAATGGAAATCCACTAATAGTGAATAATAGTGGATCTATTATTGTTACATTCTGTGCAAATTTGGTCAAGATCGGATGACTTAAGCATATAGCTGACATTGAAACATTCAGATGCAAATGAAAATTTTGGATGCAGAGCTTAGTGGTTTTTTGAGCTATCTCATCGAAACTCGCAGATTATGTATTTTTTACACATTGTAACATTCTGTAAAAATTTTGTCAAGACCAGATGACTTTATTATATAGGTGCCACAGCTTTGTGGTTTTTTTGAGGTATCTCATCGAAACTTACAGATTGTGTATTTTTTACTCATAGTTACATTCTGAGAAACTTTAGTTAAGATCTAATGACTATATATATAGCTGTCATAGGAACAATCAGATGCAAATTAACGTTTAATATAAAGAGTTAAGTTTTTTCCTAAGCTACTCTTATCTTGACAAACTGATAATTTCCCGCCAAATCTGACTTTTCCTAGCCAAATATTTTTTTTTTTTTTGTCTAAAGTGCAATTGCAGCGAAAGCTCTAGAACGGCGAAAATGTAAATTCTCCATTAAAATTGTTCTTGGTCATTTTGCTTGTACGAGAAAATACTAATAGAAGTAGGGGAGCAAAAGGGTTTTAATTTGAGCAATGCATGCACATGTGTGTGAGAGAAAATACGAATAGAGAGAGTGGAGCAAAAGGGTTTTACTTAGCCCAATGCATGCGCATGTAATTCATTTATTCTGGGAAATTACAAAAACACGCAAGTAAAAGCAAATACTTTTAAATTGTAATAATATTTTTAATATACATTAAATTTTTTTGTTGCATTTATATAGTTTTTAAATAAAGTAATGTGCTATTCATTGTTGATGCGAATTCCAAAATAAATTTGCAGCATTCCCACTCGTTATTGCTGCTATAAGCTTCAATCCAAAGCAGAGGAGGAGGCGGTGAATTTTCTACAAAACATTTAGCATTATAGTATTCATGATGTTGTACCTTCTTCCTTGCATACCTTACAACAAGTTGACAGTTGGGTTCAAATACCAAGGCGTTAGGCGCGCCACTGATTATACGCGTTTGTAGATGATACTATTTTTAAGGAAAGTGTGGTAATGCTTGGTATAGTCGATTAAATAAATTCTAAAAAAAAGTTGTAGCCCACTACAAAAGCATCTGACAATTCAAAGTTTAAAATGGAACAATCAATAAATATGTTATTATTTCGAATAGAACAAGATTACACATAAAAGCTCTTCACAAATATTTTCTTAATAAACAGATTCCACCAGAATTTCCAAAGCGTGATTGACAGTTGGTGAGATTGTACAAATGCCAAGTTTGGTTTTAATATCTTGAAAAACTAAAAAATTTTTTTTATACAAGCACTTTTCATGAAAATGAAGTGTCTTTGATTGTTCCAATGGCAGCTTAATGATATAGTGTTCCGATCGGGCTGATTCTGACATACAAGGCTAACAAGAAACAGACGGACAGACAGACATACATGGCTATATCGACTCAGCTCGATTCCATAAAGCAGAGGTGTCCAGTGGCTATGCACACAACGCACATTTGTTTTAGTTTTGCGCATTGCTTATTGAAATGAGAAGGTTTTCGTGCGCATTGCAAATTCCACAAACAATTTTTCACTTCTCTCTTTCTGTCCAATTTTGTTGCTGGCAAAACAAAAACAGTTTTACACATTTGCTCACATTCTGGTCAATTTCGAGTTCAGCAATAACATTGACCTTTGTTGTTGTGTGAGAGACTCGTCGCTAATCCGAATGTAATTTGTTGTCAATCGTCTGATTCATGTATTCTATTCGCAATTTTTCATTTGCCATTTAATTTGTTGTTCACGAGTCGGTAAAATGTGTGATGTTATGTTTTTTTCCAGAGTACACAATGAAACAAAAAATTTTTACGTTGCATTTGTGCGTGCGATTTCATTTATTTGTATTGGTGCGTACACATCCATAAGGCAGCTTTGCGCATTCCTGCCATAAAGTATATATATTCTTGATCAGGACGACTTCTTCTGTGCATCACACAGTTCGAGGCAAAATTATAATTATTAAAAAATTAACCAACTAATAGAACAGAGTATAACACATTTATTTATTCCCGATGAGATAAGCACCAAAATTATAATACCCTTTTGCAAGTTATGAAAAAGAATGCGTTCGTTCTGGTGTACCTTAAAGTCATTTGAGACAATCATATACGTCTGCAATGTATAGCTACCAGAGAACTGCAACGGGTATAACAATTTTCGAGTATACTCGAGCCTATACTCGAATTTTGTATTATGTATACAGTGAGCAAGAGGGCTTGTTAGCGCATGTGATTGATTCAAACCAAAGTTCGCACTACGCACAATTCTCAAAATGTATGCAAAATAGGAACTTTATTCTGAAAATCGGTTGCTTTTGCTGATTTAATAGTCAGACTTAAAAACTTTAACCCCTGTAATATAGAGAAATGTCAAGCACATCGAATGACATTTTTTCTTTCTCTACATGTACCATAAATATTCTGCAATAGATTGACAAACTCAAAAAATGTTGATAAATTTTTATCTTTGTATTAAAAAATATCCCAATATCACTAGTTTACAAATTTTTTTTTATTCGAGGTAGCTGGGCTCTCATTTACTTTTTTTGATGTATTTTTGGGCGCTGATTTTAAATAAGATCTGATATAGAGAAGAACAAATAAGTCGAAAGACTGCCAAAAAAAACTAGCTATTTGCGGTCGAAAACCATTCTTTAAAAAAAAAAATGGTTTGGATTTTTGAAATCAGCGCTCAAAAATACATCAAGAGCAGTCTATGAGAGCCCAGCTCCTTTTTTGTTGTAAACTAGTGTATATAGTGCTTAGCACAGATGATTTTTTACACCTAAAGTAATACATATGGCGTTACTTGACAATCGTACGCCTAAATGTGAAAAAAAGCTTTAAAAAAAACGTAAAATTTTTGAAGAAAAAACTTTTTATATCTGAGTAGCATTTCAGCTGGACTATATTTAGTAAGAGATGAAAACATTCCACCTTTCCGATTAAAAGATATAAGCAAAAAACAGGAGTGGCGTTACGTGACAAGAATAGAAGGCGGTTTCGAATTAAAGTTGTAAAAGAGCAAAACTCTGCAAAGTGTGCAAGCCTTTTTGTATAAAACTTTTTTTTTTAATGTAATGAACATTGCAAGTTAAATTTGCAAGCTAAATAATAATAATAAAATAATAAAGTGTTACGTGACAGGGCGTTACGTGACATATTTTCCATTTTGAAGTAATGATTGCCCTTTCAAATTTATTGTACGCAAATAAAACATTTATTTCGACTTCAATATTAACATAAACTTAAATTAAAAGGAAATTAACGTAATTCAGAAAAAAAAAATATTTCAAATAATTTAAATAATATTTGTGTTTTTGAATTTAGGTGGAGATACTTTTATAATTAAGTTGAAAATTTTGTTAGCTTATATTTTTCTATTTTACTTTTATAAGTCCTTTTTTTAAATTGAAACTTTTGTTTTTTATATTTTTAATTTTTAAATAAATAAATCTGCCTTTCAATCTATTTGTTTTTAATAAAACACAAACGTGCTAACGTACATATTTATTTACATACACAGTGTGCGTTATGTGTGTAGGCACATACACATTTGAAAAATTAAGACTCGATCAAATCACAATCAAAACATTCACAACATACCCGAAACTGAATTTTTATACCCTTGCAGAAGAGTATTATAGTTTTTTAACGCATAGAGAGAAACGTCTCCGACCCCAAAAAGTATATATATTCTTGGTCAGAACGAATAACCGAGTCGATATAGCCATGTCCGTCTGTCAGTCTTTCCGTCTGTCCGCATGTTTCTATGCAAAGTTTTTGCCTTTATCTTTGAGTTATCTTGAAACTAGGCACAGATAAGGCTTGATAATGTATGTAGGTTGTAAGTCCAAATCAGTCCGATCGGAACACTATATCACATAGCTATTCAGGAAAAATCGAAGAAATTAACTTTCATGAAAAGTGCTTGTATGAATAACTTTTTTGTTTTTCTAGATATTTAAACTAAGCTTGGCATATCGATGCATACTTACGATTTGTACAATCTGAACAAGTTTGAACAAAATCGGACCACTATATATTGTAGCTATATATATATCGGTCGAAAATCTTCTTTGCTTTCTTTAAAATATCAAAACCAAACTTGACATATCGATGACAATTTACACAATCTGACAAAGTTTGAACTAAATCGGACCATTATATCTTAGAGCTCCTATGGGAACAATCGGTCGGAAAGTGCTCGTTTAAAAGACTGACGAAAAGTAGTC